>CM062819.1:173415804-174001511 GCA_031772625.1 Pinus tabuliformis | reverse complement strand
CCCCAGCAGAGTCACCAATTCTGCTATGGGGTAAAATGCACGGTGGATATGGATTGAAAACTACCCTCAAAGGCCTTCCCGGGACCTTCGATAGACTGCAAGATTATCTGCAAAAGCTACCAAGTTACACACATGTTCATCTATCAAACATGAATTGACAAGGTATGGAAAGAGGATCACCTTTAGTTCCTTCTAGATTTGCTTGGGGATCTCTATGCGGCAAGAAGAACTCCTTCAAGGCTTTCTCCAAGACAATTCCTGCACAAAGGACAAGGAAAACCAATCACATCATACGCTCTTGAAAACTAATGTAAGAATGCACAATAAACACATATTAGTGTATAACTTAATTACTCATCTCGACAAGCATCAGAATGAACAAATAAATGAACAACATTACCGACACTATGGAGTAGGGAATACAACTGCAATTCTATATTTATAGTGGAAGAGTGATTACAACCATCTGTTTTATCAGCCTTCCCTTGCCCCTTCTTCCTCTCTCTCTCTCTCCCTCTTTCATCTCTCTTCTTCAAGAATGTGACAGTTCACAATAGCTCAATGGGCTATCCTTCTAAATGCTCTAACCCTTTTACAATGGCCCTCTCGTTGCTTATGTAGCAATCGAATTAGGGCTACCAAGCTCCTCCTAGAGTTCATTAGGGAAAAAGCCATGAACCTGCCCTATTTACAAGATTTTTCCCATTTTCCTTCATTCTCAGATTGGAATTTCACCAAATATCTTGATTTGTGGAGTTTCCTTGCTTTTCTTGAGCAAATTTAGGGACAAATATCTAGATATTTGTGAGCAGATTCGTTGGCTTGACCCTCTGAACATCCCTTAGGTTCACTAACGCTCCCCCTGGTCTAACAACATGAGTTAGCAGGGTGACTAACGCTCCTTTATGCTTGGTAACAAGCTTTATAAATCAGGTTGACAGTGTGCAGAGAGCGTTAGTGTGGAGTCAAGGCCTGTAATTGTGGTCTTTGCTTCAGTCATCCTGTCTTTCACCTCTAAGTTGATGAGGAGGTCATTTTGTCCTATAACAGTCACATAAGAGATAATGTGGTGAATAGAAAGGGGCCATACCAATAGACAGGCATGGCTTGTCATGGGAGAAGGACCTAAGTGAGGTGATAGAGTTGAGTTGGCCTAGGATATCCTTTCCCATCATGTTCAAATACAATGCAATCAAAATTGATCTAGATAGAGTGGGTCAATTCGATTTGGAAAATAAGGCATGATAACCAATGAAAAATATAATTTAAAAATGATATGGTAATAAGGGGACCCTCATTATATATTTAATATATTAAAACTATCACTAGATTTATTTCCTAGATCATTTAAATAAGGGTGAATATATGATTGTTCAGGTCAAAGGGAGGTTGGTTTACCGTGGCAGAGTGGGGCCACAAATGCCTTATCATAGGAAATAGTAGTGTTGTGGGAAATACTAATAAAAGGGAAATAAAACTTAATAAAGTGTTGATGTGTTAAAGTGTTGAGTCATCCGAGGGTAATTTCCCTGGAGAGTTTGCAATTTATTGACGACCCAAGTTAGTGACTATCGGGCTAAGCTTTAAAAAAAAGTGTACAGAGGTGTTTTAATTAAAAAGTGCTTGGTTTTGGTGGTTCTGGCCATAAGCCTTATTCATATATTTCTATATAATATAAATTATTTATCCCTAATACTAAAAGGAATATAAAAATTAAGTCTTTTTTTGTTTTAAAGGGAAAAAACATATGTACATTAAAAATTTGAAAGGGTTCCCATTATTTTATTATGAAATAATAAACAAATGGGGTGTTGTTGGCCACAATATGTTATCAATCCCTTTCTTTGATAATAAAATATATACTCCCAATCCTTCTTTATTTCTTCTATATTAGAAGGTCAATTTACCTATAGATTAGAAAATTAAGGTTTCCGTGTAAGTAAGTTTGGATGGCCTTCAAGAGAATAATGCCATAGTTTAATAAGAGGTGACCACTTTCATCCTAAACCAAGGCTTTATATTTCACAATAGGAATGTAGTTAATGAGTTTAAATTTGAAGTATTGACATCCTTTGATACTAGTTATCCTGTAGTTACCATCCAACATGTTTGGATCTATAAAGTTTGGAAGTTAAAGAGTTCATCAAATAGATATGAAAAAAAATGAATTTTGGTCCTCACATTTTCTATATGTGTCCATCATCTATGGTAAATAAAACATGTCTTTCCACTTTATTTTCCAGCTTATATCATCTAATAAGTTCCATCTATGTTTTTATGTGTGTGTTACACTGTAAGTGAACCACATACAAGAATGTCAAACACCCTTTTTGTTATTAAACGGGATGTAAATGCAAATACATAGTGAATTTCATTATTTCTCGAACAATTATCAAATTTGCTACATTAATATTGGTGGAACTTTCTATTTTACATATAATAGTTTATATTAACAACTTTTACTTCATGTGCTTGCATATAATCTTAGTTGTAGAATTAATAGTTTTCAAGATTAAGTTTGTAATAGAGCCTCATGAAATGGGCTATTTGATGTTTCCTTATTATATAAGAAATCCCCATATTGATCAACCATTGGTTCTTGAATATCTTTGAGCCATTTAACTCATGAAGGGACAATGAAGTTTGAACCAATATTTAGAAAGGAAAGGCTAAAGCAAACAAAGCCCCCAATTTTTGTCCATGTTTAAGCATGCTAGGTAAACAAGTTCATAGATTCATGACACTATTAATAATGTTTTTATTCTTACCTAACCTTGGGATAGAAGTATTTTCAATCTTTCCAACCATTTAATATTTAGAGTAGATAAATAGTTTATTATCATATTTTTATGTGTTTCTTGTGCCTTTCAATGTTCCACCAATTGTATATATGAAAGTATTGTTACCGCTACTAGCCATGGAAATTTGCCACAATAGGTTATCAATCTCTTTATTTGATAATAAAATATATGCTTTCAATCCTTATTTATTTCATCCGTATTAGAAGATCTATTTACCTATAGATTTGACAATTAAGGTTTCCATGTTAGTAAGTTTGGATGGACTTCAAGAGAATAATGACATAGTTTAACAAGAGGTGACTACTTTCATCCTAAATAGATTGTTTATATTGTATAACAGGGATGTAGTTAATGAGTTGAAATTTGAAGTATTGATGTCCTTTGATACCAGTTATCTTGTAGTTATCATCCAACATGTTTGGATCTATAAAGCTTGGAAGTTAAAGAATTCATCAATTAGATATGAAACAAAGGAATTGTGGTCTTCACATGTCCTATATGTGTTGATCATCTACGTAAATGAAAATTTCATGTATTTCCAATTTATTTTCTAGCATATATCATCTCATAAGTTTCATCTATGTTTTCATGTGTATGTCATATTATGAGGGAACCAAATACAAGAATATCAAACACCGTTATGAATATTAAAAGGAATGTAAATGAAAATACATAGTGAATTTAATTATTGCTCACACAATTATCCATCTTATATATTAATATTCATGGAAACTTTATATTTGACCTATAACAATTTATATTATCAACTTTTACCTCATGTGCTTTCATATAATCTTAGTTGTAGAATCAATAGTTTTCATAAGATTAAGTTTGTAATAGATATTCATGCAATGGGTTGTTTGATGTTCCCCTCTTATACATCAAATCCCCATATTGATCCACCATTGGTTCTTGAAGATCTTTGAGCCATATAACTAATGAAGGGATAATGAAGTTTGAATCCATCTTAGAAAGGAAAGGCTAAGGCAGACAATGTTAGAAAAACTTGAAAGAAAAGAAAGAATTGAATTAACCAAGAGCTCACAGGTGAGAAAGTTGCACCTAGAGGTTACACCAACTGGAGCGTATACTCTCCTATTCAATTAATCAAATATGAGACAATAAATACATCTCAAAAGAATAGGGAGGTGAGAACAAAATCCTACAACCTAGGAACTAATCCTAACTTAAGGAGTTACGTTACAACCATGTAACCATTTCTCCATTAACACAATACAATATTAATTATTTTCAACTCTCTCCCTTAATGGAGAAAGGATTATCCTGAAGTCCTACCATCCCCCTAAACAATTCAAACTTCACTTTCCCAAGAGGCTTTGTAAAAATATCTGCCATATTGTCACATGTTTTACAGTATTCAATAAAAAATTATTTTGACTGGACTTTTTCTTTTACAAATTGAAACTGAGTATCTATATGTTCTATATTCTTATGAAACATAGGATTGTTCTCCAGCTTAATGGAACTATGGTTGTCACAATTGATCATGGTGCCTTCTTTATTCTCTTTTCCTCCATCATGGAGAAGACTCCTAAACCAAATAGCTTCACATGTCACTACGCATACTGCTTGGTACTCGGCTTCAGCTGAAGATAAAGATATGGTGCTCTTCTTTTTACTGCTTCATGCTATTACCCCAAATCCTATGTTGAATGCATAACCCGTGATAGATCATTGATCATCCAGGTTACCTTCCTAGTCAGAGTCTGAAAAACCTGCTAAAGTAGCATCAGATGTATCAGTGTATAAAATACCATAATCACAAGTACCCTGAAGATACCTCAATACAATCTTTGTTGCAACCCAATGACTTTCAAGAGGTTTAGACATAAATTGGCTCAACACACTAATAGAGTATTCTAAGTATGATCTAGTTGTAGCCAGATATATCATACTACCAACTAGCTGCCTGTACAAGCTGGCATCCACCTCCTTAGAGCCATTGTCTTTGCACAATTTCAGGTTCTGCTGCAAAGGTATTGTTGTTGTCTTATACTATTCCATTCTGATCTTTTTCAACAGTCCTATAACATACTTCCCTTGAGTAAGGAAATCATTCCCAGAGTCTCTCCACACTTCCAGACCTAGACAGTAATGTAAACTTCTGAGGCCTTTCATCTCAAAAACCTGTGACATCTGCAATTTGATTTCTTTGATTAATGCATCTGCATTACCTATTATGATCATGTCATCCACATACAAGGAAATCAAAATTATCTTCCCCTGTTCATCATACATGGTATATATATTTGGGTAATTCTTACTCCTGTGAAAACCATGATGTAAGAAAAATGAATCAATCTTCTCGTACCAAGACATGGGTACCTATTTTAAACCATAAAGGGCATTTTTCAATCTAGAAACTAAATGCTCCTGCCCTCATTTAACAAACCCTTCAGGATGCATTATATAAACTTCTTCCTTTAAATCACCATTTAAAAATGCAGATTTAACATCTAACTGGTGTAGCTTCCACTGATGTTTTGTAGCTACAACAATTAACATTCTAATAGTATTCATTTTGGCTATAGGGGCAAAGGTTTCTTCATAGTCAATTCCCTCTTTCTATGAATAACCCTTCGCTATCAGTCTAGCTTTACAGTTTTCTATACTCCCATTTGCATTAAATTTAGGTTTGTAAAGCCATTTGCAACCTATGGGTATTTTTCCTTCAAGCAATTAAACTAGTTCCCAAGTATTATTTTTTATTATAGATTCAAATTCTTCATTCATTGCAGCCCTCTATTCATGAGATTGACTAGCTTCTTTATAATTTGTGGGTTCTATAACATCTAAAATGTTTGACATTAAAGCATAGTCTTTCAATCTGGCTGGTAGTTGAGTCTGCCTACCTGATCTTCTCGGTAAGGGACTCACCTCAAATCTATCTGCTTCAGACCTTAGTGGGCTCGACTTACTGATTACATCACTTGCCTCTTCCTTTCTACAGTTGTTGTTGTTGTTGATATTGCATGTCCTCGCTGCTTTCTTCCATCAACAATGGAATGTGCCACTCTTTAAGGCTATTCTCCTTATTTCCTTCCTTAGTCTTCTCATGAAATAGCACATCTCGACTCACAAAAAAATTATGAGTCAAAGGATTAAACAACTTATAAGCTTTAAACTCAGTGTAGTATCCTATAAAGATGCATTTCGTGGCCTTAGGATCTAACTACTTCCTATCATCCTTAGGAATATGGGAAAAGGATTTTGACCCAAAAACCCTTAAATGATTCACTGCAGACTTATATCCATAAAGTGCTTCAAAAGGTGTTTTAAAATTGAGACATTTAGTTGGACTCCTACTTTTCAAGTAAACCATAGTGTTAATGGCTTCAACCCAAAAACCATTGGATAGATCCTTACCTTGAAGCATACTTCATGTGTACTCCAAAAGGATTCTGTTCTTGCATTCTGCAACTCTATTATGCTGCAGAGTGTAAGGTACTATGAATTGTTGAATAATCCCATGGTTCCTGCAAAATTTCATGAACTCTCCCAATTTGTATTCTCCCCCTTGATCAGAGAAGAGAATCGTAATGAATTTCCTTGTCTACTTCTCCACCATATTCTCGAATTATTTAAAGCATTGAAATGTATGACTCTTATTTCTAATAAAATATACCCAAGAGAATTTAGTGAAATAATTAGTAAAGAGTAGAAAATAATATACACCACCTAGTGACCTAGTCTACATAGGTCTGAATATATGTATATGCACAAGCTCCAGAATATCTCTTTTCTTCCTATCAGCATTCAAAGGAAACTCTTCCCTATGCATTTTCCCTAATGAAAATCCATCACAATCTAAATGAACATTTTGAAAAGCAGGTGGTCCATCAAACATACCTTTTCTTTTCAATAGCATGAGATCTTGTAGGTTAATATGACCAAATCTTTGATGCCAAATATTCTCGGCTGTCAGTCCTGTTGAAGCCAGACCTTGGTGTGGCATGCTCTTGAAATTCAACCCATACAAGCCTCCCACACGCACTCCTAATGCAACTGGTTCCTTCTTGCTATCATTTATGACATAGTATGATCAGAAGAATTTGACTTGCAGGTCTTGATCTACCATCATTGAAACAAAGATCAAATTCTTCTTGATCCTAGGTACATACATCACATTTTTAATATATCTGATATTACCATTAGGAAACATCACCGGAATATCATTGTACCCCCTGATCTAATAACCTCTGTGATCACCTAGACATATGTTAGCTCCACAAGTACTTTCTTCAAAAATTTCGAACCAATGCCTATTACTTGTCATATGTGATGGCGTGCCTGAATCTACGAACCATATTTCAGCTTCATCCTCCTCAAGAGCTGAAAGAGCATAATCATCTACGAATAATTGAAGATCATGACTATTACCTTCATCAGAAAAGTGCCCTGTGTGCTTTCTCTATTTATTTCTAGCCTCATCTTCCTGTTTCTTAAAGAAAAAAATAGCTAAATGACCAGTTTTCCCACAATAAATTTAATGTCAGATTTGTTACCATTGTTACTTAGATACATACCTCTAAATGGTCTCTTCTGAAAATCGCCCCGCCTTTCTGTCCCCGTGGTTGTTTCCCTTTGTATGGATTCTTCTTCACCATCAGAGCAAGATTTGACACTTTGTGGTCTCAAATTTTGCCATCGCTCTTCTTCATGTATCAGGATTCTTGTTAGTTCTTCAAATTTATGGGATTTCCCCCTTACAGGCAAGCCTGTGATGAACATCTAGTATTCATCTGTCATCCCGTTCAATGTAATTGTGACAAGATCAGAATTAGGCACCTTATCCCCAATGTCACCCAATCTGTCCTTCAATTCCTTGACCTATACAATGAATCCAAAGACAGATTCCTTCTCCTCCATCCTCATGGAAAACAACTTGCCTTTGAGCGATAGGACATGATTGGTGTTATGCGTCTGGTAAAGGTTCTTGAGTGTAGTCCATATCTCACTGGACGATTTATAGTCTTTGATATGTGGGAAAATATTGTCTTTAACAAACATATTCACTAAGACTTTTTCCTTATTCTCCCTTTTATCCCAATCCTGTATTAGTGCTTCCATACCACCTGTCGAAATGGTCAGCTTCTACTCATCATCGCTAATGATCGACCAAGAGCTTGATCCCTCGAGCAACGTCTGTAGCTTGAATTTCCAATTGGTATAATTGGTCCCATCGATTTTGTTAGTCTTGTTGAGATAAGATTCTTTGAAATTGTTCATTTTCAACTGATCAAATTCCAAATCCCATGATCTTCAATCGATTCTAACCAAGTGAACAATTACAAGCTACAATAAAAAAAAATATCTCAAAACATACCAAAACCTTTGTATCGATCACAGGTCTGTCTAATCTACCACTAATATGCCCAATCTGCCTCTGATCTGGTCAATCTACCACCAATCTACCATGATCTCTGTGTCTACAACTCAAATCCGCCACCAAACTAGAAAAATCGCAAGCTTAGAACCATAAAAAACATGTCATCACCCTTTCTGCCTGAAAAAATCGTGATTTTTGGGGGCAATGAAGAAAATCGCAAGCTTAGAACCATAAAAAACATGTCATCACCCTTTCTGCCTGAAAAAATCGTGATTTTTGGGGGCAATGAAGAAAATCGCTCTAAGTAAAGATCACATCATCGTGGCTTTGACCTTCATATCTGCGATGATCATCGCTACTGTCAGGCTGAAAAATGTGATGATTGCTTTGTGCTCAACTGGAGGTATGTTGAGACCTGTGAGTAAGGTATGTCACTCCCAACCACCTAGACTCCGAAAATGTGAGCACTGAGGCTCCTCTATTGCCACTAGGGCACTGTAGCCATGAAGTCTTTGTAGCCATTAGGTCTCTAATGCTGCCAATAAGGCTCTATAGGTAAATCAGGCTCACCAGATCTGAGCTCTGATACCATGTTAGAAAAACTGGAAAGAAAAGAAAGAATTGAACTAACGAGCAACTCACAGGTGAGAAAGCTGCCCTTGGAGGTTGCACCAACTAGATTGTATACTCTCCTATTCAATTAATCAAATATTAGACAATAAATGCATATCAAACGAATAGGGAGGTGAGAAAAAAACTCCTACAACCTAGGAACTAATCCTAACTTAAGGAGTTACGTTACAACCATGTAACCATTTCTCCATTAATACAATATAATATTAATTATTTTCAACTAACAAAGCCCATAATTTTGTGTCCATGTGTAAGCATGCTAATTAAATAAGTTGATAGATTCACGACACTAATAATAATATTTTTCTTCTTACCTAACCTTGGTATAAAATTATTTTCCTTGTCCATTTTTTCATACAAATTTTCAAGTAGGTATGAGCATGCTTCTCTAAATTCAATCTATGGGTATGGTACACACTATGACTTATTTGTACTATAGTTATCATGGTTCATCTAAATTACCCACAACCTTTTTTATTTGAATGGATTAAATATGGGCTTAAGTATGTTCATGATTGAGAAATAATCATATCCCTTAACCAACATGTATCCCCTACCAAGGGACAAATCCTTAAGAACAAATTGGAAGTCCAAAAACCTAGAAACCATGAGTATGGAAATTTGTTTTTCTATACATTAGGATTCTCCATAAATTATATGTATATTTACTGATTTATCAGATAGTGTAATCAAGACTATAGGGGTGGAAATTGTTACAACTAAAAAATCCACCCCTTAGGGTCAAGGAGATAGACATGTCCTTTGCCTAGTCATAGGATCAAATTGTGATTGGTGACACACAAACAAAAAGGTGTTTTGAGGGATCAAAACTCCTGCCTAGTTGTGGGAACCAAAGCAGGAGGTCTAGCAACACTTTGACCTAGTTGTGGGAACCGAAACAGTAGGCCATCAATTCCCTCTTTGCCTTAGAGGTCTGAAATAGTACAAAATTTTGACTAGATAAGCTTAGATTCAGTCTAATTTATTAACTTTGGTTAAAATAATCATTGGTGATTAAAATTAACATTGATATGGTCTAACTTAACCATCACGAATGATACGGTCAAGAAATTGTATGGGTTCAATGAAGGCTAATCATGATGGAAATCTATATAAATGGAGCTCTTCACTAGTCATAGGAGGATGAAAGGAACTTATAACGAGATGTTTCCAGTGTTGCGACCCTGATAAACTTATGCATCGAGTGATCATAAATATTAGGAAGCAGATCAAGGGCGGAGGCTTAGAGAACTCAATGATGTACTCAAGTTCTATTCAAGGAATAGAGTAATAAATATTCTCCCCATTTTCATCGCTCGTGTTCTGTGATATGTTATATAATTGATGTATTATGTTTTTCACTAATATTGTTTACAAGAAGATCAAATTTGTTTCTTTCTCTGTGTGCAAGTTATCTAGGATATCGAAGAGAAAAGATCTTAGGGAGATCTTCCTAGAGCTAGTGTCATCAAACAAAGTTAAGGATCTAGTGTTAAGAGGTGTGTTCTCTACTTTCTTCTTGCAATTTGAAGTACTTAGGTTTATCTAGTTTACTAAGCTCCACTTCTTCATTCACACACACCATTTGGGCAAGCCCTAGGAAAGGCTTGTTGGGTTTGGTAACTTGCTACTATAGGTGAAATTTTCCCTTAACTAAAAATGGTGACCATACTAGGGAAATCCCAGTAAGGAAATTTCTTTATCCTATTATACTTCATTTTGCTTTGGGATTTTTGGGTTTCTTGGTCTTTTAAGGTGGTCATTAGTCTTCCAAAAAGCTTGGTTTCGAAAACCAGATCTAAAAACCTCTTGGATCTAAGTTTGTTTCCTCTCTTTTACAACTGCAATTTAGACCATGGCATTGATAGCCTTATATTTTTGTCTACATAATAGCGAGGGAGTGTCGATAGTCTCTCTGTTTCAATTAGGCCTTCTTTGACAGAGCATTGAAGACTCTTTTCCTTGGAAACTGAAGGGTTAAGCTTAGATATCTCAATATATTTTTGCATATCTTTGGTCCCTGTAGGGGTGTGTTTTAAATCCAAAACTTTGGGATTTGGTCATTTCTTTTTTCACTGAGTTTGCATGTAAATTTGTAGACTTAGTTATTTTATTATGGTGTGAGCCTTCCTCTTGGGTTTTGATTATTTTCAAGAACAATGGTGTTCAGATACCTCTTTGGAATCATTATACTAATAGCCCTACACTATTTTTTTCCTATAGCTTGATTTCTTGATTGAAAACTAATTTTTCACATCTTAGTGCATTCTTGTGGGTAGATATGGGATTTTTGGTTTTGGGTAGACTTTTCTTGGTTTCCTTTTCATTCTTTTGTTGCATTGTTTTGCAACTGGTTTTCTCTTTTCATTGATAGGAGAAAAGTGTCAAATGACAAATAAGTGAGCAATATGTGCATGATTTAATATTGAAAATAAAATATATATTCCTTACTCTAGGTAGGATTAATTGAAACTTAATATTTTGCATGTGCATATATTTGCATGGTCTCTTTGAATCACTTGAGTCATAGCATCATCAAAATTTCATCCGTCACCCTTGAATTAACAAAAAATCATTAAAATTGATGCACTTAACAAATTTAATTCAATATTTTTCTCTTTCCTTGGTAGCACACTAACATTAGATATGCTAGGGTCTTGGGATAGGGGAGTGAGGTTAACTTCCACAAGATCTGAAAACAAACATAGCATCTTGATATAGGGTGTGTAAATCCACTTTCAATGGCACAATCTGGGAAGACCTTCTAACATAAGGATTAAGCTCTAGGCTACATTGGGACCTTCCAAGTGACCTCCCAACTCTTTTTGGAACCAATGATTGTTATATCCAAGAAATACATCACACTCTTGGGGGTATCATTTAGGAGGCTTCAGGATCAATATGCTTCCCTTAAGTGTAGTTATATTTGATGAATGTCCCCCTAGGATGTGTTATTGTTGGTGGTGACCTTAGTGGCCTTTCTTATGATAATATCATAGGTGATGGTGAGGGAATTAGTCCTTGTTGTACGTAGGGAAAATTTCAGGTAGAATAACTTGGTTCTTCTAAGGGGTGCTCCACAACTTAGAATAGAACTTGGTTCTAGGTTGAATCATTGTGTAGGTACCTATTATAATTGTCCCAACCATTTACCTGTGAATTGATTAAGTGAGCTTCGATGGCATTAGGATCCCTTTCGCGCTCTTATTTTCTTGGTTTGTTGCTTTATGAGCCTTTTAGTGGGTTTTGTTTGTTCTTTGTATCTAGTGGCCTTAGAAATTTTTTGTGCATGTTTTTGTCACCTTTGGTCATTGTCGTGGTGGATTCTCATGGACTTGTGGCCCTTTCCCCCTACAAGGTAGGTCTATCTCCCTGTAGATGTAGACGTAGGTACATCATTTTCTCAGGTTACTTTGGGTTCTACTCAAAGGCTTGAACCTTTCATTCTTTGAGTGGTTGTCCATGATCTACCACCTCATCCCCAAACCTCTGAACCCATCTCCTTAGGTGGGGTGTTGACTTATCTACATCTTTGCATAGTTCCTTACCCAAGTCTTTCATGGATAACATTAATCATTCTGCGTCAAAAACTATTTTTTCCATACCTTTAATGACTAATGGTCTTCAAGTTGTCACGACCACATCCATTCCTTTGACCACAGAGCGTTTCCACACTACATCCTTGTATGACTCTTTCTCCTTATTTAGGCATAATCTTAATGGAATTATGCCACTTTCCACATCTAATATGGGCTCCTCCACATCAATGACTTTTAGATCTCCATTCATATGGAGTGGAGGTTCTAGTTCCATGATGTCTAGTATACCTATGTCCAATGTTGTAGGGTCTAACTTTTCTTCGACATCTAGTTTCATGGGCCCCATAATGGGTTCTAGTATCTCAATGGGAAGTAGAACAATACCTAATAATGGATTCCATGTGGTTAGAATCCTTTCAGTATAGCCATGTCATCATTTAGCAGCATTGAGGGCATGTTCGTTTCTAGTGGGTCAACTAATTCTTTTGGGAGTCAACCACTTGGAGGATCTATGTTCTAGAGTCATACATTTGATCCTTATAATTCCTTTTCGAGGGAAAACAATTTTTACATTTATAATCTGTGGGTTCCTAATCCTATCAATAACCCGTTTAGATACCGTTATGGTCCAGGAGCTCAACAATCTCTTGGGAATTCTTTTTCCACTAGGGTCATTTATCCTAGGGCCATTAATGAATCACAAGTTTACATGGACATTGGAGCTAACAATTTTGGCCAACCCACTCTTGTGAATAACCCTAATACTGGAAATACAATTATGGGGGGAGAACCTCCTCCACTTGGGTCGCAAGGGGCCTGAAACCACTCCCAAGCTTCATTCACATCTCCTTTCTTGGAAGATATAGATTTGATTGATCTTTCTAAGTTGATGAATGAACCCATACAACATTATATTGCATGGCCACTTGTTCTACAAAGATGCTAGTAGATATTCCAAAATTCGATGGAAAACCTGGAGAAGACCATGTGGCTCATATCACCACTTAACTTTTATGGTGTTCATCCAAATATTTAATGGATGATAGTATTAAGTTGTGCCTTTTTTAGCGGACTCTCGCCAGTGGTGCTTCTAAGTGGTATATAGATCTAGAATTTGTCACTTATGATACTTTCTTGTTTTTGGCACAAACCTTTGTAAATCACTATTAATTACCTATTAGATATGAGGCTAGTACAAATATTCTCACCACCTTTCGTCAAGATAACTCCACACACAAATTATTTGGTATCGAGCTAATCAAGCTCTATAAGTCCTAAGACATGACAATCTATAATGGAATTAATAAGTGGCCAACCTCTATTCAGATGACTTGAATTCATGGTCTTAGTAGTAGTGTTGTGGATTATGTGATATCTAATACCCATGTTCTAAATCACATTGTAAATTTTGACCTCCTAAATGAACACAAGCTTGATTCTAACCAAAAACATTGAACTTTAACTATAAACCTTGACATTTACACTAGCCACACATAAGAGAACTATGAGAGTCAAAGGCACAGTCATTTTGACAAAAGTAAAATGGATCTCTTCTTAAGGATTTAGAAAGGGATTTAGATTTCTTAATGTATAATGGTAACATTGATCACATCTACTAAAATTTTACTACAACCCTTTCCTCTACCATTAACAAGTTCTCTACCAAGGTTTCTTATAAAAAATAATAATATAACTTCCAACCCTTGGTATGATAATAATAGTAAAATTTTAATACCCATATTTCATATCATATTATGAATGGAACTTGATGGATTGGCTCCTCTATAGCGAGGGTAAGCCTAGCCATGGCCCTAAACTCCTACAGGAATTTGAAAGCTCCATTTGCTAGTTCAGTTGTCACATTCAACTCATTCCAGGACTTATTTTCCATGACTGGTGTAGGGTCCATCATGTCTACAGGTTTCAATCACCTCTATTGATTTGTGTTTTCTAGTGCAGTACTTTTGTTTTAAAAGTTAGCCACCACTAAAGTGCTTGATGCTACTGATGTCACTTCATTTCACATGGTTTTAAAGTTTCAACATTTCAACGACATTTATTGTCGATTTGTTGGATTTTACTGCTACAAGGGGTAGCGTGCGAATAGATTTTGAGTGATTTCAAACAAGTGTGATATTAGCTATGATGTTCAATTCTTGCAAAATGAGTGCCCCAAAAAAATCCATGAAGAAGGAAGAATCAATCCTTCTTTGGATCTAGGGATTTCTCCTTTAGTGAAAAATAATGTGGCAACATTTAAAGAAAAAGGGTTACAAGAAATTTTATTGCCTTGTGACCAAGTTATGAAGTCATTAAAGAGTGGGTTTCTATCAACTAGGAAAATCATGAACCCTCGAACATTTTCTATTGTGAAAATGGGCATTACATTTTTTTTTTTTAATCAGGAACATAGAGACCATATCTATAAATCAGGTCCTTATTTCACGGGTAGCAAATGTTTGTTTCTCACTCACTAGTCTTTAGGGTTTAACCCCATGATGGAAATATCCTCTACCCCTTTATGGATCAAATTTTCTTATCTCCCTCTTGTTTGACGGTGTGATAGGATTTTTAAGGATATAAGAGATCAACTAGAATGATTTATCAATAGTGATAAGGCTCATAAGAACATTCTTTCATAGGCTAGAATTTGTGTGGAAATAGACTTCTCAAAATGTGTTCCTGAGGAAATTCATCTAAATATGGATGGTCAGTCTCACCTACATCCTTTGGATTATGAACAAGTTCCTTTCAAGTGTAATATGTGTCAGGATTATGGACACTTTATGAAAAGTTGTCCAAAAGTTGCAGTTTCTGAGTTCCCATCACCTCCTGCTAAAGAGGGCAAGAAGAAGATAAGAAAGGATTCACTCAAGTGAAAAGGAAACAAAAGAAGCAAGGACATAAGAATAAGTAGACTTGTAAGGTTGAATCTTCACATCAACCCCTTTCTAGAAAAAAGTTTTAAGTCTCGAATGCCCCTGAGGCAAAAGATGAGAATCTTGAGATCTAAAAGGATCGGCCAATGCCAAACCAAGTCTCTTCAAAGAAACATGAAGAATACCTAGACCTAAATTCTCCAAAGGTTCCTTCAACATCAAAAGAAGAATAATTGGGTAAGGGGACTGAGAAGAATCACACACCCTCCTCCTCTTCCCCTTCTTATTCATAAGTGATTAAAATTCAACATTCCTCCCCACGTAACAAGAAGTAGGAAATATCACAGTAAAAATAAATCCACTCATGAGGACTCTCTTACACCTTATATGTCGTCTACTATAAATTATTGGAAATGTTATGTTTCAACATTTATTGTGTAAGAAATTAGTTAGAATTTACTCCCACTCCTATGAAATGGTAGGAAGAAAAATTAGAAGGCTTAGTTTTGGATCTTTTCCCTCCTTCCTCTCATCAAGATGAGATTTATTTCTTAGTTTTATAGTAAAATTTCTATTAATTGAAGCTCTTCAAGGGGGTCACAAGAAGGAGAACTTATTGTAACTCATTTCCCAAATAATTATTGTTTCCGAGCATAGATTCTAATATAAATCCTACTAATTTTTGTTAAAAAAAATTATTGTAAAATTGATAGAAAAACAATTAGAGATGCTCCTAATCAAATTGTTAGGCTAGAAAAAATAAATATGTACAAAGATCTTATCAAAAGGAAGAAAACATCATATATAAATAGGAGGAAAGAGCATCTTCTTCACCTTTTGGATGAAAATCCTTATTCATAAAACGAAAGAAAATAATTTGATTCCCTTAAAGAACTAGGATACCTATTGATGTATGTACATAGATGGAGCACAAATTTCAAGGAAGACTAGATCGAGGCTCCAGCACTAGGAACCCGTGCTAGCTTTCCTTATAAAGAAATGAATGGTTGAGAAGTGTGGTGTGCAGAAGAGGAAGAAATTTAGCAATAGATAAGAGAAGCTCCAACACTAGGAGGAGAGGCAAGGGATGAGAGGCATGGGTTTCACATACCCACATTGTAAAATATGGCCAACTTAATGTATGCATATTTTAAGAGAAATTGTGTTTATATGCCTCTATGTGTGTATTTTCGTATGTTTGTCTATTATCACTGAAGTTATTTATCTGCACTTGTTAAGAATCAAAATATGTTGGCATTGTCTCATGGTGGTATGCCTTCATGTCGAATTTGGAGGTATTGAGATAGGTCATGGTTGTGTTCTTTTATATCAAATTGATATGTGTTGGTTTAAATGTATTTTGTAGTTCACTATGTATTTACCTATACGTATGAAGTTGTAGCTTCATATGGATGTTGTAGTGGTTTATGGAATATTTAGAATGTGTGATTGTGATTTTGTAGGTGAGTATAGACACTATTGGCATATGCTAGTGTGTATGAGAACTTTGAGAAAGCCAATATGTTTTTTTCCAGTCTGGAGTTAGTCCCTACGTTGTAGTTGGTTATGTTTGTGTTCTTACTTCTTTATGTTAAGAAATGTGATTGAAGCCTCCATCATGGTGTGGTGTCCCTTTATGTATTGGTTCTTGTTGGGTCAGCTTAAGGTCAGAGGAGGGAAGCATATATGCATTAGGGATATGACTGAGCACGTGTGCCTTGGGATATGAAGCCCATGATGGAGTGGTTTCTATGCAATTGTGTGTTAGTGAGCGTTGTGAGAGAAAAGTAGAATACCTGTGTTAATACCTCTTTAACTGGTTCAACTGGTAAAGCATATGGTGAGGTTACCCATGTTCCTGTGTGGGATTCTTGTAGTAAATTCCATAGAAGAATTGTGGAAATAGTGGTTGCATGTTTTCTGTTGGTTCTTGATATGTTGTTACAATAGAAAACCATAGGACCTGCCCTTTTAGTGTGTTGTCCAAAAACCCTGCAGATTTGTTCCTACTTGGTAATTGTGAGTTATAGAGGTAAATCCCCATGAATAAGTGCATATTAGGCCATGTGTGATGTTAGGGAGTGACTCACTGATGTGTAGAGTCAATTGGGAGAAAGGACGAGTTTTTTCATCTTCCAGGAAGTTGTAAAGATGCTTTTTTGAAAGCGATACAGAAATATTTCACGGCGTGCTATGAAAATATTTCGTAGCGCCTACAACAAGACGGTTTTTGGAATGCATATGAGATTTTGAAGACTATTTCAACCTGTTGGTTGTTCCCCTAATGAGATGAAGCCCATGTGAGTTGGGTGAGGTGTGAAAATGGATTGGAAGGCATGAGAGAGATATCTCATAGAATTTGTGAAGGAAGTCTCCAATCTAATTTTGACTACACATTTTAAATATAATTTTGAATTTATAGAATTGGATTCTACAACATAGGATTGTTCTTGTGGGCATTGCTTTGTCCTGGGGTATTGGGAGACAGTTGGGGAAACCTGACATGTCCCCATTAAGTGGTATCAGAACTGGAAAAAGACCTTTAGTTTGACAGCTCATAGTGAAGGACACTTTGATGTATTTTGAGGTAAGACCATGTAGCAAGAAATTAGGAAGTGATGTATGTAGGGATAGGCAGATTTATAAATGTCATGAAAAAATGAGTGTGCATACATAGTTGATGAAGTGTAACAATAAATTAAGGAGGTACAAGGAGAAAGAAACTCGCTTGAAGAGGATTTAGTGGAAGAAGCATAAGAGACCTTGGAAGAGGTAATGCAAAATTACAAGACAACTTGATAGTGAAAAGAGGTTGAAGAGAAGAGGAAACTTACAACAATAAGTGACGTGATTGCAGGGAAGTGAAGAGCTGAGATGCTCTTGAGAAAGAACAAGTCTACTGGTTGGAGAGGGGAATTGGTTCAGAATATAGATCCAAGAAAGATTGTGGAAGATGAGATCTTGTGATAGATATTCTAAACATTGAATGTGATGTTTTGGTCATTAAAAGAAATGTGTTTGCATGACTGAATTGGTAGCATTTGTCATAGAAAGTAAGCTATATCAAAGAATATGAAGCAAGAAAATCACTTGGATGAAGAAGTGGTGACAGAACCTAATAGAAAAATCAAGAAGAGTGAGTGGTTGAAGATGCAACACTCGAAAAGTTTGAAAGTGGAGGAGAAAGAGCGCTCAAGAAGAGGTTCTACTGCAAAGAACCTAAATAAGAGAAGAGAATAGAAGATACCAAGAGGATGACTTGGTATGGGTGACAAGTAGCAGACTTGTTACAAAGAAATGAAGGGCTAGTTGTAGCTCACTAGTAGACAAGGAGAGTCATGAGAGATAAATATGAATATGATTCTTGTTAGTCATAGTAGGGCTTCAGAGGAAATTCACAAGAGGAAGAAAAAAAGTGCCAAAGAAATGAGTGATGAAGAAGAGATGGTTGAGTTGGGACATAGCTCAATCATCTAAAAAATTGCTACAAGAAATTCAATATGAATAGAGCTATGAGCAAAAAGAATAGTGTTGAATAGGGAGGTATGCAATAGCGAAGAGATGACTAAAAATAAGAATGCATTCAACCTTGCCACGCGACTTTACAATGAGAAACACAACTCAACGCCCAATTTGTTCTATCTGCATGATAGGTGTGGGATATATCGTTCCACTGTGTAAATGAAATCCGTATGCTAATGAAACCAACTCCCAGGCTTCACGGCAATAGATTCGCAATTAAAATATGTCAACCTTCACAACTTTTGTGAAGAATGTCGTCTCCACCGGGAATTTAATTGCAAATTTTATTTGCAAAATCGCGCACCATGTGCCTGGCCGATATGGGATAAAGCCAACGTTGTCTAAGATGCTGGAATTTGAGACCAAAATTTTTATTAGAAAAAAATCTAATTCTGAATTTCGATCCTGATTTATTGATTGGTTTGTGCTTACAGGCATAGAGACCACAAACGCTTATTATAGAACAAATATCGCATTACATTAAAGTTTAATTTAATCTAAGTCATTGAAAATTTAATGGAAATGTTCATTATTGAAAGTATTTTATTTAACGTGAAGAGATATTATTTTGTCCAAAAAAAAATATAAAATGTGATAATGAGATTGTTTTTCAGATTAATAACATTATTAAGATTTTTTTTTATATTTTGAACTATTTAATGTGTTTTATCCTTAAGATAAATGGAAAAAATCAATTTTTCCAAATATTTAAATAACAACGATGCATTAGTCATGTTATGAATTATCAAAAATAATAATTATTATTATTATTATTATTATTATTATTATATGATATTAAATTAATTTTAAATCAAATTAAATTAATTAAAATAGATTAAAGTAATATTTAATAAGAATTAGCCATTACCAATTAGAATGAGTTTTTAGAAGAATATTAATTAATTAATTATTTTTTTTAATTTAAATTAAATTAATGTTTAATGATAAAAAGAAAATTTAAAGCCTACAGGGCTTTGGATTGACGGCACTCCTTGCGATAGGTCACCGGTTCAAATCCCCTGTGGGTACTTAGGTAGTCTTAACTATAAAAAAAAAAAAAAAAAATGAGTTTAATATTATTAGCAAATAATAAACTATTCGGGAATTAAAAAAAAAAGAGGCAATCAAGAGGAGAGGGCAAGGATCTAGCTTCTGCTTAGTTTCCAATCATCATCCCTGTTGAGATTCATTGCATGTTTCTCAATCTCAATTCCCCAATCGCTTATTATTTGATAATAATATTAAACTCATTTTAAAAAATAAAATTATAAATTCTCTTTCTTTTACACCGTGGGAAGCAGTGAGGACCACCACCTCTAGCTGCTAACAGCGAATGTAGCCTCACTCATCACCATTATTCAAGGAAATCCACGTCACTTGGAATAACCCGTTGGTGGTTCGTAAGGGGGCAGGGTTTCACTCTTGCCAGATGCACGTCAATTTAATTTAATTTAAATAAATAAATAAATATTCTTCTAAAAACTAATTCCCAGAACACCATCTTTGGTTGCTAACTACTAATGCAGAGTCACTCATCATTGTTATTCAAGGAAATCCATGCCACCTGAGTAACCCGTTGGTGGTTCCTAAGAGGGTAGGCTTTCGCTCTTGCCAAATGCACATCAATTTAATTTAATTTAAATAAATAAATAAATATTCTTCTAAAAACTAATTCCTAACATTTAGTTCATAATGGCTAATTATTATTAAATATTCATTTTATATATTTTAATTAATTTGATTTGATTTAATACTAATTTAATATCTAAATAATAATAAAATTATTTTTATGTTAATTCCTAACAACTAATTCACAATGGCTAACATTGGAACCAAATGCATCTCTGTTATTTAAACATTTGGAAAATTTGATTTTTTCACCTTTGTCCGGAGGATGAACCACATTAGATGGTTTGAAACGTCGAACAAATCTCAATGATGCGATTAATCCGAAAGACAGTCTCATTATGTATATGGATCACAAAAGTATAAGATCTAGAAATATAAAATCTTCTATACATCAATTGAAAACAGAGATAACCAAAATCATAAAAATTTCAGATTATTCCCATAAGGACGGGATTTACACAACAATGTGCCAAAGCCATAATGTTTGGTGGCTCGAATTTTGGGGAAAACGGTTCGAGAGTAGAGTAAATTTAAGTGGAACACAACCTTTTGTAGGGGGTGTTGTCACTCCTAGAGACAACCCCTGGGTTGATTGGAGACCAGTGCCTAGGACATCTTAATTAGTGCTATCAAATTTGTCTTAAGAACTTGTAGCACCATATTTTGTCACAAGTAATTCAAATAGGATTGATTCAGAACCACTCATAAAGATACGATGTATGAACCAACATACACAGAGGAATACATAGGGAATAATCCTCGGTCAGTGGTGGCCAAATTAGATTGAGAGCTTGCAGAAAATTAGTTGTTAAGACAGATGCAATGGTAGAAGACAGTAGAGAAGAAATCCATCATACAAAGCTTGAACTTTAAGAATTATATATATCTGGATTTAGAGAGAAACAAGAGAAAGCCAATGTTTATTGAATGCTAAGATACATGGAGTGTTTTTTAAAAGACTTAATTTCCAAATAAATACATGCATTATCCATCAATAACTTGATCGAAATGAATCTTATATGGACATTTTCCATCAATAACTTGATCGAAATGAATCTGCATCTAATGAGAAATATGTCTAGCAGCTACGCGACATGAAATCTGAGAAGAATATTTAACATATATGAAAACAAAAAGGGATATGAACATACTGCAATTCAATAAGTTGGAATCACCAGAAATATCATAATAATCTTCTGAGCAATGTGCATACATCAAGATTCATAACACTACCTTCATGAAAACAGGAAAAAGCTCTTTCAAGAGTTCTTTCCAAAAATTTTGAACCCTCTTTAAGTGTTTCTTCCCTCTTTTTATAATGAGAGGGAGAGCTTGAAAAATAGTTACAAAATTATCTTAGCCAATTTCCAACTCTCTGATTGACTAGTTGTCTCGGCGTGCGAAGGTTCTGTTGTCCAAATCATTGCAACTGATTTGAATCTTTTCTTTAAAATATAAAAATAATAAAATAACAAAACATAGGAAAGGCCGAATGATGATTACAACAAAACATCTCCATGCCACTTCTTGTGATCGCTTATGATCAAGCGACGACTTTGCCACAATGTTCCTCTTTGATGACTCGGTCGATTTTCCTGTCACTTTCCACCTTAATTACTTGAATTCCCCATTTTCT
The DNA here is from genome assembly GCA_031772625.1 of Pinus tabuliformis. Classification (NCBI taxonomy): domain Eukaryota; kingdom Viridiplantae; phylum Streptophyta; class Pinopsida; order Pinales; family Pinaceae; genus Pinus; species Pinus tabuliformis. Next base: position 173,979,522 of record CM062819.1, on the reverse strand, counting down.
GGAGATGGGAGAAATCATCTATGATGGCCTTTGTGGTGCTCTGTAACATAGTTGCCAATTCATCCTCCTTTTAACTCTCTGTATTACACTATCGAAGATTTTACTCATCGGGAATTTTATTGTTAAAAACATTACGAAAATAGAGTTTTGATGTTCTTGGCCCCTTTTGTTTATCCCCTTGAAAAATGTATCCCATAAGACCGAGCGTCGTGACCTGTCTCTTATAACTATAGTGCTAGGGCATTCAAACTCTTGTTGGGGGCCCTTCTTCCTTTTTTAACTGCTTAGAACCCGAGGTTCTTTAAGTTCCTCTTAACCATGCACTAGCCAAATATTGGAGCCCCTCTCATTGGTGGTTTCCAATTGAGGAAATAACTTTGGAATTGTTACATGCACATTCTTTGATCACCGATAGCTCTTTGTTCTCAGCCCCCAGCTCCACTCCTTTGGTGCTCTAGATCCTTGTGACCACGTGCAAGCCCAATATTGGAGCCCCTCTTTATCGAAACTTTTTCAAGTGAAAACTGTTGTAAAGTGCCAATATCCTCAACCTCTGATTTGCGACCTCTGATATGATGTCATCACTTCCATGTGGCACCTCATGAGTGGTGACACGTGTCACCCAGATTTTTCCTCATAGGCCCCCTCAAAATTCTCAAAATTTCTTCCACATGTCCTTCCATACCGCCACATCAAATGCCACTGTAGCTTTATTGGAACCAATCATATTCCACCACATGTCCCACTGGAGGAGAGAGAAAAGGGTCTGTCCACCTTTGGTTTTGCAATGGAATCCTTTTTTAATATTTATCGGAGTCCCCCAACGATTTTTTCACTATCGGCACATTACCCATATCACAAATTTTAAAAGGTGGTCACCTTCAAAATTTTCTATTCTCCGATTCCCGATGTTCTGATGTTGCGATATTGTGATGTGCCGATCTCCTTCAGGCTTCGATACTACCTGCTTCATTGCATTGGACCCCTGACATGCAAAACCCCTGATATGTGATTGTCGATATTCCTAATGTAAGATCGTCGATATTCTGGTGCTTTGATGTTGTGATCACCAGTATTCTGGTGCTCTAACGTTGCAATCACCAATCTTCGATGTCGCTATACCTCCGATATGCGATCTCTGATATATCAAACCTCTAATATTCATTTCTAAGGCTTCAATCCTTCAACTTCAGAAAACCATACATTTTGATCCAAGTGTCCATTTTTGGACTTCCACATATCGTTGGAGATCTTGTTTCGAGCACTTTCCGATGGAGAGGGTACGATGTATGCTTTTAGTCTTTCTACTACTTGGAAAATGAATGCAAGTTCCTATGCTATTTTTTATTATTTTGACATCATTTGGCACCTTTCAAACAGTTTTGTAGTAAGTGATAACATTGGCTCTAGTTGGGGACAGTGCCTTGCTAGCAAGGTACTGAGAACCGGCAAACTAGTAGCCTTCTATCCATTGGGCATGGATTCATTTTATTCAAGTATATAAAAACAAAACATAAACATAAGGAAGTGAATGTATTACTGATATTTTACGTGGCTCACCAATATGTACAATGGGTGAGAAATGGACCTCTTAGCACTGAAAGTAAAGCTTAATGAATTTCCTATTTACAGGCAGCTCAATCATTTAACCCTCCAAGTTTTCCAGCAAGAAAGTATTGTTTCACTATGCCTCAGTAACCTTGAAGGTTCAAAACCATAAGGGATCAAAATTTCCATGTTTCTCTTTGTAGAACACCTGCAAATATCTCACATTATCAAGCACTGAGGGTTTGTACCTAACTCCGACTTCATATCTGAGAAGTGGATTTTATGGTGGCTTAAATTACTGGCAGTTATAGTCAAGGAGTCAACCATTTGGTTTCCTTCCCTAGGTAATAATTGGACATTAAAATCTAGGAATAAGTTGTCCATTAAAAGCCAAACCTCATTTATGTAAGCCCTTAGCCTGGGGTGCTTAGTTTGACATTGGTTCTTGATTTTCTTTACCATCAATTCTGAGTCTGCAAACATAGTGACACATTCAATGTTCAAATTCCTTGATTCTTGCAGGCCTATTAGTAATGCCTCATACTCTACCACATTATTGGTTGTCTCAAATTCTAATTTGAACGAGAGGGAAATCAAGCTAGCCTCTCGAGATATCAATAACATTCTTGCTCCATTTCCTTCCTTAGAATTTGCAACATCAAAACAAAACTTCCAGAATTTTCTACAATCTCTGAGTTGCTGATCTAATTTGGTTGCTAGTTATACCTATGTTTATTCTAAAATAAAATCATCTTCTTCTAGTAGTAAGTAGGAGAGATCCCTTTCTTTCCCATACGCAGGAGCATTATTTGGCCAATCAGCTTTTGTAACTATTTTAACGAACCTTGATTCCTTGTACATTCACATTTCTTCTCCCAAAAAGATATGGATGGTAACATAGATAAGATCTAGCTTGATGAAACCTCCAATCTTTGATCCCCAAGACCTGGACAAAAGCATACTGAACTTTGCAGGGATATCAACTCGATTACTGATAGTGGAATCAAATTATGAGAAGCGCCTGAGTCCAACATGAAGTTATGGAGTAGGAGGTCGTGTACTACTAGAGTAACGTAAAAAGGTGATGTGGAGGGATCTTGTTCTTCAACATGGGGTCCAAAGATGACCATTGGCATTTCTTCTTGGAGGTTTAAACTATCAGGTGATTGAACTGAAGCACATGGAAACATAAACTAGGGAACTTGGGCCTTATAGGTGTGTCGTTTCAAGAGCTCAAATAATGGGACCAGGATCTTGACTTTCTTAAGCTCTTTTTGAAGATTAAAGATAGCAAGGCCCTTTTATGTAGTGCTAAACTCTACTAGGTATATTTCTTTTTCACAAATGGGCCTAGAGGGGGGAGGTGACTTCTGTTCTTTGAGGAATTCGAGCTTAAAGTAGTTTGGATCTTAGGACTCCTTTTTCTGAATAATTGGATCTAAAGGCCCATTCCCCTTGTAAGCTGGATTAGGAGGCTCTTGGGACAAATTGCCTTTATTTTGGTCTCGTCCTCTTGATCTCTTTCTATATGACCAAAGATAATATTTCTTATGCAGCTGAGCCAACATGAAATCAGCAAGCTTCTTGTATTAATCATCAATCTCACCATCGTTTAACATTGCATCAATATCATCTTCCTCTTCTTCGTACGTTCTGACTTCTTGTTCTTCAACACATAAAGAGGAATACAGGTCCCCCTGAACTTCGTTGGCATCTTGTATCTGCTCCTCCCAATCATTTTCTATATATAATGGAGGATGAATGTGGTCTTTCTGTTCTTTCCTCTCCCTTTCTAATATTTGTAGGGGAGGCCTTCTGTATTGGGGATTGAAACCTCGATAAGTAGCCTGGTAGTTCTGTCGTGGAAGGTTTTTATTTTCTAGCTCCAGTTTTATAAATTTATTTCATAATTTCTTTATTAACCTTTCCATCTCCTTGATCTTTTGTCCTTGGAATTCTCTTCCATGACTTGAGGAAGTTGCCTCCTCTTTCCCCTTTTTCTTCTCTCCAAGGTCAGTTATGCTTATTGACTTTCCTGTTGATGTAAAATTTGCTTCTACCTCGAGAGCATCAATTTGAATTTGGTCCAAGGTATGGGACTTCCTCTCTCTAAGTGTGAAGCTGAACTCTGATTCAAAGGCCCCAACAAAAACTACTTGGGCAGTGGCCTATGGAGGTTTAATCTCAACAGGTAGACTGTTGTACAATTTATTAAACCTTTTTATAAAATCATAGATATCCTCATTAGGTTTCTTCTTCATAGCGTTGAACTTAGTAAGAATGTATCCATGATCTCTCTTCTCTCCCCATTTCTGCATAAGATAATTCTCCATTTCTTTCCAAGTGTTAATGGAAGCATTCAACAAGGATTTGAACCATTTCCTGGCTTCCCCATATTAATATTAGATGAATAGTCTCACCACTACATCCTGGTGCTCGACATTCAAATTTTCTGCAAAGGCACATAAAACTTCTATGTCTCTCTACGTTGATGTGTCATCTTCTTCATTAAACCCAGGGAAGAGCTTGATATAGTCCCATGGCATAGCATTTAAAGGTTGAGGCAGGTCTAAGGGAGCATATTTGTTTAACAGGAAACCTGGGACAACCATTTGGAGCAGAGGTGGTGGTTCTTGATTTACTAGGGGTCTTTGAGCTATGACCAATTGCGAGACAATTGAATGACCATGGAATGAGAAATTGTTCACACTGTGGGTAGGGTTGCTCTGGAGGATATATTTTACTTCCTCAACTTCAGGGAGGGGAGGAAATGAGAGAGAAGGGGTTTTGACTGAAACTTCTTCTTCCTTGACCTCTAGGGAGCAGTGATAATTATATGACCACTTTCTGAAGCATATACTAGTACTCTAGGAGGAAAACCGGAGCAATGAATTATGGCATTCTCTGAGTTGGATGAAGATGTTTATGGAAATGAAGAGATAGTAGCATCAGTATTGGGGACTTTTTAATTCCAAATCCTTCTAGATATTAGTTTTTCTGGGTCAAATAAAGATGGCATTCTTTGTTGAGAGGTATCTAAGCAGGTATGGGGTCTCTTAAACGCCAGGGTGATGAACTTATGATTTAATAGTGGAGTCTCCAAGGTGATAAATCTACAACCCACACATCTTTGCTCACCTTATCAAAGAGTGTATGAATGTCATACCCAGGGGAAAATTTCTCTGATCCGTTCCCCGACAATGGCGCTAGAAAGTTGTCACTTCTATAGACATCCTTTGGGTTGATTGGAGAATAGTGCCCAGGACATCTTAATTAGTGTTGTCAAATTTTTCATAAGGACTTGTAGCACCATAATTTGTCACAACTAATTCAAATAGGATTGATTCAGAACCATTCATAAAGATACAATTTATGAACCAACTTACACGCAGGAATACGCATGAAATAATCCTCGGTCAATGGTGGCCAAATCAGATTGAGAGCTTGCAACAAATCAATTGTTAAGACAGATGTAATGGTAGAAGACAACAGAGGAGAAATCCATCATACATAGCTTAAAATTTAAGAATTATATATATATATGGATTTAGAGAGAAACGAGACAAAGGAAATGTTTATGGAATGCTAAGATACATGGCGCATTTTTTAAAGACTTAATTCCCACATCAATATAGGCATTATCCATCGATAACTTGATAAAAATGAATCTTATAAGACATTTTCCATCAATAACTTGATTGAAATGAATCTGCATCTAATCAGAAATATGTCTAGTAGCTGCATGACATGAAATATAAGACAAATATTTAACATATAAATTACCTAACAAAGGTGGTTTATTAATTAATTTCTCACAGTGAAAGCAATTTTACTATGGTACAACTGGCTTTACATGGTGTACTTCGATCCCTCTAGTAAATTAGGATAGATGGTCAATTGTTTGGTGATAACAACCATTTCTCAATGTCCACAATGCTAAAGATAGCCTATGCGATAGATTTCTTCTCCATTTGGTTCTTATATTCGACCCTTTTCCTATGAAGGATCACAATAAATACTCCTAACTTCTTGACAAACAACCCGCTAAATAGATTACCCCAAGAGATAGGTGCCAGAATATCTGCATAACTTTCCCTGTTGTTTTTGAAGGCCTCACATTCTAAAATGAATTTTTTTTCTATTTCCACTTTTCTAGAAGAGGAAAAAATACATACACTTTCCTCCCACAGTTCTTTTGGCCTTTTTGAGTGCCTTGTTTGACAACAGAGTTCATGACAATTAGTCTTTAGCTAAGAAATACAAATTTCATCTCTCCAAGAAATATTGGCCCCTATGTATTATTTTTGTTGATGATTATGATTGTGATTAAACTCTTTAATATAGTATTTTTTCTTTCTCTCTAGCTACTTATTCCAATTACGCTTGTGAAAATTATCCATAAATTGTGATTTCCTATTGTTTTAAATATATTTTTAATTATAAATAAATTTAATTTAAAAACATGTCCTATTATTTAGCCAAATTGTAATTTTTTGTTTTTTTTTGTATAAATAAATTCAACTCACTTATAACATTAAAATTATGTAAATTTAATAAATACAATTATTAAAAAAAATAAAAGGTAGAAGATTTAAAGAACAACCTTTTGGTTTATATCCATTTTAACCACAGATTTACCAAGCGTAGGATCCATTCTCTTGATATGTGAACCTATTTTAGAGTGCAAAACTTGAAAAAAAGTATGCACCTCAAGAGATTTAATCATCTTCAAATTGGATATGTATTGGTTCTATATATCCATATAGCATGTGTAGCATTTAATTTTTAAAACTATACTTTTGAATGCATAAATGGATACAATGCCTTGAAATTTTACTTGGAAACTTGGATTGTGTAAACTACACCACATAAATTTGCAATTCCAATAAATCTCTGCTAAAAAAAATTTAAATTTAAATTTTAAACTAGAATTAATGGCTCCAGGAAAATTTCTCCGAATTAATTTAATTTTTTTAAAAGGAGATATCTATAATTCTAAAACAAACCCCCTTCTTTATGTTGATTGTAGAATATTTTGGAATTTGAAGGTCACTCGAGTGAAAGATGTTCTTTATTTAATCCCATTATAAACACAAACTGACTTTAGTCATTTCCTATGTGTAATTACATTTTTTGTGCGTCAGTGCCGACTAAGACCTGTGGTAAGGTTTCTTCTCATTACCCTGCATGTAATAGCTTGGATATAATATGTATATAATATTTTGACATAGTGATATGATTAGAAAAAAATGATTTAGCCAAAAACAGTGGTTCGAGCAACATATGTCAGGCAGACATCAACATAAGTGTGAGACTGTTGCAAGCCTTAACACATTTTCTCCCCTCCATCCTCCACCCTTTAGGTTATTATCTTTCCTCTGTTGCAAAATTTTTGCAGTAACATGATAGACATGTTATATTCCTTCGGTGTATCTTTGCACTTTTAGGGGAAATTGCTAGTAATTAGTGTTGAAGAGTCATGTCTCTAAGAATATTACCATTCCTTGGAAACAACTCATACTTGCGTAAATAACATATTTACCATAAGCTACTACCCACCATAATTTAAACAAATATTTGCATAAAATATGGGATAAGGAAAAATATGTAAATAAATATACTTTTTTTTTAACAGAAACGGGTAGAGTGATATATTAATTTCTGGCCAAAATGTCGCAAATCTGATTACAATATGCAGACCAAAATCCAGAAAACTCCATGTCCAGGACCGAAGTCTCTTTTTTTATGCTACGCCAGAGATTTTTACAAGCTATTTTTTAGGCAACCGCCTCTATCTTTCCCACTTTAAAAATGCAAACAATATGCTCCAGTAAAATACAGTAAAACATATTCACCAGTTAGTTAAGGAATGGGATCCCAACCTTCTTCTCCATCTCTAAGAATGACTCCGAGGGGGAGAAGAGCAGCTTTATTAGCTTCAACGTCAGCATCTTTGTTGTTGTCTCTCTTGACATGATAGAATTTCAAGCTCTGAAAGGAATTTGATAGGATTCTTGTTCTGGTAATCAATCTAGACAGCCTTAGATCTGAAGGGGCAGAGCTGTCTATAATAGTTTTTATGATAGTCTGAGAGTCTCCCATCACTATTGCATCGTTGATTCCAAGAGATTTAAGTTGCTTCATACCTTGGAGAAGGGTCAGGGCTTCAGCTTGGATGCTGGTGTTGAAGCCCACTCCCCAGGAAAATCTAAGAACAGTTCTGCCATCTGCTCTCTTAACAACTCCACCAACTCTGAAACTGCCCGGATTGCCTTTGGCTACCCCATCAAAGAAGAAAATAATATGCTCCTGCTTTGAGCAAAGAGCCAAGAAATCTGAAGCATTAAGTTGAATTTGCCAGTCTTTAAGGGGAGCGGGAGGCATGACAATTTCAATGAAACGGAGATCCAAGGAATCACTCCAAGCTGCATCATGGTCTCTGAGGCCTGCCCCGTCAAGTTGTTCACCGACACATTCCTTTAACTAAGTTTTCATTTTAACCCAGACAATCTTGTGGTCTCTCTTCTTATCTCTGAAAATACTCTGATTTCTTTCCAGCCAGGTGTGCCAACAGATTAATTTGGGAAGAATACACCAGGAAGCTTTGAGATGGGCATTCTGAGGAGAGCCTCCAGGATAAAACCGCATCCAGTTCGAGAACAGATCGGGAATATTATTGGGGAGAATGATATCCACCCTCCAAGGGCCTAAGGCCGCATTCCAAAGATCGGCCACGAAATTGCAATTCAGTATCAGATGCACAACAGATTTTGAGTTTTCACCGCACAAGGAGCATCGAGAGGGGCCATGATAACCTCTTTTATGTAATCTATCCTCCGTCAAAATTCGGTGGTGACAAAGGAGCCAACAAAAATAGTCGATTTTTGGAAGCGAAGACTGGAACCAAACTCCTTTCCATGGTTTCGGATCTGAAGGAACGTGGGAATGCGCTAAGATCTGTCTGTATCCCTGAGAGAGGGAGTAGCGCCCAGGAAACAAGCCCCAACCACGGGTATCTGACTTTCTATTGTTCAAAGGAGCCTTGCCATTTAATAAATCTGAGAAGATTTCCAATTCGTTGGATAGGAACTGGGGCACCTCAAAGTTAATCCAGTTGTGCCAGTGTCCATTCTCCCAATTAGATATATCCCACAGAGTAATGAACCCTGATCTGTACATCCAATCTTTTAGCATTGACAGGGAGCGATCATCAGACAGAGGGTCGCAGCCCATTATATGATCCTCCCAAATTCTAATTTGATTGCCATTACCATGGATCCAATGGGCATGGTCGTTGATGAGGGAGGAGGATTTTTCACAGATCTTTTGAATTAGCGAGCAAAAGTTTGGTCTGGGGTGGTCTAGACACCTTTTACTCTGCCCACGAAAGAATTTTTTCCATAAGGCAAGTTGAGCCCACCCCGGATTTGGGGCAATAATCCTCCAGTTCAGTTTTGCTCCCAACGTAATGTTTTGCGTGCAATTATTCTTGAAATTCAGTCCGCCTTCCAATCTGGGCATGGAGATTTTAGTCGAGCTTAATAAAGGGATTTTCTTTTCGTTAGCTTTCCCGCCTTTCCAAAAGAATTTTCTAATATGCTCCTCCGTTTTCTTTGTGATTCCAACAGGAGCTAGCATCACAGCAAATTGATATATGGGGAGGCTGTTAAGGACAACTTTTATAAGAACTGACTTACCTGCCAGATTAAGCCAGTTAAATCCCCAGGAATGGATCTTAGACTCGAACTTTTCCAGCAGGGGCAACCAATCTCTGCTGACAGCACGTTTTTGAAAAATAGGGAGACCCAAATACTTGAAGGAGGACCATGACGAGGATGCCGCGAAACCGAAGCAACTGGAAATGGCTTGTAACGTGGAGGCAGGGGTATTCCAGCAGTAGATATGGCATTTGCCTTTATTCAGGATGCTTCCTGAATCTTCACAATAGTCATCAACCACTTCTTTGAAACTTTTAGCTGAGGACACAAAGGCAGCGCCCAGCAAGAGGGAATCATCCACGAATAGTGCATGATTTATGTTATTAACACCTCTCGCAATGTTCAGGCCCATTAGTTCTTGGTCCTATTGCTTTTTGTTCAATAGGAAGCTGAGGACGGAAGCTTGAAGGACAAAGAGCAGAGGGGATAGAGGACACCCTTGCCTCAAACCACGAGAAGTTTTGAAGAAATATGAGGCCCTCCAATTCACGAGAGGGGCTATCCAAGGCTCGCTGATACAGGCCTTAATCCAGTTGATAAATTTGGATCCAAACCCGAATTTTCACAGGACATCCAAAAGAAAACTATGTCTCACTCTGTCAAAGGCACTTTCAAGATCTAACTTGACAACCATACCTTTCTCTTTGTGAACCAACCTAGAGTGAATCGCCTCTTGGACCAGGACAAAGTTTTCCACGATCTGTCTTCCTTGAATAAATCCTCCCCGGTTCGCAGGAATAACGTCCGGAAGAATGATTTTTAATCTGTTGGCAATAACTTTCGTGATCAGCTTATAGCCTATATTAAAAAGGGATATAGGACGAAACCGGCTGAAGGTGTTGGTGCCTTTCTCCTTGGGAATGAGGGCCAGGAAGGCCGAGTGCTTCCCCCAATTTTCTGACACTCTTGAGTTTTCTGAATCATTCTGCATAGGTCTTTCTCCACAATCTGCCAACAGGACTGAATGAATCCGGCAGTGAAACCGTCAGGGCCCGGGGCCTTATTCGGTTCCATAGCGAAGAGAGAGGTTTTTATTTCATTGTTAGAGATCTCAGCCTCCAAGAATTGATTATTTCTTTCGGTTATCAGGGAGGGCACCTCATTCACATGGGAAGAAACATGATCCAAGGCCTCTTCTTCACTGTAGAGATTTTTGAAGTGAGTGAAGGCAGCGTTCTTTATGCATCTGATTTCTCTATGGATGGTGGTCTCTACTTTAATTTCAGAGATGGAGTTGAGAAATTTTTAGGCCTGAGCTTGATTATGGAAGAAGGAAGAGTTTCTATCTCCCGCCTTGAGCCAAAGACTGCGGGATTTCAGTCTCCAATACTCTTCCTCTGCCAAGCTAGCCTTAAGGAGCATGCGCTGAAGGTTAGCCTCCTTGTCAAGTAATTCTTTAGTGATCTCAGGGTTTTCAGAAACTAGATGATGCAATTTGAGACGCTCCTGAATCATTTTCCTTTCCACAGCAGTATTTGGTAAGGATTTTACCCAGGACTTTAGAGCAGCTTTCACTCTCCTAAGTTTCTCCTCCCAAACAAAGAAGGCTTAGCCTTTGACATGGAGCTTCCAGATTTCTTTTATCAGAGGCAAGAAAGATTGCTCCTTGACCCAGTGAGAATTGAATTTAAAAGGAATGGGACCTTGATCCAAATGAGCCAACAGATCAAGTTTAATGGGGCGATGATCGGAAACACTGCAAGGAAGAATATGCATTCTAGATTCTAGACCAAGAAGAAGAAAAGAGCTTTGAACGAGAAATCTGTTTAACCTTGCAGCAATGTGACCTGGGCCGATTCTTTTGTTTGTCCATGTGTACTTCCCAGACGAAGGCTTGATATCAATCATATCCCAGTCTAGAAGAAAATCCTCAACCCATTCCCACGCCGGGTCCCTGACGGTGCTTCCTCCATGTTTTTCTGACAATGATAATATAAGGTTAAGATCCCCTGCTATTATAATATTAGCTAATTCTTCAGAGTCTGCCAGATTCCTAATGGAGTCCCAACAGTTCTTTTTCTCTGCTGTGCTGACAGGAGCATACATGTTGAAGAGGGAGAGTATGTATCTGTTTCTACGTGTTGAATTTTTGAGTACAACCAATGGGTGTTTTTAACTTCTCTGATCTTTATAAATTTTTTTGCATTCCAAATAGTTCCCAGCCCGCCAGAAGCACCTCGAGCTGAGACTACTTGTCCTTCTCTTTGCTTCCACAACTTCTTTCCGATCTGGAGGAAGGCATGATCCTCCATTTTAGTCTTCTGGATAAGGAGTAGATCGGGGGATTCTGTTCTTATCAAGCTTCTTATGGCTTCTTCTTTTATTCTGCTCCCCATACCCCTGCAATTCCAGGAGACTATCTTCATCACTTGCATTTTGAGTGGTGAGCTCCCCTAGAGCTATGAGACTGATTTTTGTTCTTCTTCGGAGTATTTGACAAGAGCTTCTCAAGGGTTGGTTGACTTCCCTGAAGCTTGTCTTTGTAGGTCTCTTGTTCTCTTTTTTCCCGCGCAGATTTTCGACCTCTCAGTGATCTTCTGGCCGAGGTTTGTGAAGCTCCTATTTCGCCTTCTTCTTCTGATTCCTCCGAACTTTGCACATCCTATGTCTCTACAATGAGGGTCTCTTTTGGCCTGTCTTCATTACTTTCCACCTGTATTGGTCCTGTGGGGGGCTCCTTGGGGATCGGTCCTTCTTTCTGCATCTATGGTTCTAGGGAGCCTTCCATAGCTAGGCTTAACAGAGCATATTTGTTTTCTTGCTCTTCCATGATAGGGGTTTGGTTTCTAGGGGCAACCTGAGGGCCATTGCCATTTGTATTACCTGTTCGGTTGGCTTTGTGGGCATTTTTGGATCTTTTAACCTGGGTCCAACCTTTGTCCTTGCCTTTCTCCATTTCAATATTCTTTGGACAGTTCTGAGTGAAGTGGCCATAAACCTATCATTTCCTGCACTTGAACGGAAGCTACTCATAGTCCAGCTTCTGAACATGAGACCAGCTTCTAACCCTGATCTTTACTACCTCAGGTAAACCAACTTCCAGATCAACTTCAACGCAGATTCTAGCACATTCGAATTGGTCCTTGTTATTTGCACGGTCGATGAATTTGCCAAAGGTGTTACCAATATGCTTTAGGGATTCCCAATTCCAACAATGCACAGGCAGATTGGGCAGCCTAACCCACACAGGAACGACTGTGGAAACGTCAACTGAAGGATCAAAATTAGGCATCCGAGATACAACCCCTGAGGACCCATGAAATAGGGGTTGTTCCGGAATATCAGATCCTTATCCTCTTTATCAGAAAATTCAAACATGAAGAATTCCTTCCCTAGAAAATACGAGGTGACATCATTTTTAATCAGCGGAGCCTAGTGTCTAGCAATCCAGCTCTCCGTGGATTTGGGGGAGGGCCAGAGGCCCGTGAACTGGCCAACCAAATCTCGCTCTGCCAGCGAAAGGGCGACCTTGATCGGACCCTCAAGGGGAATCGAGATCTCCGAAATGTCGTCCAAATGTTTCACGAACTTCGCAGCCTCTGAAACTTTCTTCTTCGGCAGGGATTCCAGGAGCTTAATAAAGGCTTCAGCATCAGAAGGGGGGGGGGGGGCGGAGGGGGCAGATCCATTGAAGCAACGACCACAAATCAGTGGTCTTGATCAAACACCACAAGCCATCTCAGAAGCAACAAATAGAGAGATAGGGAGCCCCAGCAAATCTATAGAAACGGAGGCAAATCACCGCGCAGGGAGACCACCGCGCAGGGGAGCGCCTCGTAGGGGGAAGAGCCCACAGAAGGCCTACGGTAAACACCAAGCACCCCGAGGGCCGAGCCAAAGGAGACAGACGCAGAGGAGGAGCAGAGTGGTGGCTAGGGCGAGTCTGGAGGTCCAGGTGGATATTGTTATCAATGTGTAAATAAATATACTTACCAAGAGTTACTTCCCACAATTATTTATGAGTTCTTCAACACTTTAACATGGGTATAAATATAAATATGTAAACTCACTGTAATTTAATTTACAAAGATAAGTGATCTAATTTACAAACAAACATGTCTCTTGGGTATCTTGAGTATAAAATAAATTTGAAACTTTTCATTTCACACAATTCACTTATCATCTCATATCTTCTTGTACTTATTGTTGATGTTCTATCTACAATTACTATCAATGGTTATCTAAAGTGAATTCTATTGAAGTTTTAATGTCATTGTTATTGGAACATGAAGTAAAGTTGTTATTGGCTGAATAAGACATTGAAGTAATTGTTGAAAGCATAGAACATACCATAATGATCCTTGGACATAATTTATTTTTGCTTTTCTTAAACCTCATCAAAATTATAACTATCAACATTTATGGTTGGAAATAGTAAATATTTCAATGCATAAAGGAGAATAAATTCAAGAATTTTATAATAGATTTAAATTACATTATTTCAGATTTCATCTCAGGGAATTTCATTCAGCTAAACAATTAGTAGATTGTTTTCGTTTCCTTGTTCATTCTTTGTAGAAATTATGGTGTAGAATTGTGACTGCTCATGAAATTTTAATCTAAATCAAGAGACACAATCCTACTCTACTTCTCCACTGAATTAAATTCACAATTCAGAGCATCAATCAAAAACACTTAATGAGAAATCACACAATATTTTTCTAGGGGAAAGAAACTACTAAAAACCCCTTATGCCTACTTGCATTAATCTGATGAATAAATATGTATTACAATTGCTTTCTAACTCTAAGCACAAATTGCAAGTGAATAACCTATCTCTCTTGTCATTGAGAAGCTCTGGCCCAGACTTAGTCGATGTTTGCCTCTTCTTGAGCCCCAATTTCCTTGTGCAAATCTTGAGGAATTAGGCCCCTATTATTTAGGAATTTACCTCCAATTGGTTGTGATATTCCCAAGGTTGATCATCTGACCTCATGCAACACCTTTATAGTCAATATTAGTCTACAACTAATGTTACACTACCTTAGAATCTCCACCACAGCAAGGGAACTTGAATTCTTTGCAAACACTAGCTATTTTGGGATCATTGATCAGTTAACCGAATGATCACTAAGTTAGACTGTTGTCTCACTACATAACTGGCCTTCCACTGGTTTTATCAACAATTAAAACTAGTTTAATTGAAAACAACTTGAAATAATTGACCTTGATTGCTACAACTTAGCAATCACACATGCTTAACTAAACTCCAAACCCTATAACTCAAATTAACCGAGCTAACTGAGTGACAAGTTCCATGTCACGCAAGTTAATTGTATCCAAGTTTTTTGTTAATGTGAAAATTCGAATTTTATCAATTTGACCAAGACAAAGTCAAATTGAGACTTTCTTGCTGCATTTTTCAACACTCCTTATCAACAAGAAAGGGATTATCAACCACCCCTATCTTGCACCTCTGGAATATATTATAGAAACACCTCTCACTGTTGCTGTTGCTACTACAACATCTACAACTGAGAAGAATAAAAAAAAAACACTGAATCAACAGTGTACAACTATCTACTGGGAAAATTGTGTTTATGCTAACTGTGCTACTATGCTTCCTTCTCTGTTTTCAACACTCCTTTGCACTCCTCAATATTTGATGGACACTGATCCTCCTACTATTGAATAATGTGGGCCACTATAGTAAGGTAATGATCAATGAGGAGAACTGATGCAGGAGCATCTGGTCAACAGGGTGAAGACCGAGAGAGGGCAAACACGGTTTCTGAAGAAGATTGGGAATGATAAACAGTTCAGTGAACGGACAGCAAGCCTGTCAAGTTCCTATGTTTTTGTTTTATTTCTTTCATGGTCAGCTACAGTATTAATTTCTGTTATTTTAAATTTCTGTTCATTTTATTTAAAATATTGTAACAGGTCTTAGTTAGATACGTTAAGAGTAGATTAGTGTCAATAGGTGATGTAAACAACGTACCCCTATGGTAGAAAGGCAGACAAAGTGAACAAATTGATAGTCAAGAAAATCATGCCTACAATAACTGCAAAATAAACTGTAATAGAATAACTACCAGCAGTTATCAAACTGCCCAAAAAATATTGTATAAAAAGACAAGCGAGATAACCCAGAGGGGTTCAGCAGGCGGAGCATTTGCAAGAGAACAATCAATATACATTTATTTTCCTTCATCTTATTCAGTGCACAAACAAACAAACTGTTCCAATATATATATGTCCTCAGTAACAAAATTCCACATGCACAGAGCTGTATAATAAATTCATTTCAGTTTAAATATAATAACAGTGTGTTACAGTATCCAAGAACCTGCCAACTGGTCGAGACAAAAGTGAACGCAAGGCGGAAAGAACCAGCAAACACAGAGGGACAAACTAGACCGCAACAGTAACCGGGTAAGCCACCAGAACTAACTGTAAACAAGTTTATATATCGTTGTGTATTACATTGCATTTTCTACATAAAAAAATTACATAAACTGTACATCGAGGGTTCACCGAACCAAGTTACAAACGACTCATAGAAACCCTCCTACGTTACGGCTGAGGGTTTGAGAAAACCCACCAAGCCCAGACTCGACAAACCAACCAACAGTTCACACATCAAGCGATTGCAAACGCGACTAAGACCGAGAGTCATTAAAAGAAAGTAAAACGAGAACAGAGCTACCCGGGTGGAATCGACAGAAGCCCTCGCAAAGGCACGGGAACCGGCCACACCTGCAAACGAAACAGAAGGTGGAGTTAGGGCTTTACCCAGTCAAAACCCTTGCATAAGAAATTGAAATTAGAACACTGTGAATACGAAACCCTGAGAACGGAGAAGGTGGAGAACCATACCTGGTAAGGTGCCAGAACAAAAGGCCAACAGAACCCGAAACAGAGACCCTGTCCACAGAGGGGCTGCGGAATGTTAGTTCCAGCACAAACAGAGAAAGAAGAATGATAGCATGAAGCGGTGGCATACCTTGCCTACAGAGCCGAGCGCCGGAGAAGAACCAAGCTGAGAGACCATCGACCTGTGCATCTGTCAACCGGGCGGACCAGACATTATACATTACAGGCATTCACCACAAATTTGCTAAGAAGACCAGAACCGACAGTATCCACAAGAGCAAACCCAGAAATGTTCTTACAGTCATAAAAACGAACTGAATGCACGATAGAGTCACAGTAACTCACCAACACAACCTGGAGTCGAATATACAGTTTCACAGTAATGACCAGACATAGCTAAGCAGCATTATTTCACCACAGGACCGGCGGAAATTCGACAAGGTGTCACCACAGACAAAGACAACCCAAAGGCGGAGCCAAAACCATACAGAGCTCGCAGAGACCAAGTAGCAAAGGTAAGAATGACGGTAGAGGCGCGAACCGGGCAGTAAAAAGTGAATTAGGGTCTGTCAAATTCGAGGAGGGCAGGTGTCATAAGGAGAAACAATACCAGGTACCGTGGTTTGATTGTTAATTAAAACCAAAATCAATTTGCAGTTACCATATATCCGAGCCCGTTTAATAGTGTAGGTCCACGTAAGTTGGGATAGCGCGGGACCACGTGGGCTGGCCCCATCAAGAACACATCAATGGACCCTGCCCAATTCTTTGCAATTATGGGGCTAGGGATCTACATAACTCCACCTCACACTTGTACGTATAGATGCAGTTTCTCTCTCTACCCACTTGGCTCGAAATCTTCCTCTACTGGAGGTCTCTGCTTGAGTGGATGCCTCCACTTTGCCACATCTCTTCCCCTCCATTTATGGATTCTCCACAACTTCCCGAGGCTCCTCTTAAGGATCCATTTTAAGAGGTTTATTTTTCTCGCTCTCAACCAACCTATCTCTAATATGCCTTGCTCCTCAAGATTTCATCTTCTACCTCAATTCAATATAGGTTCTTCACTTGAACCCTAATTGCTTCACCTATCTAGTGGCTATGTGTCTGAGGAATGCTTTCCCTTTGCCAATGATCATATCATAACCACAATCTTACAAAATTTCTACAAAGATGAGGTTTTTCTTTAGGCCTGGAATGAGCATGACATCTTTGAGTCGAAGATGAGATCTTGACTCCCTCTTAAAGGTTACTATACCAATCTTGGTAGCATTGTACCTTTCATTATCCCCAAATTCAATTTGCATCTTGAGATATTTCTCCTCCAAGTCACTGAAAAACTCTCTATACCTTGTCATGTGGAACAAGGCATGAGAGTCCAAGTACTGAACGCTCCCCATCATTGTGTTAGCCATGCGTGTGATAAGGATGAAGTCAAGCTTGAAATGTGAAGCCAAAGCTTCACCTATTGCTCCTACTCTAGGCTCCTTCTTTCTAGACTTTTTGTGTGGACACTTTATAGCATAGTGCTCAAATTCATGATAATTGAATATTTTTATTTTGGATAAGTATTTCTTATTCCCCCTTGGCTAGATTCAATCTCACATTAGGAATTATGTTCCTTGGCCTTCAATCCTTTTCCAACTATAAAAAAATCCTCTTCCACTTCTGTGGATGTTACTCCATCTCTATTATTATGCCTGATCTCCTCTTGTACCAAATCAGACCATAAGCATTCCCAATTCAGTAATTTCTCCCTCTTGTTAATCAAGTCCTGGTAGCTATGTCACCTTTTGGGAAGGCCTCGAATATCTAGGCTTACCAAGTCATCTTCTTCAACATTTACAAAAATCCCATCAAGTTCATCACGAACTTGTGTAAATCTGCTCAAATACTACACAATAGTGTCAATCTTCTACATCTTTATATTTCGAAGTTTATCCTTGAGTTCCAGTTTCCTATGGTCACTGTTATTCTTGAATAGCTCTATCAGTGCTTTCCACATTGTGAAAGAAGTTTCTTCCACATGGAGATTTGAGACAATGTGGTCTCGCACTCCCTTCAATATTATTCTTCTCACCTTGGCTACATTTTTCTTCCACTAAGCTAGGTTCTGGGCATTAGTTGATCCAGGTTTTGGAATGTTTGTCTTGACATATTCCAACAATCTTTTGTTATTCAACATTTCATCCTTGTGATGCTTCCATGCAATGAAATTAGAGTCACCTTCCAAGGCATACTCTAGTCTCATCCTCTTTCAGGTCAACTTCCTAACGCTGTAGAGATCTTGCTACAATGAACTACAAATTTGATCATCCTGAGAAACAACTTTGAAATTCGTGTTCTAATGTGAATATTTCTCTAATACCATGTAGAAATTATGATGTAAAATTACAACTTCTCATGAAATTTTAACCTAAATCAAGAGACATAATCCTACTCTACTGCTTTGTGGAATTCAATTCACAATTTAGAACATCAATTACAAACATGCAATGAGAAATCACACAATATTTTTCTAGGGGAAAGAAATTGCTAAAAACCCCTTATGCTTGTTTGCATTAATTTGATGAATAGATATGCATTGCAATTGCTTGATCTCTTTGAGCACAACCTATAAGTGAATAGCCTATCTCTCTGCTCACTGAGAAGGTCTAATTGAGACTTAATAAAAATTTTCCTCTTCTTGAGCCCATATTTCCTTGTGCAAATCCTGAGGAATTAGGCCCCTATTATTTAGTAATTTACCTCCAATTTATTGTGCAATTCCAATGGTTGATGATCTGGCTGCATGCATGACCTGTACACTCAATACAAGTCTATAACTAATGTTGCATTGCCTTTGAATATCCACCACAACTGAGGAAATCAAAATCTTTGCATGTACTAGCTATTTCTGGCAGATTAATCAATTAACTAGATAATAACTGAGTTAGATTGTTGTCTCACTTCAAAATTGACCTTCCACTAGTTCTATCAACAAACTTTAGAACTAGTTTAATTGAAAACAACTTGAAATAATTGACCTTGATTGCTACAAGTTAGAAATCACACATACTTTCTAAACTCCAAGCCATGTAACTTGAATTTACTTAGCTAACTGAGCGAAAATATCCATGTCACAAAAGTTAACTACATCCAAGTTATCTGCTCATGTTTAAATTCGAATTTTCTCAATTTGACCAAGGAAAAGTCAAATTGAGACTTTCTTGCTGCATTTTTCAACATTCTTCTCATAAAGATAGTTCATCAAATATAATTGAACAAGAGGGTTCAAATTCATTAGTTGATTCTTCTTCTGATATTATTGAACCCAATAATGAATTGAATAGTCCTTTAGGTTTACATGCATTAGGAGTTACCTTTACCTATTTTCATATTTCAGAAAATGATTTTTCTAACCTTAACTAGAAATATGAATATACACTTGAAATGACCGCTAATGTTTATAAACAACCTCCAAAAGGTTCAATAAAAGATAATATATCTCAAGTTTCAATTAAAGAATCTAATCCTAATATTTATTTTTTCTGAAAAACTTTATGAACCAAATAGTTCCTCAATTGATAGTTTATCCTTAGATCATAGTTCTATTAATAATTTTTAAATCAAAGTTATACAAATCCTTTGGAAGAATTTGAATGGTTCTACTCTAGTGATGATATCCCTAATATTTCTATTGAAACTTTTCCATTATCTATTTATGAAAATCTTGTAAAGGAATATAATTTTTTAGATTCTCTTTCTTTTAATCGAGATGAAAATATTTCTAACACTTTTCCCATCCACATCCACATTGAATCTCTTTCTTATCCTTTCATTGATGTTCTCAATTCACATCAACAATGATACTTTCCAGAATTTTTTTATATATAATGATGTTCTCAATTCACATCGATCATGATACTTTCGAGAAATAAGTTATATATAATGAGTACTCTATCGATGAAAGAAGTTTTATATAATGAGTACTCTATTGATGATGGTATAGAATTATATCCCAATGAGAGTGCCTCTAATATGAATAAAAAAATCAAATCAATTCATTCCCTCATTATTTCGCTAATTCCTATGGATAACCATAATTTTAATAATAATTTTTCTGATGATACTAATATCCAAGTGTCCAAAAACTCTCACATTGGTAATCTTATGGAAGCTTCTTATAATGAAATTGTATTGTCACTTCTTCCGAGGGACAAATTTAATGGTTACTCTTCGAACCATAGTACTAATTATTCAGCTGACTATGTACATATAAAAGCTCTCCTCCAGAAACAAATTTTTTCCTTTCAATCTCATAGTCATTATAACTCTTCAAGTGAAAAAGTAAGTTCTGGTAAACTTTTAGAGGAAAGTTATATAGATTACATTAAGTCCTCTAAAATTTATTAGAAAAATATTTACTAACCCATCTTGGTGTACATACCGAGATAAAATTTATGGATCTTTTGAAAATAATTATTTCAATCTCATAGTCATTATAACTCTTCAAGTGGAAAAGTAAGTTCTGGTAAACCTTTAGAGGAAAGTTATATAGATTACATTAAGTCCTCTAAAATTTATTAGAAAAAGAATCTACTAACCCATCTTGGTGTACGTACCGAGATAAAATTTATGGATCTTTTGAAAATAATTATTTCAATCTCATAGTCATTATAACTCTTCAAGTGAAAAAGTAAGTTCCTCTAAACCTTTAGAGGAAAGTTATATAGATTTCATTAAGTCCTCTAAAATTTATTAGAAAAAGAATCTACTAACCCATCTTGGTGCACATACGAGATAAAATTTATGGATCTTTTGAAAATAATTAGAATAGAAAAGTTCTTGTAAATATTTTTTTTGGTTCCTTTCATTAAAATAGATGTAAATAGGTGTGTTTACATTTCACTCACCTTCATTCTACAACTTTTTTTTTTCTTCTTCTTCTGCAGGAATGAAGCTAATGGAGTGGCTGCATCAGAAATGTGCACATACTTAGTTTATTTTATTCTTGCAATATAATGTTGCACATAGTGTATATAATAAGAGTATAATTAGTTTAGAATAATTTATTTTTAAAAAAGTTATAATTTTTTATTTAGCAACTATAAAGGAAGTAGTTTTTTTCTTAGGCTAGTTATTAATGCACATTTGTAACCCTTATCATTCGTTGTTTACCTATATGTAAGATTAGAAATAGTTTACAATATCAATTCATTAAGCAATTTTAATTTCGTTGTAATCTTTATCATTAGTTGTTTACATACATGTAAGATTACAAATAATTTACGATATCAATTCATTAAGCAATTTTAATTTCTTTTGTTTTTTAGTTTGGTGTGGTTTTATTTCATTTTGATTGTAGACTTATTTGTCTTCTAATAAATTTTTATGGGAGAGCATAACAACAAAATAGGGATATCTTAATGGCCTAACATCAATTGGTGATACAAGGGAATCTTTACTCAGTGTTTTACACGGGTTTTCATTTACCTTAAAGGGACATCATTATTGAATTCCGAGTCCTCTCGCATTAACTCTTTTCCTCTCGAGGAACATTTTTTCCAAATGATAGGGTTCATATTTCCAAGGAAAGAATCGGCCTGAGTGTAATTCAATGAATCCCACCTGTCCTATACCCACAGGTAGAGAAGGATTAGGGAGTCAAAATTTTATAAGCATTGGATCCATTATCTTTAAAAATCTCATGTACCATCCCACCCATTCACCCAGCTACATAAACATAGCTTACAAACATCTTTATCAAAAGGGTAACATAAAAGGGGTAGAAAACATGGGAAGTGCAAGCAAACCCTCCGGGGTACTCAATAAGCTTGTTGGCAGTGAGGTTATGCTTGTACGAAGGAAACTTCCCTGAGGTACTAAATAGGCTCGATAGTAGTGAAGTGATGTCATCTCAGGAGACTATGTATATCGATGGATGTATCCTTTCTTTAAAACTTCCTATTTGTACCTCTTCCGTCGTTCACATGAGGTAAATTTAAAATTAATTATTTCCCTCAAACTTGGATTCATGGTTTAATACTTAGTTTGTTTTAAGTACTTATCTTTTTAAGAATTTCTATTACTTGATTTATTAATGTGGCCCCAGGGGAAACATTTTAATTTTTTGATATTTCACGAAATTCATCACTTTAACATTTTGGTAAAATTAAATCCATTACCTTTGAAACTAGAGAAAATTGTTTCTTCCCATGAGTTGACATTGTTGTGGCCACAACCCCTCCACATATTTTTTTTGCAAACCATGGCGAACCTTCATTTCACATTTTTAGAAAACTCCCTTCTTTATGGGCATTCAAGTGACCCATGATTTCTTTATTTCTTTACTTAGGAGACTTTTTTAGGGATTGATCATATCTTGGTTGTTGTGATTATCACCTTACTTGCTTGATAATTACTTTTCACATTTATGACAATAAATATCCTCTTAATGATGATAAAAAAATAATGTTACATCTTCAATTACCACATCACTCCAGATTTCATTTCATGTTTGGTCACTTTAGTTGTTTATCTCCTCCACTTTTATATTTGGCCACTTTAGTTGTTTATCTCCTCCACTTTCATATTTGGCCACTTTAGGTGTTTATCTCCTCCACTTTGGTGTAACATTATATTTAAACCAATAGACCTTTCCTTTGAATTAGTACACCTCATTTTTTCTTCTACTATTTTCATATGAAAGTGATATCTGTCGAAGAACAATTACACATATATTTCTTAAGACGGTGACATATGTACAAATACAGTTCCAGATATTTCGCCTTTCCTCTTCTTGTTATGCCCTGTGCTACCTTGTCGCGTTTGTTACGCGCTGTGCTACCTTGCCGCGATTGCTGGGCTCGATCCCTGCACCTGGAAATCCTTTAGGTGTTCTTCGGTCGGACGAATAGTGTCGATTCTTGATAGCGTCAAGGATATTGCGAATTTAGTAAATTTCACGGCCAACAGCGCCGGTGTCGTGGGTTCGATTCCGTCATTCTTCCGTGACGCGGTCCCCAGCATGCAGGCGCTGTTGGGTTCTTTGACTGAACAATAAATTGGGTTCCAAGATTTCTGGCCCCATCGAGGTTATTTAAAGCTTTGCAATCTTGTTCCAGACGAGGTACGTTAACGAATAAAGTCGAAACTTCGAGTGCAGGAAATGACAGGCTAAGGCATCTTTTGCAGAGTTCTCTCATGCAATAACCAGCAAATGAGCCCTTCGAAGAGTTCAGACATTCACTCTCCAGGCAAAGAAAGTCCGATTTTAAAACATAGATGTTAAAATTTGCAGAATTTAAATCTTTACGAACACAGAATTTAAAACGTCAGGCATTCATTCTCCTGGCAAATAATGCCTGATTTTACGAACACAGAAGTTAAAATTTGCAGAATACCCATGAAATCGATGCTTCACTCGTGTAATTACTATGCCTTTTATGTAAAATTGTGGCACAAGGAGATATCTCACGGCCTGAATCTCGGGAGCCGGACAACCGAGATTTCTTTACCCAGAAAATAGCCTCTCCCCGCTTGAATCGAACTCTGATATGCTGGTTTGGTTTTGCTTTAATTTGGTGGCATGATTCAACTGGCAAAAGCTTGAGATGAATGGAGGTTTTTGAAAAGCGCAGACATTCATTCTCCAGCCAAATAGAGTCCGATGCACACTCTGTTTTCTTTTTGTATTTGCCTCCTCTGTTATTTTTATAGGACTGACTCTGTTAGGACTGTATTGGATATCGAGGGCTATCATTGAGATGGAGTCGATTTCTCTGATATGATAGATATGACTGACATGGTCGGTCTACATGTTTTGAATTTGGATCGCGCATATGTGCATCTTCTGTATTTTTTGTATTTCGCTCGACTGTTTTGGCTGAGATGGGGAACAAACACATCGTCTGTATTATATGTATTTCGCTTTACTGTTTTGGCTGAGATGGGAACAAACACAGAGATTGAACTGATATTTTTTTATTAAGCTACCTAGAATCTAAACTCTGGTTATGTATATATGCTGATTTATATTTTCTGTGAAACATTGTATTTTCATTATAATCCCTGAAAAGCGTTTTTCCTGTTTCAAAAAAAAAAACCGATTGTACACACATACAAGTTAAAATTTGCAGAATACCGATGAAGCGTTTTTCCTTATTTTGAAGAAAAAGAGTCTGATTGTACACACATACAAGTTAAGATTTGCAGAATACCGATGAAATCGATGCTTCAGTAGGTGTAATTAGCATGCTTGCGTTTTTCCTTATTTTGAAGAAAAAGAGTCTGATTGTACACACATACAAGTTAAGATTTGCAGAATACCGATGAAATCGATGTTTCAGTAGGTGTAATTAGCATGTTTTTTATTTAAATTTGTGGCAAAATGAAATATCTCAGGTGGTAGTCTATAAGCTTTGCCTGGAAAGTTTGGTAATTCCGGTAATATTTAGAAAAAATTTGGTAAGACTTTTGTAAATCCAAGTTAAGTTATAGTTGTTAAATTTCAAAATCTTAAGTGTTTTAGAAGTTTTTGATGGTGTTGAATCTATTTTCATCATCAAAAATAAGATTCAAACACTTCCTTTACAAAGTTTTTTAAATTCTTTTACCTAAATTCCCATCACAGTTTTTTAAATTCTTTTACCTAAATTCCCATCACTTTTGACCATTCAGACAATTCCTCTGCCTCAGCTAGATGAACCCAGATCTCATGGGTTAAATAACGGGAGTTGGACAACAGAGATTTCTTTCCCCAGAAGTAGCTTCTCACCGCTTGCATCGAACTTCTTCTTTCCCGAGAAGTAGCCTCTCACCGCTTGATTCGAACTTCGGTCTCCTGGTTTGGGTTTCCTTCAAGTCGGTCACATGATTCTCGTGGAAAAAGCTTGGGATGAACGGAGACCACGTGGACAAGCATGGCAAGGTAACAATGGAAAAAGGAGGTATCTTATTTGGTGCTCCTCTTATCTCATTATTCCACCCTAACCTCATGCATGATTCCCATTTCGAATATGTACACATTCTTTATGTCAACCCACCATCACTAATCACTAGTGGTTGTCACTATCATTCGCAAAGTAAACAACAACCCTAAATCGAAGCAAACATTATCCACCATTAGGAGCTTATAACATTTATGTGTTTGGATAAATACCACTGTAACATTATTATTAGTCCTTGCCTCTCCAAGTTTTTGTGGATTATTTTGTCCCAACTTTTTAAACTTTAATAAAAGTTGTTTTTGGAAATGTTAAATATTTATTATGGTTAATAATTTGATTTATATTTAATCTTAAAAAATCAATTTTAATAATAGAGATAGAGAAGTAAAGATGTAAAATAATAAATTTCATTTTTTTGGGATTTCACTGTGTCAAGAAAGTCATTCATCTATGATCATTTTCATGAGAGGTAATCGTAACTCACTAATTTCTCATGATTTTTGAATAGTCCACTTAGCACTCATTGCATCGGGTGATGCTCACAGGGGTTAGAAGTGGGATTGAAACTAGTGAGATGAATCACATATCGTCAATCATCACTTCCAGGGTTTGCACCCGGTAACCAAGACTTCCCGGGAGGTCACCTATCCGGTCTTGTACTTGCACCGATACTCGCATTGAATGAGTTGTCCCATCCCATCCCTTCGTCATTTGGTCCTTCATATCTGTTTAAACCAAATTTTAGTTAAAAAAATATTATTTAATAATTTTTATAGGAGCTGGCATTTTAGCTTTTAACCCTAGCATGTGTAGTTATATAAATAATAGTAATTGAAAGTTTACACGTGTGTTATTATGTCACTGCAAGTGACATAAAAATGGTGTTGAAGCATTATTTCTTCCATACAAAAAAAATCAGAAATATTTTACATTTTAACAATGTTAAACATTAGTTTTGGATGGTTCAGATGGGTGACGTATTCGTGCCGCTACCCCTAGGGCCACAAATCCCAAGGGAATATGCCAGCCATCCTCCGGTCTTGTACTTGCACCAGTACTCGCATTGAATGAGCCGTCCCATCCCATCCCTTCACCATTCGGTCATTCATATGTGTTTGAACGGAATTTTAGTTAAAAAAATATTGTTTAATAATTTTATAGGCGCAGGCATTTTAGCTTTTGACCCTAGGATATGTATTTATATAAATAATAGTACTTGAAAGTTTACATGTGTGTTATTATGTCACTGCAAGTGACATAAAAATGGTGTTGAATCATTATTTCTTCCATACAAAAAAATTTAGAAATATTTTACATTTTAACAATGTTGAACATTAGTTTTGGATGGTTCAGACGGGTAATGTATTTGCGCCGCCACCCCTAGGGCCACAAATCCCAAGGGAATACGTCAACCATCCCTTGGTCTTGTACTTGCAGTGGTACTCACATTGAATGAACCATCCCATCCCATCCCTTCTCCATTCGGTCATTCACATATGTTTGAACGATATTTCAGTTAAAAAAATATTCTTTAATAATTTTTACAGGAGCATGCATTTTAGCTTTTGACCTTATTTATTTACCAGTTGATTAAGAACCAAAGTAAACACAGTCAGGCTCAAACATGCATGGAAGGCACAGTAACATATTTCATTATGAAGATCTAGACCAACGAGCATAAAAAACCTTGCAATCTCAAACCTGGAACCAAGATAATATGAATACTGACAGGGAAGGGAAAGGAGAGGTCAATGCATAAACATTACTTACAATGTTTTGACACATAGACATTACTTACAATATTTTGACACATAGAACCACCAATGTCTTGATTAAATTAAATTTACAATAATATTAATATTAATATTTAATATTTAATATATACTAGCAATTACTCCTAAAGTAAAAAATTAAGAATAAAAACAATTGGGTAAAAAAATTTAGAAGAATAATATTTAAATGATTTTTTAAAATATATTTTATGTTTATTAGAATATAAAAATTAAATTCTATAATGAAAGTTAGAAGGTGAAAATTAAAGAGAGAATGAACATGGTACACTATTTTACATAAAATAAAATAATTTATACCACCACTAAACAATAGCTTTATTTTAAATTAAAATGTATAAACATTAAAATAAACATAAATATATTTTTTTATAGTTTTCAATTGGGTGTGGGTAATAGTTAGTTTTAATTAAAGTTAAGATCTAATGCATGACTTTTCATCTTCAAAGTATGACCTTGCTACCTTTGAAAATGCAAAACATATGGGATACATGGCTATAAATGCCTTTCTCATACAACTTTTCCAAATTAACAAACCTATCAACCTCTCTTTACACTTTTTGGGGAAATTACTACTATAATTAATATCAATATAATATCAAATAACACAAAACATGTACATAAAATATATATTTTTTAAAATAAAATGTAACTAATATCAATATAATGTCAAATAACACAATACATGTACATAAAATATTGATAATGTCAAATATATATATATTTTTAAGTAAAGTATAACTAATATCAATATAATGTAAAATAACACAATACACTTACTAAAATGTGGATAATGTCAAATA
The DNA here is from genome assembly GCA_031772625.1 of Pinus tabuliformis. Taxonomy (NCBI): domain Eukaryota; kingdom Viridiplantae; phylum Streptophyta; class Pinopsida; order Pinales; family Pinaceae; genus Pinus; species Pinus tabuliformis. Next base: position 173,951,917 of record CM062819.1, on the reverse strand, counting down.
AAATATATTTTTTTACAAATAAAATATAACTAATTATCATATAATGTCAAATAACACAATACATGTAATATGGGTTGGATGCGGAAATGCCCGTAGATTATCTGCTGATCTAATTAGACATCTCCAGTACAGAGGAATCACACACATCAAACATATTGGAGATCATGCAAACTCCTCGTTCCTTTAGCAAGCTTGGTTATCCGCCCAAGCTTTGGAAGTGCCTGCACAGTGGACAAAAGAATGGGCGGAGTATACAAATGCACTATCTCAAGCTCATATCAGGCTTACTGATGGACCAGACGAGATCATTTGGGCGTTCGCCAAGCATGGAGTCTATACACCAAAGCTTGGTTATCTAAGGCTCATGGAACCTTATAGACCCCCTGAAATTCTTCCCACCTGGAAAGCGCTCTGGAAGCTTAAGTCAGCCCCCCAGACTAGATTGTTGATGTGGAACATCCTTTTCGATAAGGTTCCCACCGGCACCAACCTCATGAAGAGGTCCTTTTATGGACCCTTTCGATGTCACCTCTGTCATAACGCCGAAGAAAGCACCGATCATTTATTCCTTTTATGCAGCTCTTCTAATCAATTCTGGAAATCTCTCACCTTACAGATCCCGCTATTGAAAGAATGGCACAGTAACAACCTCTCGGAAGCCTGGAATGCCTGGTGCCAAAATCACTCTGGAAAAGCTATTAATATGCCTCTGCTGGCTTGCTGGGCCATTTGGATCGCGCGGAACCAGTCAATCTTTAATCTTAAGGCCCCTCATTGGCCTTCTATTGTCCTCCACACGGTTGCAGATTACAATATGCTACCTGAAGAGGACCCTCCCGACCCGCCTCGCATCCTCAGACCGGTTCCCATTGATATATCAAAACCATGGGCTTTTTTTGATGGCTCGGCCCAAGAAGCGGGCTGTGGGGGTGGTGCTATCCTCCATCTCAATGAGAGGCGTTGTTTCAAGATACAAATCAATCTTGGTAGAGGCACAAACAATTTTGCATAACTGTGTACCGCCAAACACATCATCCTCTTTGTTATCCATAAACAATGCATACACCTACAACTATTTGGAGACTCTAAAATTGTTTGTAACTGGCTGATTGATGCATCCCATTGTCATGCATTTTCTTTGAGGCATATACTTGATGAAGCAAAGAGATTGACTGCTGCTTTTGAATCTTTTGTTTGCCATCATGTTTACAGGGAGCAAAACACCGTCGCCGACCAGCTCTCCAAAGAGGCCGCGCATAGAGATGGTGAAGATTGGCTGATCCAGGAGGAAATAGATGGCTCCTATTACCAGCACTACCATAGACCTTTTGACGACCACATGGACGAGGGGCTATGAAGCCCACACTATATTTCTGAGTAGTTTTTATTTATAGTATGTACATAGACACTATCTAGACATGGTTTCAGTTCACTCTATTTTGTTTATATATAGTATATATATCGCTCTCTGCGAAGAGCACAGTCAATTCTTGATCTCTGACAAACATAACAATTTTTCTTTTTTTGAAAATGCTCCCTGCGTGGAGACATCTTGGACTACTCTACAGTTATTTTTTGATCTCGACAGGCTCTGCCTCCATATGAATATGCTTCGACATCTGCAAAATGTAATTTCTTAATACATAATAGAAATTACGACTTTTTCCCAGGGGCAAAAAAAAAAAAAAACACAATACATGTAATAAAATATAAATAATTTCAAATAAATATAGACTCTTTTACATAAAGTATGGCTAATATCAACCATAGAACTTAAATTCGAAGACATCTCCACAACAACACATGAGGACTTTGCACCCATAACATTTAAAGTTCACCCTCACCATATTACTTGCTTGAGAATTAAAACACTTATTATATTTAAACAACAAAATATTCTAATATCGCATCCATGTGGGATAAATCCACAGATGCTATATCACATAACACAATACATATACACAAAATATAGATTTTTTTATTACTTACTTGAGAATTAAAACACTCCTTATATTTAAACAACAAAATATTCTAATATCACATCCATGTGGGATAAATCCGCAGATGCTATATCAAATAACACAATACATATCAAAGAAATGTTGAAAGCTTATGGTTTTGACCATAATTGGATCAAATGGGTCATGGCCCTGGTTTCATCAGCCAGTTTTTCAATCTTGCTTAATGGTTCACCTTCAAGTACCTTCACATCTTCTAGGGGATTAAGACAAGGTGATCCACTCTCCCCCTTCCTCTTTGTGCTCATGATGGAAGGACTAGGAAGAGGGATAAAAATGGCAAGTGCTGAGGGAAGAATCCAGGGTTTAAAATTCACCACAAATGGCAAGGTATCAACTCACCAACAATTTGTGGATGACACTATGTTGCTGGGAATTCCCACGGTCAAGGAAGCCAAAGCTTTTAAACAAATCCTAAATGATTTTTCCATGGTGGGTGGTACAAAGGTAAGGCTGGAAAAATCTAAAGTTTTCTTTTTTAACACTGACATTGCTATTCAAAGAAACCTCACTAGAATTCTAGGGTTTCAAAGGGATAAGTTACCCTCTAAATACTTTGGTATCCCCTTCACAGACAAACCCCTGAGTAGGGAAGTGTGGGAGCCGGTTGTTAACAAACTTCAGGATAGAATAAGGAAGTGTACATGTAGATATTTAAATTTAGCAGGGCGCCTTGGGCTTACAAAAGCCGTCCTATAGGCCATACCTATCTTCATGACGTCATCTCTGCCTGCCCCTAAAGGAGTTATGTAGAAGATCAGGAACATGCAAAGAGATTTTCTTTGGGGAAAAGGGGAGGAGTAAAAGAAATGGGCATTGGTAGATTGGGATAAGCTCTGCAAACTTAAAACCCATGGAGGTTTGGGGCTTCATGACCCCGAAACCCTTAGCAGAGTCTCAGGTGCAAAAATCTGGTGGAGATGGCTAAAGGAATCGACATCCCCTTGGGCAAAGATTTGGAAACAAAAATATGCACAAAATTGGCAGGAGAGGGATCTTATTCGAATGTCAGGTTTTATCAAGGGCTCCCACATTTGGAATCTTGCTTGGAAAAATATAAGCATTATCCAGCAGCATAGTTTCTGGGAGACTCGGGATGGGAGTTTGGCAATATTTTGGGAGGATAACTGGCAGCAAGAACCAAACATGTTTAGGGAAGAACCAACCGATCTCAAGAATGACACTAACAACAAAGGTTTATATCTGGTTAAGGATTTCTGGAATCAAGATAGGAGCAATGACAAATGAAGAACTTGGAAGGATCTAAGCTACAAGGAAGAGAGCCCTTTGAAAGCTCAGGAACACTCTCTAGCTATGGATTTGGAACAGAGGAAGATTTTGGTTTCAAATTTGTTTGATCAACTAAGATGGGAAAGGAACATAGAAGGCAACTTTAACCTCAAAGAAACCAAGTAGATAGACACATGGTGTGCTTATCAGTACCCAAATGAGGTCTAGAAGAACCTTTGGCAGGACTCACATTGGATGAAAATAAAGATCTTCATATGGTTCTAAAGAAAGGTTTTGTCTGCCCATCCAAATGCTATCTGTGTGGTACACAGGAGGAGACGATGGAACACCTACTCAACCTTTGCCCTTTCACCTCTACCCTGTGGGATTGGGTGGCCTCAGTTTTTCAGACAAACTGACAGGGATGGCCTCAGCATTGCCAACACTCTGAGTATGTGGAGAAGAAACTTCTCAAGAAATGAGCTCATAAACAACGCTTGGACTCTGGTTCCAGGCTTCCTAATCTGGAATGTCTGGAAAGAAAGAAATGGCAAGATTTTCAAAAGAAAAACTGAATCAACGCAAAATATTATTGCACAGATTTTAAGGCAGCTCAAAGAAACTATTGGAGCCATGTTAGGGGTACCTATTAAGGCGCTGACTCGGGTCCAAGACAACAATATAATGCTGCAATTGGGTCTCCAGTCACTTGTTCTCCAGAGAACACACAAGGATGTAAGACATATAAATGTTGATAAAGTTTTTTGGCAACCTCCACCACATGGTTTCTTGAAAATCAACATAGATGGAGCCTCTAAGGGTAACCCAGGGATGGCTGGTTTTGGCGGAGTTGTCAGAGATGAGCAGGGGTGTATAAAGGACATCTTTCATAGTCATCTAGGCAGAACCACAAACAACATGGTGGAGCTCATGGCCTTAGAGCAGGGCCTGGAAATACTGATTGAGGCAAATTCTCATAATGCCATTATTGAAGCTGACTTAGAATTGGTTATTAAAGTGGCCAAGAAGCTTTGCAATGGTAAAGCACCTGAAAAAGTTTCCACATAGTGGCGACTTTTGCAGGTATTTCAGCGTATACATTCCTACCTACAAACCCTGAGACCGGCCAGACTCGTACATGTGTGTAGAAAATAAAATATGCTAGCTGATCGTCTGGCGAATCAAGGAGTGGAATGCAAGGATAGTTACAAAATATATGAGTGGGTTTCAACACCCTTTGGAATATTGCGGGAGGACTGTCAAAGATAGGTGGACAAAGACATGGAAGAACTCCACACAACCAGGACTGAACACGAAGGGAGACCAGAGGATACTGGATAAAGCGAAAGTGCAAGCCTTTCGTAGGTGAAGAAAGAAGAAAATGGTGCGTAAAAGAGCTCTCCATAGAAGAAAAGCTCTGGATAGACAATAAGCACCTTCGTCGGGCACTGACCGTGGATCACAACTGCCTGCGCAATCGAATGGATTTCAGGTGGATAAGTAAGTAGAGGATAACCGCTTTTTCGGACCCGAAACTTTATAGATTGGTGGTTTATATTCCTTTTCGGGTCTGATTCGAAAATTAAAGGATGTGCAACTTTCCGCTCCGATATCATGGAGAAGCGTCAGATCTTCAGGGGCCGCATCGTACGGGTATCAGGCTCAAAAAGTTCTCGTAACTTAAGTGTCAAGATAGACCCAAACTTTAATTAAACTTTGGCTATGTCTCATTTTTTCGAGTCCATGTTCCAGTTATTAGAGTTGCTTGTTATCTTTTTGATAATTTTTATGACCGTCAGTTTTTGTAAGTCTCCCTAATGGGTTTTTGTAAGCCTCCCATTGAGGGCTTCGAGTCATCTGCCTTTGTTATATCCGGTTAACTATAAAAAACCTATGTTAACCTGTTCTGGTCCTTACAATGTAAGGCTTTGTAAATTGTGTAATATATCTTGCGATTAATAGAAGGTTCCACTCTTATTTGACCAAAAAAACACACAATACATATACATAAGATATAGATTTTTTTAAAATAAAACATTATGTATGTGTCATTTAATCGCTAGACCAAATCCCAAGACATCTCTCATAACAAAACACCAAGACCTATACACCCCTAACATTTGAAGTTCCCCTCATCGTATTGCTAGCTAAATGAATAAAAAACTCCTTATATTTAAAGGAATAAAGATTTTAATACCACATCCATGTGGGATAAATCCGCAGTGCTTTAAAAATAAGAATGGACTCGTAACCTTGTGACGCGGCTTTATAATGGGGAATGCAACTCTAACGCCCCATTTGTTCTATCGGGATGACAGGTGTGGGATATATCGTTCCACTGTGTAAATGAAATCCGGATGCTAATGAAACGAACTCCCAAGCTTCACGGCAATAGATCTGTAATTAGATTATGTCAACCTTGACAGCTTTCGTGAAGAATGTCGTCTCCACTGGGGATTTATTTGCAAAATCCCGCACCGTGTGCCTGGCCGATATGGGAAAAAGTCAACATTGTCTAAGATCCTGGAATTTGAGACCAAAATTTTCATTTAAAAATAAAGCAAATTCTGATTTTGAATTTCATCCTGATTTATTGATAATTGTTATTGAATGGTTTGTGATTATAGGCATCGAGACCACAAAGGCTTATTACAAAACAAATATCACACTGCATCAAAGTCTAATTTAATCTAAGTCGTTGAAAATTTGATTGAAATGTAGAAATATTTAGTTTTTTTTTTTTTTTCTTAATTAGACTATTTATATATTAAAATCAAAGTATTTTACAGCAGGGCCGCAGCCTTGATATATCTAGCCAATACCGTGGCTTTCTAGCATACACATATGACAAATTTGCAGTAGATTAGCATGTTTTTGGTTCGATTGGAAACTAATCTCCGGTTTGCGCGTGTCTCGGCTGAACCATGAGTGCGCCTGACGCTTGCACTGACCATTCGGTGGAAGGGAGTGTTTTAGGCTGTCTTCCTGACCAAAATTGCGCTGCCAGCTATGGGCGTTCTCCAGCTCAGAAGTGGGCCTGTGTGAACAAAGGAGGACCGCCTTCATTGACTTGCGTAGCCAGTTTCGAGCCTTAGTGAGAGGAGCTGGACATTGGCGGTGACCAATGGCATCTGTAGGTGACCCTTTGCCTGACATCTCCAACCTTATCCTGCTAGCTTTCTGATCAGCGCCTCTCTGCCTGGATTGAATAGTCCTGTTGCGCCAGAGCGATGCATTCCTTCTGTAGTTGTTCATCATTTGTATCACTGAGAGGGCCTGAGAAGTTGTAAATCTGCTGATTGACCCCCTGGTTGGCCATTCTGTCTGCCACTTTGTTGGCTGTGCGTCTTATGTGCCTGAAAGTGATGCTTCGGGGTATCCGCAGCCTTTCCTCCATTTGCTCCAATCTGCTGAGTAATCTCCAACTTGTGGCTGTTTTGGAAGCTGGGGAGCCTGCCTGGATTCTGATGACCGCTGCTATTATTATGAGGGAGTCTCCTTCAACCTCAAGAGGATACAAGTTTTCTTGCTCTGCTATGCAGATACCTTTCCAGATTCCTTCCAGCTCCACTGCATTGTTGGTGTCGATGCCGATATTGTCGTGATAAATGTGTCTGATTGTGCCCATTTCATCTCTGAAGACTCCTCCGTAACCAGCAGGTCCTGGGTTTCCCTTAGCCGCGCCATCAAAGTTTAATTTGAACGAATTGGGAGCAGGGGGAAACCAGATTAGAGGAGAGGCAGAGCTGGACGGGGAACAGGGGTTGATTTGGACCGGAGAGGAAAAGTCCATGTTCCAGGCATTTAAGATGAGGCGTTCCTGAGGGAGTTCTGGCAGGTCCGCAGGTTGCCATTGTCTTAATGCTAGAGTCTCTCGGAGATTGTGCTGGAGGAGAAGCCATAGAGTGTCGATGGGCTTGCTGGAGTTGTTGAAGACTCTATTGTTTCTCTCTTTCCATAATATCCAATAAGAGAAGCCTGGGATGAGGTTCCATAGCGAGTTTAACAGAGAGCTTTGAAAGGGATGCCTTGGCCAGTTTCTGATGGTTTCTGCAATATCTCCTTGTCTTCTGCCAGATCTTCTGTTGCAGTTATCAATTTTCTCCCATAGGTGAGTAGCAAGAGGACAGGTATCCATTAGATGCACAGTTGTTTCTGTGTTGAGGTTGCAGTTAGGACATCTTGAAGGTCCTATGAAGCCTCGTTTTTGCAGCTTGTCCCATGTGAGAATTCGTTGTTTGCCTAGCAGCCATAAGAAAGTGGAGACCTTGGGCCATATACCTGGTTGCCATACTTGGTCCCAGAGTTTGTCTTTGTTTGCCTGCGTGGGAGTGTAGCGTAGATGATGTGCTTCCTTCGTGGTAAACATACCTTTAGGCGTGTGACCCCAGCGAAGCTTGTCCTGTTGATCAGATTGCTTGATTTTCCTTTGATTCAGCTCCTGCTCTATCTCTGTGTAGGATTCACCTTGCCAGTTGGCCTGCCAAGTGCTTGCTGATTTCCAGCAATGAAAATCGTGAGATGTTTGTTGTTGCCAGAATTGATGAACGTTGATAAGATCAACATGATGCATATGATTCTGCCACCTTGGCTTGTGAAAGAGAGATGCTAGTTTTTGGAGTTGCTGCCATGAATCCTCCCAAAATCTAGCTGAGGTACCCGAGTGCACTTCCCAGAAGCTGTGTTCCTGTATGAAGGCACTATGGAGCTTGGCAGCATTTTTTATATACCTAGGGGGGGTAATATGGGGTACCAAGGGAGGTACCCAAGGTAATAATGTAATAATGGGATGGGCCATAGTAATAAATAAGGTGGTTTACCCATGTCATGTAAGGGACCACAAGTAGTTAATATTAATGTAATGGGCCCATGGTATTAGTTGATGGTATGAGGGAACCATGGTAATGATGTATGGTATTGTATGTATGAGGCCTATTTAGAGGCTAGAGACTCCACATGGAGGAAATGAAGAGAAGTATTATTGTATGAACAGGCATATGGCTTGTGGAGTGCTCTCCTTCCTTAAGGAGTAAATGTATGGTGTTGCCCTACTATAAGGGTTTGATCAATAAAATGAATCATTTCTATCTATATTCAGATCTTGTTATTTCTTGGGTTTAGTCTATTATCATAATATCTTTGGATTAGATCTACAACAGCATTCCAGATTAGGGAGCCGCGAGTTGTAGGGTAGATTCTAATAAGATCTTTCCATTGGCATCCGGGCACATATTTTGCTTGCCAAATACGAGCCCAAGGAGTGTGTGGTTTGGAGAGCCAGTTCCACCATACTCGGGCTCCCATTGTGTTGTTACTTTGGAGGGGATCTCACAGTCCTAACCCGCCGATTGCTTTTGGTTGACAGACTTCATTCCAATTTACCAGTGCCCATTTCCTGTTGAGACCAGAGGAGCCCCACAAAAAGTTTCTCTGCAGATTGCGGATGCTTTTAAGAACCCATTTAGGAGTAGCTAAAATAGAAAAGAGATATAGGGGCATTGCCTGGAGAACGGTTTTTATGAGGATAAGTCTGCTGGCCATATTGAGCGAGCGAAAAGTCCATGAGGAGAGCCTAGATTCCAGCTTGTCTATGAGGGTTCTCCAAGAGGCATTTTTAATAGCTGAGTCCAGGAGAGGAGCTCCCAGGTATTTCGAAGGGAGCGTTGAAATGGAGTATCCCAAAATTCTTGCTATGTTTCTTTGAGTAGAGGCTGGAGTATGAAAGAAGAATAGCTAGGATTTGGTAGCATTGATAGAGGTGCCAGAGGCTTCAGAAAAGAGAGAAAGCAGATCTTTGAAGGCAGAGGCTTCTTGAGATGAAGGGTGTCCGAAGAGCATGGTGTCATCAACAAACTGTTGGTGAGACAAAGGGTGAAGACCATGTAGAGAAATGCCTTTCAGGGTTTGAGAGGAGATAGCTGAGTGGAGAAAACGGCTGAGGCCTTAAGCCATTAGAACAAAAAGAAAAGGGGATAGGGGGTCCCCTTGACAGATTCCACGAGAGGGGCGGAAGGGCTTGGAGGGAGAACCATTGAGCAGGATTGAGAAGCTGGGTGAAGAGATGAGGTTCATGATCCATCTAGTCCAAGTTGCATTAAAGTCGAACGCTAGTAACATCTGTTGTATATAATACCAGCTAAGTTTATCAAATGCTTTTGAAAGATCAAGCTTCAGAATCATACCTAGCTTTTTTAGAAGCTTCAGTGAATGAATCACTTCGTTTGAGAGAATTATGCTGTCCATTATTTGTCTCCCCTATACATAGCTTGTCTGCTCCGGCGAGATGAGGAGAGGGAGAAGGGGTTTGAGCCAGTTGGCGAAGACTTTGGAAATAAGTTTGTAGATGATGTTACATAGTGCAATAGGCCTGTATTTGTCGAGTGTGTTTGACTCAGCCCCTTTGGGAATTAGCGCTAAGAAGGTGGAGTTAAGCGAAGGGAGAATCTAATGCATTGTTCGTGATTCCTCCACTAATTCCCAAACCTCTATGATAACCAGCTCCCAAAATTCATGAAAAAAATTAGCTGTGAACCCGTTAGGACCGGGTGCTTTACCATCTTTGATTTGAGCCATGGCTTCTTCCACTTCTTTCATTGAGATGGGTTGAAGCATTTGTTTGTTGTGGTCCTCCGTAATTATTTTAGGGATGAGCTGCGTAATTTTTTTAATAGTCTGATCTCTGCTTTCTGGTTGTTCCTTAAGGATTTCTTGAAAGTGTTCTTAGAATTCCTTTTCCATTTCTTCATGCTTTTCTAATTTTTCCCCTTGCCTGTTGTTGATGAATGCTATATTATTATGCATCCTTCTTTGGATTGTGGATATGTGGAAAAACTTCATGTTTTTCTCTCCCTCCTTTAGCCACCGAATGCGAGACTTCTGCCGCCATAGAGTTTCTTCTTGCTGTCTACGTGTCTCAATTTCAGTCCAAAGGATCTACTCCTAGTGCGCTCTGTCTTCTGTTCGCCCCTCCATGATAATCTTCTATTGTAAAGTGCACATTTACTGCTCCAATTTTTTTTGCTCCTCAAATATATTGCCGAATTGGGTATGATTCCAAATTTTGAGAACCTGTTTGAGACTTTTCAATTTCTGTTGAAATTGGAACATTTTGGTTCCTTTAGAGGGTTTGAAGGCTTTCCAGGCCTCCTTAACCACTGTTTTGAAATTGGGGTTGGTGAACCCAAACGCCTCAAATCGAAAGGGTCTGTTACTTTTTGTGCCAGGGCGTGCCCATTGTAGCATAATGGGTGAGTGATCGGATCCTCCTTGAGGCACAATAGAGGCGTGAAAATCCCCTCCAAGGTGTATGGCATTGTCCGAAATCAGAAAGCGATCCAGTCTTGAGGCGATGTGCTGAGATCCACTGCGTTTATTGGACCAAGTGTAGACTCCATTTGAGGTGTGAATGTCCATAAGATGGTTATTTTGAATGTAATTACGAAAACCTATACTGTCCCCTTCTAATTTCGCTCTGCCGCCACTTTTTTCTTCTAGGGCTCTAATGATGTTGAAATCGCCCCCTCCAATCCAAAGTGGAAATTGTCTGTTTGAATTCAGAATCGTGAGAGTGTCCAGAAGCGCCAGTTTCTGATTTAATTGTTGCGGAAAGTAGACATTTGAAAGATGACCGTGAATGTCTGTTCCTGTGAGATGGAAAGTAGCTTGGATAAAGAAATGAGATGCGTGGAAGTCTTGAAGAGTGAGAAGTTGTGGGTTCCAAATGATCGCTAGTCCCCTTGAGGCGCCTAAGGCATCCACAATGACTGAGCTGCAGCCTGCCCAGATCTTTCTCAGAATCTTTTCTAAGATGGTACTGTTGCTTTTTGTTTCTTGAAGAAAAACTATGGTGGGCTTTTCTTGCTGTATCACATTTTTTAACATTCTATGTTTGGAGGCACTGTTCAACCCTCTTACATTCCAGGAAAGAAGCTTCGTGAGGAACTGTGGGGTTGAGATTTGTAGAACTTTGTCAGCTTAGGAAATCTCCTAGATTCCATAAGCAATTCTCCTAGGATGATGGTCCTCTGCAGGTCCGTTTTGTGCCCTCTTTTTTTTGTTTCTTTTAGGATTTTCTTTCCATCCCATGGGCTTCCTGCTTGCATTCCTAAGCATTTGTTGTGTTGCGCTTTGCTGAGAACTCCTTCCAGCCTTTCGATTTTCCATGGAGGGATTGTGTTGTACTCTTTTTGTTTGCAGGCTGTCTCCAGCTTGAGTATGTCTAAACCTTCTAAGCTGATACTCTCTGGATCTTCATCCATTTTTGAGGGCATGTTTTGATCTTCCCTGAGAGTATTGTCCTGAGTGCTGAGGATTAGAGCCGCTTCCAGATCCATTGAAGAAGATTGCGCTGCATTCTCTGGTTCTGATTTCTTGTGAGCAGGGGAGATGGGAAGGCTTGAAGGATCTGAGTCAGCTGATGGATGAGGAAGCTTGAGGATCCGGGAGGGAGAAGGAAGTTCAGGGTTATCCAAGGATGAAGCTGGAGGATTCTCAGAAGGATCACGAGGGGTGAGAATTGTAAATCTGTTCTGGGAGTCTAGCTTTTTGGAGCTATCAGGAGCTGGGGTAGATTTCTTTGCATGACGGCGACGATTAGGGATTTTGATGAAGCCTTCTGAGTCTGTGCTAAGATCATTGACAGGGGGTTTGGGTTGAGGATTGAGGGGACAATCCCTGAAGAGATGGCCATGCTCATGGCACTTTCTGCAACGAAAAGGAATGTGCTCATAATCTAAATATTGAATCCACTCAAAGTTGTCATGGAAAAGACTTACCGACTCTGCTAGATCTTTGGTAAGGTGCATTTGGACATAGATCCGGGCGTAAGAAGTGTATCTGCGAGTTTTAGTTTCCACAGAAACTTTGATGAAGGTCCCCAGGCTGTTGCCTATGTCCCTTAAAGTTTCCTCCTTCCAATATTCTGCAGGGAGGGAATACATTCGTATCCAGACAGGAACCAGCTGAAGTCCTCCTTGTCTAGATCGAATCCATTCTCTTAAGTATAGTCCAGAAGAATTAAAGAAGTACGGACCTCCTTCAAATATTCGTGATTTGTCCTCCAGATAATTAAAGATTGCTGTGAAGAAGCCTTTGGGGCCAATCTAAAAAGTGACTTGTCCCTTAGGCTTCCATTTTGGAGCGATCCAGCCATGCAGGGCCTTTTTAGTAGGCCAGAATTCGAGGAACTTGCCGATGAGTGCATGGTCCCTCATAAATTGAATTTTGCCATTGATTTGTTGGCTGGGTAGATCGACTTTGATTCTTTCAGCCTTTTTTGGTATGCATGTGGCTGAAGTCGCCTTTGGTTGTGTCTTAGGAGCTTTTTTATTCCCGCCACTGTCTTTGCCCGTATCATCGCATGTAGCAGCAGTTTCTTCTTCATTGGTAGCCGGATCTGGTCCTTGATCTGTTTCTGGGAGGCTTGCTGGTTTGTGCAGAGGATCTTTATGTTTTTTCCTTGAGTTGTCAGAGGATGAGCTGATGTATGGAGGGGGGGAGGATCCCGCCCCTCCTGGGGGCGCATTCATTGGAGAACCTTCAGTCAGGGCACCTCAGATTGAAGGTTGAGAGTTACGTGAAGCAGGGGTTTCAGAATGGAGAGCTGAGGCGATTCAGATTGCATCTGCAGAGCACACATGCAGCTCCTATTTAGTTTTTTATTTAATGAGAAGAGATACCATTAAATTTGGAAGAAATATAAAATTTGATTATGAGATTGTTTTTCAGATTAATGACATTACTGAGATTTGTTTGAGTTTCGGATCATTTAATGTGGTTTATCCTCAGGACAAAAGAAAAAAATCGATCTTTCCAAATATTTAAATAAAAGAAATATATCAAGGTCCAAAGTCAATTAGCTATTAAAAATAATTTTATTATTATTTTGATATTAAATTAATCTTATATCAAATTAAATTAATTAAAAAAGATTAAATTAATATTTAATAAGAATTAGCCGTTACAACTAACTATTAAGAATTAGTTTTTAGAATAATATTTTTTTTTAATTTAAATTAAATTAAATTATACTAATGTTTAATAATAGAAAGAGAATTTATAAAAAAAAATTTAAAAACGAGTTTAATATTATTATCAAATAATAAACTATTGGGGAATAATAAATTAAGAAAGACAAAGAAGAATTGAAAAAAAAGGAGGCAGTTAAGAGGAGAGGGCAGGAATCCAAAAGTATTAATGTTTTATAATAGAAAGAGAATTTATAAAAAAATATATAAAAATGAGTTTAATGTTATTATGGAATAATAAACTATTGGGGAATAATAAGTTAAAAAAGGCAAAGAAGAATTTAAAAAAAGGAGGCACCCAAGAGGAGGGCAGGAATCCATCTTCTGCTTAGTTTCCAACCATCGTCCTTGTTGAGATTGATTCCATGTTTCTCAATCTCAATTCCCCAATAGCTTATTATTTGATAATAATATTAAAATCAGTTTTTTTTTTATAAATTCTCTCTTTTTTACACGGTGGACAGTAGTGAGGGCAACCATCTCTCGCTGCAAACCACGAATGCAGGCTGAATCATCACCCTTATTCAAGGAAATCCATGCCACCTAGAATAACTCGTTGGCAGTTCGTAAGGGGGCAAACTCTCACTCTTGCCACATGCACATTAATTTAATTTAATTTAAATAAATAAATATTCGTCTAAAAACTAATTCTTAGTAGTTAGTTTGTAACGGCTATTCCTTATTAAATATTAATTTAATCTATTTGAATTAATTTAATTTAATATCTAAATAACAATAAAATTCTTTTTCTGTTAATTCCTAACAGCTAATTCATAGCGACTAACGTTGGAACCAAATGCATCTTTGTTATTTAAACATTTGGAAAAATTGATTTTTTCACCTTTGTCCTCAGGATGAACTACATTAGATGGTTTGAAACGTTGAACAAATCTTAATGATGTGATTAATCCGAAAGACAATCTCATTATCTATATGGATCAAAAAAGTCTAAGATCTAGAAATATAAAACCTTCTATACACCAATTGAAAACTGAGATAACCAAAATCATAAAAATTTCAGATTCTTCCAATAAAGGTAGGAGTTACACAACAATGTGCCAAAGCCATAATGTTTGGTGGCTCGAATTTTGGCGAAAACGGTTCGAGAGCAGAGAAAATTAAAGTGGAATAGAACCTTTTGTAGGGGGTGTTGTCACTCTTAGAGACAACCCCTGGGTTGATTGGAGACCAACGCCTAGGACATCTTAATTAGTGCTATCAAATTTGTCTTAAGGACTTGTAGCTCCATAATTTGTCACAAGTAATTCAAATAGGATTGATTCAGAACCATTCATAAAGATACAATGTACATGCAGGAATACACAGGAAATAATCCTCGGTCAGTGGTGGCCAAATTAGATTGAGAGCTTGCATAGAATTAGTTGTTAAGACAGATACAATGGTAAAAGATAGTAGAGGAGAAATCCATCATACAAATCTTAAGAATTCTATATATCTAGATTTAGAGAGAAACAAGAGAAAGGATATGTTTATTGAATGCTAAGATACATGGAGCGCTTTTTAAAGACTTAATTTCCACATCAATACATGCATTATCCATCAATAACTTGATAGAAATGAATCTTATATAGACATTTTCCATCAATAACTTGATTGAAATGAATCTGAATCTAATGAGAAATATGTCTAGCAGCTACATGACATGAAATCTGAGAAGAATATTTAACATATATGAAAACATAAGGGGAGATGAACATACTGCAATCCAATAAGTTGGAAACACCAGAAATCGCACACTAATCTTCTGGGAAATGTGCATACATCAAGATTCATAACACTATCTTCATGAAAATAGGAAAAGGCCCTTTCAAGAGTTCTTTCCAAAAATTATGAACCCTCTTTAAGTGCTTCTTCCCTCTTTCTATAAGGAGAGGGAGAGCTTGAAAAATATTTACAAAATTATCTTAGCCGAGTTCCAGCTATCTGATTGACTAGCTGTCTTGGCGTGCGAAGGCTCTGTCACCCAAATCATTGCAACTGATTTGTATATTTTCTTTAAAATATAAAAATAACAGAATAACAAAATATGGGAAAACCGAATGATGATTACAACAAAATATCTCCATGCCACTTCCTGTGATCGCTTCTGATCAAGCCATGTCTTTGCCACAATGTTCCTCTTTAGTCACTCGGTCAGTTTTCCTGTCCCTTTCCTCCTTAACTACTTCAATTCCCCATTTCTGGAGATGGGAGTGATCACCCGTAATGGCCTTTGTAGTGATCTGTAACATAGATGACGACTCATCCTTATTTTAACTCTCTATATTACACTATCGAATCTTTTACTCATCGAGACTTTTATTCTTGAAAACATTATGAAAATAAACTTCTGATGTTCTTGGCCCCTTTTGTTTAGCCCCTTGAAAAGTGTATCCCATAAGACTGAGCGTCATGACCTATATCTTAGCCCTATGGTGCTAGGGTGTTCAGACTCCTGTCAGAGGCCCTTCTCCCTTTGTTAACTACTTAGTGCCCGAGGCTCTTTAAGTTCATCTTGACCATTGGCTAGCCAAATATCGAAGCCCATCTCATTGGCGGTTTCCAATTAGGGAAATAAATTTGGAGTTGCAACATGCTCATTATCCAATTACTGATAGCTCTTTATGCTCAACCCCCAACTGCACGCCTTTGGTGCTCTGGATCCTTGCGACCATGTGCAAACCCCATATCAGAGCCCCTCTTTATCGAAACTTTTTCAAGTGCTGAATGTTGTAAAGTGTCGATATCCTCAACCTACGATTTGCGACCTCTGATATGACGTCATTACTTCCATGTGGCACCTCATGAGTGGTGACACGTGTCACCCATATTTTCCCCCATATCCCAGGGGAAAAATAAAAACACAATACATGTAATAAAATATAAATAATAACACAATACATGTAATAAAATATAAATAATTTCAAATAAATATAGACTTTTTTACATAAAGTATGGCTAATATCAACCATAGAACTTAAATTCAAAGACATCTCCACAACAACACATGAGGCCTTTGCACCCATAACATTTAAAGTTCACCCTCACCATATTACTTGGTTGAGAATTAAAACACTCCTTATATTTAAACAACAAAATATTCTAATATCACATCAATGTGGGATAAATCCACAGATGCTATATCACATAACACAATACATATACATAAAATATAGATTTTTTTATTACTTACTTGACAATTAAAACACTCCTTATATTTAAACAACAAAATATTCTAATATCACATCCATGTGGGATAAATCCGCAGATCCTATATCAAATAACACAACACATATCAAAGAAATGTTGAAAGCTTATGGTTTTGACCATAATTGGATCAAATGGGTCATGGTCCTGGTTTCATCAGCCAGTTTTTCAATCTTGCTTAATGGTTCACCTTCAAGCACCTTCACATCTTCTAGGGGATTAAGACAAGGTGATCCACTCTCCCTCTTCCTCTTTGTGCTCATGATGGAAGGACTAGGAAGAGGGATAAAAATGGCAAGTGCTGAGGGAAGAATCGAGGGTTTAAAATTCACCACAAATGGAAAGGTATCAACTCACCAACAATTTGTGGATGACACTATGTTGCAGGGAATTCCCACGGTCAAGGAAGCCAAAGCTTTTAAACAAATCCTAAATGATTTTGCCATGGTGGGTGGTACAAAGGTAAGGCTGGACAAATCTAAAGTTTTCTTTTTTAACACTGACATTGCTATTCAAAGAAACCTCACTAGAATTTTAGGGTTTCAAAGGGATAAGTTACCCTCTAAATACTTTGGTATCCCCTTCACAGACAAACCCCTGAGTAGGGAAGTGTGGGAGCCGGTTGTTAACAAACTTCAGGATAGAATAAGGAAGTGGACATGTAGATATTTAAATTTAGCAGGGCGCCTTGGGCTTACAAAAGCCGCCCTATAGGCCATACCTATCTTCATGATGTCATCTTTGCCTGCCCCTAAAGGAGTTATGTAGAAGACCAGGAACATGCAAAGAGATTTTCTTTGGGGAAAAGGGGAGGAGAAAAAGAAATGGGCATTGGTAGATTGGGATAAGCTCTGCAAACTTAAAACCCATGGAGATTTGGGGCTTCATGACCCCGAAACCCTTAGCAGAGTCTCAGGTGAAAAAATCTGGTGGAGATGGCTAAAGGAATCGACATCCCCTTGGGCAAAGATTTGGAAACAAAAATGTGCACAAAATTGGCAGGAGAGGGATCTTATTCGAATGTCAGGTTTTATCAAGGGCTCCCACATTTGGAATCTTGCTTGGAAAAATAGAAGCATTATCCAGCAGCATAGTTTCTGGGAGACCCGGGATGGGAGTTTGGCAATATTTTGGGAGGATAACTGGCAGCAAGAACCAAACATGTTTAGGGAAGAACTAACCGATCTCAAGAATGACACTAACAACAAAGGTTTATATCTGGTTAAGGATTTCTGGAATCAAGATAGGAGCAATGACAAATGAAGAACTTGGAAGGATCTAGGCTACAAGGAAGAGAGCCCTTTGAAAGCTCAGGAACACTCTCTAGCTATGGATTTGGAATAGAGGAAGATTTTGGTTTCAAATTTCTTTGATCAACTAAGATGGGAAAGGAACATAGAAGGCAACTTTAACCTCAAAGAAACCAAGCAGATAGACACATGGTGTGCTTATCAGTACCCAAATGAGGTCTAGAAGAACCTTTGGCAGGACTCACATTGGATGAAAATAAAGATCTTCATATGGTTGGTTCAACAAAAGAAAATTCTAACTTGGGATAATCTTCTAAAGAAAGGTTTTGTCTGCCCATCCAAATGCTATCTGTGTGGTACACAGGAGGAGACGATGGAACACCTACTCAACCTTTGCCCTTTCACCTCTACCCTGTGGGATTGGGTGGCCTCAGTTTTCAGACAAACTGACAGGGATGGCCTCAGCATTGCCAACACTCTGAGTATGTGGAGAAGAAACTTCTCAAGCAATGAGCTCATAAACAACGCTTGGACTCTGGTTCTAGGCTTCCTAATCTGGAATGTCTGGAAAGAAAGAAATGGCAGGATTTTCAAAAGCAAAACTGAATCAGTGCAAAATATTATTGCACAGATTTTAAGGCAGCTCAAAGAAACTATTGGAGCCATGTTAGGGGTACCTATTAAGGCACTGACTCGGGCCCAAGACAACAATATAATGCTGCAATTGGGTCTCCAGTCACTTGTTCTCTAGAGCACACACAAGGATGTAAGACATATAAATGTTGATAAAGTTTTTTGGCAACCTCCACCACATGGTTTCTTGAAAATCAACATAGATGGAGCCTCTAAGGGTAACCCAGGGATGGCTGGTTTTGGCAGAGTTGTCAGAGATGAGCAGGGGTGTATAAAGGACATCTTTCATAGTCATCTAGGCAGAACCAGAAACAACATGGTGGAGCTCATGGCCTTAGAGCAAGGCCTGGAAATATTGATTGAGGCAAATTCTCATAATGCCATTATTGAAGCTGACTTAGAATTGGTTATTAAAGTGGCCAAGAATCTTTGCAATGGTAAAGCACCTGAAAAATTTTCCACATAGTGGCGACTTTTGCAGGTATTTCAGCGTATACATTCCTACCTACAAACCCTGAGACCGGCCAGACTCGTACATGTGTGTAGAAAATAAAATATACTAGCTGATCGTCTGGCGAATGAAGGAGTGGAATGCAAGGATAGTTACAAAATATATGAGTGGGTTTCAACACCCTTTGGAATATTGCGGGAGGATTGTCAAAGATAGGTGGACAAAGGCATTGAAGAACTCCACATAACCAGGACTGAACACGAAGGGAGGCCAGAGGATACTGGATAAAGCGGAAGTGCAAGCCTTTCGTAGGCAAAGAAAGAAGAAAATGGTGCGTAAAAGAGCTCTCCATAGAAGAAAAGCTCTGGATAGACAATAAGCACCTTCGCCGGGCACTGACCGTGGATCACAACTGCCTGCGCAATCGAATGGATTTCGGGCAGATAAGTAATGTTACACAATAATTTGTCACTGTCTCCCTGTGAGTTACCCTATTGTGTCAAGAATTCACAATAATCAAGTTCATGCCTTCTGAACTGTCCCAAAACCCACTTGTCCATAGTTTTCCTCATCAGCGCGTCTGTTTCTAAAATATCCGCGCTGACCGGCGGCTCGTTGTGTATTCAGTGCGCTGCCAGCGCGGAAGCACATCACTTTTCCGCGCTGGTCGCATTTTATGAGTCAACGTATCTCTCCTTTGTATTGGGTCGCGCTGACATGACTTTCCCAGTTATTGAGGCGCGACGTCAGCGCGTCAGTTACCTTATAATCCGCGCTGATCCTGTTTGGGCGAATTTGTTCCAACAGCCAGCCTTCCAGATCACTCCAGGTTTGGTTGTTGGCTTTGTGAGTATCAACTCCCTTCTATGGCATGTCTGTTCGACCCTTTGCAACCACTTCCCTCAAGGATAAGCTCATCCTTCCACCCTTTTAGGAGGCTCCTTCTCCTATATAAACTTCCACCATTACCATGAGCAGCTAGTTTTTGAATAGCTTGGATTGTGTAGAGCTTATAGTGCTCAGATTGCTGCTACTATAGGTATTTGGTGTGCTAAGTGTGGAAGTGATTGATAGCTTAGGGAAGGTTTTTTTGTGTTGCTTGTGTGAGAGAGAGTTTCTTGTCTTGGGAGAACCATTTCCAAAGGTGAATGCTTGAGACGCTTGCTGACTGGCCCCTCCTGAGAAGGATATCGACGTCAGAACATTTAGTTGTACTCTTCTCTATTTTGATTAATAATAGATGAATGCTATTATTGTTCCATTCTCATTTGTCTATGCAATGGTTAAATGTGAATTACATCTTTTCTGACTGATGTATGGTTGCTTTTACTAGATTTCATGCTTGCGTTTGTTTCCTCTTCATGTGTGCAGGTGTCTATTCGCGGGGATCGCAGAGGATTGTGACCAGCCAAGGCGAAGGAGCGAAGGCGGCATCTCTTCATCAAACGACAGCGCTGGAATCCAAGTAGGTGCTCTTTACCTCTTGTTCAATTGTAATTAGGAACATGCATAGCAGCATTGTTTGATTGTTGCTAGACCCTTGCTGGGCTAGTAGGGATCGCCTCTATCCGTAGAGGGGATTTACCTCTCCAACAATTTGGCGACTCCGCTGGGGATCAGCCTCTTTGTCTCTTGTGTCCACTCTTTGTGCTTGGGTTTGATTTTTTCTCTCTTTTCGAGTTTTGGGGATTGTTTTTTTGCTTGTAGCCTTCCTGGGTCCATCTGGGAAGTGTCTTGATTGTTAAAAGACTTTCTACCTTTGGTTTGGGAGTTTTCTGCCTTGATCCTGCTCGTTTTTACCATCGTCGCGGTTTTATTTAGAACAGACGCGCTAACGTCGCACCCTTGTTTATTTGCTATCCTTGTCATTGCACCTGTGCGTTTAATAGTCGCGCTGACCTCGTTTTCAGAGACATCGCGCTTTATCCGTGTGCTTCCGCGCTGACGTCGCACACCTGCTTATTTGTTCTCCTTGTCATCGCGTTTGTGTGATTTATAATCGCGCTGACCTCATTTTTCTGAGACAGCGCGCTTTATCCGTGTATTTCCGCGCTGACGTCGCCAAGTTGCTACGGGACTCCTCCCGTCAGCGCCGAGTTGCTGAAGGCCACCCGCGCTGATCCTGTAAAACTTTATTTTGTCCAAATCAGCCTCCTGAACCTGTTGCTTCAGCTTTCCCCTCTTCTCTCCACTTGGTTTGTGACTTGTTTTTCATTATCTGAACTCTGAGCTGCTTGCTTACGAAGTCTTGTTCCACAGGTTTTCGTTTTTGCTCATTTTTCGGTTTTGCAAATAACTTCCTTTTCGCTTTCGCTGCTTGGTTAGTTTTCCGCCATCACTTTTACAACTGCTGGATTGTGTTGGATCTCTATTTGACTGGTTGAGACTCTTATCCTCTGGGTGTTTGCTTTTCTCCATTGATTTCGCACTCTAGCCCTAGGGCATCTAGTGGCCGTGTGTGTGTCAAGCCTTCCGTAGAGATTTTATTCTCTTGTTTGACCAGTCAACTTCAGATTCGCTTATACGCTCGTTCAGTGATTGTTGAAGTGTTTTTGGTTGTGTTTCCGAGTGGTTTTCTCTTCCTCTTTGCTTGAATCCTTGCTTGTCGTGCCGAGCTTAGATCACATAGCTCGTGCGGAATTTGGTTTTCCTTTCGATTTGGAAATCTTTGTTGGGTGTTTTGGGAGCTTTCTGTGCTTTCACTAAGTGATTGGCTTGGTGTTCTTGTTCCTCCAAATTCATTTAGATGCTTTGTGTCATTGGAAGAAAATCAAACTAGTAGCTTTGCTGTTGAGAATTGAAAAGGAAAAGAACATTTCATTGATTCGCATTTTCAAAGAAAAGTTTACTTTCCTCGCTTTTAGTTGCATTAGGTTGCTCGATTGTTTGATTCCATTTTGTTTGTTTGAAAATTCTCCACCTTCTCATAACTAGAATTCATCGAACAAAATGGTTTTCTTTGGCATGTAGTTTGCATCTAGGTAATTGTGAGAGAACATACGATAGAGCCTGAAATCGAAACTTAACTCAAGATTAACCATAAAATGAACCGAATGAATCTAAAAATGCATTGGAACTAAACGTAAACATCTAGAGGTCTAGGTTAGAGACGTGTTCTGGCGTCTTTAAACATAGTCACTGTTTTTTCACATTATGGTTGGGTGATTCCTCCTTCTGTGACTCGATAGTGGTCTAACACGGACTGCGCTCCCACGTACCGTCGCGTATATAGGGAGACCCCACTAGGCTTTTATCCTTTATCCATAGGAAGCCGAGTCTGCCGCCTTGTGAACCGTAACGCACCGAACACAGCATTCGGGAAGATTGACTGCAGTACGGAAAGTCCTTGGCCCTCATATGAGTGCTGAGGTGTATAAGCAGTTTTACGGCTCGCTTGGTAAACCCTTGTACCTAGAGTCTCCAGAGCAGTCACTTTTGATCCTTTTTGGACTCCCTAAATGAAAAGGTGCCTGTGAGCGTCTTGTCACTTCGTGCTCATTACACATTCGAAGGAGACTAGAGTCATCTTTTCGTCCTTTTCTCGACTCTCGAAACATGAAAAGGTCAAGTTTGGTTCTTGTGTCTTAAAATTAATTTGGCCACGATAACATCACCCGATTAGATATTGTGTGCGTTAGCTTGAGTAGGTTTCGTTTTCGTTCGCTATGGAAACTTTTCCAGGATTCACTAACCCAGGTTCCCCTTCTGATGGGAATCCAGGACAATTCCCTCCTCTTGGGAATGATGGTGCTCCGTATATGGCGACGTTGTCCCTACCTGGGTTAACTGTCGGGTTGCCTGTGTGGTTGTTTTCAACCTCTTTGGTCCCTACCGTATCAGCTGTTAGTCCATCAGTCCCTCCACCTGAACAACGTCATGTTGATCCTAAGGTGGATCTCTCCCCTTTGATGCCTACTTCTACGTCGTCCTCTTATACTTCGCCTGGTGAAAGTCTCGATTCGCGTAACCAGGTGGCTAAGAAGAAGAAGAAGAAGAAGACCAAGAAGAAGAAGTCCCCTAAGGGAGAGCCTACACACACAGCCCCCCCCTCAAGTCCAGCTATCCCCTCCAGCATACCTGAAGTCGGGTCACCTTCTGCTCCTCCGCGGAAGGTCAAGTTTCCTTGTCGATTATGCAAGGAGGACCATCTCCTTCGTGATTGCCCTGGCATTCCCAGGGTATTAGAAGTTTGGTCTCACGATCCGGCCCGCCCTCCATCGTCCACTGATGATCATGGCGATGCTACCTCATCAGTCAGGAATGGTAAGGAGAAAGGGAAGCTTCGAATCCCCTGCAACTTTGTGAAGGCAAACATCCCCTTCACCTTTGTCCACTCATGGATAAAGCCTCTGCTGTGTTGGAAAGTCTTGCTGCTCCTCCGAATCCATTTCCCGCTGGTTATCAATGTCTTTCTACAGCTGTAGATCGCGCCCCTGTTCACAAAGAGATCGCTTCAGATTCTCCTTTTGTCGAGGCCCCTCTTCCCGAACCTGGCTGTTCCCAGCCCGTTCCAGACCCGCCGTTGGTCGGAAAGGGTGTTGATTCGAGTTCACCTCCTCTCAACCACTCTGTTTCGGAAGAGCAAAATTCTCATGTTCTTCTCGTCTCCTCAGATTCTCCTGAGCTTGATAAAGGTTCTCCTGAAACCTCTCCGGAGAACTTAGATTCAGTTTTTTCGGAGCAGGGGGGCAACCATATGGTTCCCCCACCAAGTAGTTCGGTCATCGCCTTTGATTGGAGTCGTTTGACTGCCCCTCCCCTTCCGTCCCATGTGCCTTTCTGGGTCACCGCCTATGCTTGCACTAAGGCGCTGCCCAGCACTGTGTTAGACGAAGGAGCATCGGTTAGTCTCATGCCCGTTACTACTTGGCGAGCTTTGGGTTCCCCATCGCTTGTACCTGTTGCACCGCATCTCACCGCGTTTGACGGAGGAACGAGTCAGCCATTAGGGATCCTCCCGAAGTTCCCTATTAATTTGGGAGGCAAGACTGTCTATATAGACATATCAGTTACCCAAGGTTCTTTAGACTTCAGTCTTCTCCTTGGTCGTGACTATGTGTATGCCATGGGAGCCCTTGTTTCTTCACTTTTCCGTGTGGTCTGCTTTCCACACGATGGAAGAATAGTGACATTCGATCAATTATCGTTCGTTCGTCCACAAGCCCCTCCGGCGCACTCATCCTTCCCTCCTGGTTTTCATCCACAGGTTGCATCTGCCTCACCGCAAATCAACTACGTGGCCACCCACCCCATGCCCGTACCCAGTGATGACACCATCGTGCATAGTGTCTTGGGGGCATTAGGTCCTGATTTCCAAGATGTTGGCCTCCCCTCCGGAGCCACTTTCTTGGGGGCCTCCACTTCTCGTTCATTATGATGAAGTCTGTTTGGAGCACAGTTCTTTGTCTTGTGTTTTCAAGCTCGTTAAAAAATGAAACAAGGCGTTCCGAGGACAGTTCTTTTACCTGTGTCAGCCTCGTTAAAATAATGACACATGAGCTCGTGCAATTCGAGCGCAATAACCATTTTGTCAACCTTCAACCCATTTTCAATGGCTTGAAGCTTGGGGGGCATGTACCTCGAATTGAGACACGATGCTGGGGGCATGCCCGTTCCTTTCCCATCAAGAATAGTTTGCATGTATATACGTGCCTTTAAGCTTGCGTCAAAAATAAAATCCATTGTTCAAAGCATAGTTCGCATACGTGATTATCATGTGTGTTTTCAAGCTTTCATAAAAATAAAATATGTGCATATTTCATGATGGGTCGTTTGTTATGCAAGTAGATACATCAGATCACATGTGTGTCGAACAGTCGCATAGCATATAAAACACATCATCATATGTAAAAGATCCATCTAAGAATAATCATATGTTTATTTTCTCAAGCATAGTTTGCATGCGTGCTGTGTGTGCTTTTAAGCTTGTATTAAAAACATTAAAATATATGGGTCATGTGTTTTGCAAATTCATACATAAGATCACATTTGTACTGAACATTTGCATAACATAAGCAAAAACATCATCATATGTAAACGAGATCCATCCAAAAATCGGTATGTATATATATATATATATATATATATATATATATATATCGTGTGGCGCACCGAGGCGCTCAAAAATAAGTGTATATGTCAAAAATAAGAGTCACTGTTCTCCATACATTCGAGACACATGTCTCGCCAAACATAAAAAAGAAACCTAGGTGACTACTGTGCTGGGTTGTGCTCTCTGTAGCACACAACCGCTCGTGCCACCCACCTCAGCAAGCGGTGCACCCTGGGTACCACCCCCACTGTATGGATCTGGTGCTCTATGGGAACCTCCTCGACTCCCTGATAGTCTGGTACACCCTCCAGCAACCCCTCGAGGTTGCGAGCTATGGTCTCTGAAGTATCAACTCCTGGAGGGACCAAGGCAAGGACGTTAGCTCCCTGCCCCTCTCTCCGTGCCTCCGGGGCTAAGCCGACGGGTCTGACAGGTCCCACATCTGCACACGGCGACATTTGTTAAGACACATACATTAAAATCAAAAAACATTAAAAACTCAGAAAAATCAAAGTGTCATACCTCCATCATCCCAGTGGTCTCCCGCTGGCAGTGGCATGTCAGGATCGTTGCGGAAGTCCATACCCGCGTACGGCCAGTCCTCAACAAAAACAACCTGCTGCTCCAACCACTCTCGAAAGATCACTCCCCAAGTAGCTGGCCGGCCACCACCCCCGCGTGGCATAATGCGAGCCCACCGAGAAGCCCTCGTCTCCCGAGGACTTCTAGGAGGATCCACGGCCATAGTCTGCAACCGCATGGCTGGCACCCGCTCCAGAATGAGTGGGAGTAGGAGCGACCCATAGCCAAATTGTTTCGACTCTCCGCGTCGACAGTTGCTGAGTTGCCTCTTCATGCTATTGGTCACCGCAGTGGCCCAGTCAAACACAGTAGGCTGTAGGCAATCAAGAGCTAGCAGCAGGTGGGTCTTCGAGGCCTCATGGTTGGCCAAACTCCCTGCTGCCCGGGTCACCATAAAAAGGATGGTGCGCAGAACTATATCTCTCACCGTGGGAATTGACACCTTCCCACTCCGCGTCTTCTCTGCCTCTGGACATACTCGAGCCATGAGTTGGTCGAGAGTCTCGCCGCTGGGCCGCTGCCCCTCCAGAATGGGCCTCGCACCCCGGCGCGACAAACCGGTCAAGAAATATATGTCCATGTAGTCAAACTCAATGTCTTTACCGCGGATGGTAAATTTGTCGTCTATTGGGTTCCATGACCGGATCAGGAACTCCAGTAAGTCATGATGAGCTCTCAAGCGTGGAGTCAGGAAGAATTTTAAGAATCCACATGCCCGCATGGCATCTCGGCAATCCGCTCTTGCAAAAGCGGCTATGTCCTCAACATCGTGAGCCCTCTCTTGCCACTGGAAGGCCATTGCGTCCTACATGAACATTAAAAGCAATTAGAATGCTGGCTAATAAAAAATTCACGTTCAAAATATAAAAAACAAAATTTAACTGCGCCAGCGCGGCTGTTTCTAAAACAGCCGCGCTGACAATGGCGGACCTTTGTATTTTCTCCAGGTCAGCGCGGAAGAACACGGGTTTTCCGCGCTGACCCGAAATTTGGTACATGTAATTTTCATCGGTCAGCGCGGTCCCGAGCGGGAAACCCGCGCTGACCGAGAGCGCACCAATGGCTCAAAAAATCGCCCAATTGGGCCAATCCCACCGTCAAAATACTGCTAAAAAGACTCAAAAGAGGGCGCGTAGCAAGAGGAACCTACCTGGAGCAAGCCGTTCGCCAAATGGTGTCCGCACGAGGAAGAATTGGCTCCGTCAACTTCACAGCTTCACAACGTTCTCAAAGGCTCAATTTGGTAACAATGGTGAAAATGACTATTTACCTTTCTATTTATAGCAAAAATGGCTTAATTGACTATAATTTTTACGAATATGGGTTTATGGTCATACTTTTACCATGGATTTAGCGCTTCTGTAATGTTTTATACATGTTTTAATATGTTTTTAACATGTCGAACGGATTTATGTGGGTATTTTTACTGTGCAGGTCCTTCGAAACGGTGAAAATCATAATGATCCTAAAATCACTTGGTCGCAAACAATGTCGTCTTTGAGCTCTTTTCCGACACAAAACAAGAAAAGATGGTTGAGTCTCCTTTCAGCTCGTTAAAGGGAATGAGAGGCGGTCATTTTAAGCTCTTTTTCTGACCGTGTAACTTAAAAATATTGTCGGGTGTTTGTCGTTTCGCACTCGTTATCGGCTCTAAAACGACGTGTTTCCGACCACTTTTTTACTTTTTCAGGTCGAAAGCACTATTTTCGAAAAGTACTCCTCGATCGTAATGGTCAGGCGGTTCTTTTGGGCATTGTTTTATACTTTTTCGGGCTCGAGAGACACAACTGTACGAAAAAGGACCCCCCTGGAGTCTCCTTTTCCGTTGTCTTTTTAGACTCTCTAAAAAAGAAAAGACGCCGAGTTTTCCCTTTGTCAGGCTCGTTAAACACTTGATGACATCGGACATTGTCAAAATGACACTCTTCAAGCATATGCTATCCCCATCAAGCTTGTCATCCAAAAATAACCAGGTTACCTGCCAGAAATGGTGGGGAAAATGGAACTGCAATCGTTGCGTCGTCCGTATGTCGCTCTTGAACATGGCACTCCTCTGCTTCGTGTCTGGGTGGGCCCACCTCATCTCGTTTTCTCACTGGCCTCCATGGGTTTGGGATATCCTATTTGACCTCTCATCTGCTCATTTCCATCATCACCACACCTTTTGTTCATCCGATGTCAAATACTGCCAAACCCATTATGGTGCCGCCGATATGTTCAAGAGATGTTGACCTCTGCAATAATACAACCTCCTCTGCTATCTCACACAAATCATTTTACCTCTGTTTCGCGTCGATGATGTGGGAATCATTATGGCCCACCTTCGATCAAGGTCACTTCCTGTCGACTTCAGCTCATCATCCGGGAAGGTGACTTAGAGACTCCCTTCAGGTGCCTTAGAGCCTGCATGCCCTAATGGCAGGTTCTTCGTGTTCGACGCGAGGTTTACATCATTGACCTCCGATCGAATGATTCCGTGGGTGTTCGACACCAGCTCATTGATTCACAGGCCGCGGATTGTGCCTATAGTACATTGAGGGCCATTGTCATTATTGGTGGTACATCTCGCGTCTGTTAACAGTTTTCATCATTGACTGGTAATCAGACGATGTTCATGCGTGTTCGACTCCAGCTCATGTATTCACACACTTGAACTTGTACTTTGTACTGGGTCGGGACGGAGTGCAAGACCCTGGGTCCCTGTCTGTTATGGTCCAGGTTGCGATTTTGTTGATGATCATTACATGACTCATTGATGGATGGCTGCGCCCATGCCTGAGTCTTCATGGATGGCTGCGACCATACCTTATCATTATTTTGGTCTCTTTAGCTGGGTGGCTGCGTCCACTCCACGGACTTTTTTCGCATGTCTTTTGGATGGCTGCGCCCATGCCTAGACTGCATGTACTTGATTATCAGAGATATTCGGTCCTTCTTGATGGTGTTCCAGTTCGGCAAAGTGTTGTAAAGCATTTCACCCCTCCCACTCTCTCGGTCTTCATGCTTTAGAGGGCATCTGTTACACAGTAATTTGTCACTGTCTCCCTGTCAGTTACCCTACTGTGTCAAGAATTCACAATAATCAAGTTCATGCCTTCTGAACTGGCCCAAAACCCACTTTTCCATAGTTTTCCTCATCAGCACGTCTGTTTCTAAAATATCCGCGCTGAACGGCAGCTCTTTGTGTATTCAGTGCGCTGCCAGCGCAGAAGCACATCACTTTTCTACGTTGGTCACATTTTATGAGCCAGCGCATCTCTCCTTTGTATTGGGTCGCGCTGACATGACTTTCCCAGTTATTGAGGCGCGACGTCAGCGCGTCAGTTACCTTATAATCTGCGCTGATCCTGTTTGGGCGAATTTGTTCCAACAGCCAGCCTTCCATATCACTCCAGGTTTGGTTGTTGGCTTTGTGAGTATCGATTCCCTTCTATGGCATGTCTGTTCGAACCTTTGCAACCACTTCCCTCAAGGATAAGCTCATCCTTCCACCCTTTTAGGAGGCTTCTTCTCCTATATAAACTTCCACCATTACCATGAGCAGCTAGTTTTTGAATAGCTTGGATTGTGTAGAGCTTATAGTGCTCAGATTGTTGCTACTATAGGTATTTGGTGTGCTAAGTGTGGAAGTGATTGATAGCTTAGGGAAGGTTGTTTTGTGTTGCTTGTGTGAGAGAGAGTTTCTTGTCTTGGGAGAACCATTTCCAAAGGTGAATGCTTGAGACGCTTGCTGACTGGCCCCTCCTGAGAAGGATACCGACGTCAGAACATTTGGTTGTACTCTTCTCTATTTTGATTAATAATAGATGACTGCTATTATTGTTCCATTCTCATTTGTCTATGCAATGGTTAAATGTGAATTACATCTTTTGTGACTGATGTATGGTTGCTTTTACTAGATTTCACGATTTCGTTTGTTTCCTCTTCGTGTGTGCAGGTGTCTATTCGTGGGGATCGTGGAGGATTATGACCAGCCAAGGCGAAGGAGCGAAGGCGGCATCTCTTCATCAAACGACAGCGCTGGAATCCAAGTAGGTGCTCTTTACCTCTTGTTCAATTGTAATTAGGAACATGCATAGCAGCATTGTTTGATTGTTGCTAGACCCTTGCTGGGCTAGTAGGGATCGCCTCTATCCATAGAGGGGATTTACCTCTATCTGTTACACAGTAATTTGTCACTGTCTCCCTGTCAGTTACCCTACTGTGTCAAGAATTCACAATAATCAAGTTCATGCCTTCTGAACTGGCCCAAAACCCACTTTTCCATAGTTTTCCTCATCAGCGCGTCTGTTTCTAAAATATCCGCGCTGACCGGCGGCTCGTTGTGTATTCAGTGCGCTGCCAGCGCGGAAGCACATCACTTTTCCGCGCTGGTCGCATTTTATGAGCCAGCGCATCTCTCCTTTGTATTGGGTCGCGCTGACATGACTTTCCCAGTTATTGAGGCGCGACGTCAGCGCGTCAGTTACCTTATAATCCGCGCTGATCCTGTTTGGGTGAATTTGTTCCAACAGCCAGCCTTCCAGATCACTCCAGGTTTGGTTGTTGGCTTTGTGAGTATCAATTCCCTTCTATGGCATGTCTGTTCGACCCTTTGCAACCACTTCCCTCAAGGATAAGCTCATCCTTCCACCCTTTTAGGAGGCTCCTTCTCCTATATAAACTTCCACCATTACCATGAGCAGCTAGTTTTTGAATAGCTTGGATTGTGTAGAGCTTATAGTGCTCAGATTGCTGCTACTATAGGTATTTGGTGTGCTAAGTGTGGAAGTGATTGATAGCTTAGGGAAGGTTGTTTTGTGTTTCTTGTGTGAGAGAGAGTTTCTTGTCTTGGGAGAACCATTTCCAAAGGTGAATGCTTGAGACGCTTGCTGACTGGCCCCTCCTGAGAAGGATACCGACGTCAGAACATTTGGTTGTACTCTTCTCTATTTTGATTAATAATAGATGACTGCTATTATTGTTCCATTCTCATTTGTCTATGCAATGGTTAAATGTGAATTACATCTTTTCTGACTGATGTATGGTTGCTTTTACTAGATTTCACGCTTGCGTTTGTTTCCTCTTCGTGTGTGCAGGTGTCTATTCGCGGGGATCGTGGAGGATTGTGACCAGCCAAGGCGAAGGAGCGAAGGCGGCATCTCTTCATCAAACGACAGCACTGGAATCCAAGTAGGTGCTCTTTACCTCTTGTTCAATTGTAATTAGGAACATGCATAGCAGCATTATTTGATTGTTGCTAGACCCTTGCTGGGCTAGTAGGGATCGCCTCTATCCGTAGAGGGGATTTACCTCTCCAACAAGTAAGTAGAGGATAACCGCTTTTTCGGACCCGAAACTTTATAGATTGGTGGTTTATATTCCTTTTCGGGTGTGATTCGAAAATTAAAGGACGTGCAACTTTCTGCTCCGATATCATGGAGAAGCGTCAGATCTTCAGGGGTCGGATCGTACGGGTATCAGGCTCAAAAATTTCTCGTAACTTAAGTGTCAAGATAGACCCAAACTTTAATTAAACTTTGGCTATGTCTCATTTTTTCGAGTCCATGTTCCAGTTATTAGAGTTGCTTGTTATCTTTTTGATAATTTTTATGACCGTCAGTTTTTGTAAGCCTCCCTAATGGGTTTTTGTAAGCCTCCCATTGAGGGCTTCGAGTCATCTGCCTTTGTTATAGCCGGTTAACTATAAAAAACCTATGTTAACCTGTTCTGGTCCTTACAATGTAAGGCTTTGTAAATTATGTAATATATCTTGCGATTAATAGAAGGTTCCACTCTTATTTGACCAAAAAAACACACAATACATATACATAAGATATAGATTTTTTTAAAATAAAACATTATGTATGTGTCATTTAATCGCTAGACCAAATCCCAAGACATCTCTCATAACAAAACACCAAGACCTATACACCCCTAACATTTGAAGTTCCCCTCATCGTATTGCTAGCTAAATGAATAAAAAACTCCTTATATTTAAAGGACTAAAGATTTTAATACCACATCCATGTGGGATAAATACGCAGTGCTTTAAAAATAGGAATGGACTCGTAACCTTGTGACGCGGCTTTACAATGGGGAACGCAACTCTAACGCCCCATTTGTTCTACCGGCATGACAGGTGTGGGATATATCGTTCCACTGTGTAAATGAAATCCGGATGCTAATGAAATGAACTCCCAAGCTTCACGGCAATAGATCTGTAATTAGATTATGTCAAGCTTGACAGCTTTCGTGAAGAATGTCGTCTCCACTGGGGATTTATTTGCAAAATCCCGCACTGTGTGCCTGGCCGATATGGGAAAAGTCAACATTGTCTAAGATCTTGGAATTTGAGACCAAAATTTTCATTTAAAAAAAAAGCAAATTCTGATTTTGGATTTCATCCTGATTTATTGATCATTGTTATTGAATGGTTTGTGATTATAGGCATCGAGACCACAAAGGCTTATTACAGAACAAATATCACACTGCATCAAAGTCTAATTTAATCTAAGTCGTTGAAAATTTGATTGAAATGTAGAAATATTTAGTTTTTTTTTTTTTCTTAATTAGACTATTTATATATTAAAATCAAAGTATTTTACAGCAGGGCCGCAACCTTGATATTTCTAGCCAATACCGTGGCATTCTAACATACTCATATGACAAATTTGCAGTAGATTAGCATGTTTTTGGTTCGATTGGAAACTAATCTCCGGTTTGCACGTGTCTCGGCTGAACCATGAGTGCGCCTGACGCTTACACTGACCATTCGTTGGAAGGGAGTGTATCAGGCTATCTTCCTGACCAAAATTGCGCTGCCAGCTATGGGTGTTCTCCAGCTTAGAAGTGGGCCTGTGTGAACAGAGGAGGACCGCCTTCATTGACTTGCGTGGCCAGTTTCGAGCCTTAGTGAGAGGAGCTGGACATTGGCGGTGACCAATGGCACCTGTAGGTGACCCTTTGCCTGACATCTCCAACCTTATCTTGCTAGCTTTCCGATCAGCGCCTCTCTGCCTGGATTGAATAGTCCTGTTGCGCCAGAGCGATGCATTCCTTCTGTAGTTGTTCATCATTTGTATCACTGAGAGGGCCTGAGAAGTTGTAAATCTACTGATTGACCCCCTGGTTGGCCATTCTGTCTGCCACTTTGTTGGCTGTGTGCCTTATGTGCCTGAAAGTGATGCTTTGGGGTATCCGCAGCCTTTCCTCCATTTGCTCCAATCTGCTGAGTAATCTCCAACTTGTGGCTGTTTCAGAAGCTGGGGAGCCTGGCTGGATTCTGATGACCGCTGCTATTATTATGAGAGAGTCTCCTTCAACCTCAAGAGGATACAAGTTTTCTTGATCTGCTATGCAGATTCCTCTCCAGATTCCTTCCAGCTCCGCTGCATTGTTGGTGTCGATGCCGATATTGTCATGATAAATGTGTCTGATTGTGCCTATTTCATCTCTAAAGACTCCTCCGTAACCAGCAGGTCCTGGGTTTCCCTTAGCCGCGCCATCAAAGTTTAATTTGAACGAATTGGGAGCAGGGGGAAACCATATTAGAGGAGAGGCAGAGTTGGACGGGGAACAGGGGTTGATTTGGACCGGAGAGGAAAATTCCATGTTCCAGGCATTTAAGATGAGGCGTTCCTGAGGGAGTTCTGGCAGGTCCGCAGGTTGCCATTGTCTTAATGCTAGAGTCTCTCGGAGATTGTGCTGGAGGAGAAGCCATAGAGTATCGATGGGCTTGCTGGAGTTATTGAAGACTCTATTGTTTCTCTCTTTCCATAATATCCAATAAGAGAAGCCTGGGATGAGGCTCCATAGCGAGTTTAACAGAGAGCTTTGAAAGGGATGCCTTGGCTAGTTTCTGATGGTTTCTGCAATATCTCTCTGTCTTCTGCCAGATCTTCTGTTGCAGTTATCAATTTTCTCCCATAGTTGAGTAGCAAGAGGACAGGTATCCATTAGATGCATAGTTGTTTCTGCGTTGAGGTTGCAGTTAGGACATCTTGAAGGTCCTCTGAAGCCTCGTTTTTGCAGCTTGTCCCATGTGAGAATTCATTGTTTGCCTAGTAGCCATAGGAAAGTGGAGACCTTGTGCCATATACCTGGTTGCCATACTTGATCCCAGAGTTTGTCTTTGTTTGCCTGTGTGGGAGTGTAGCGTAGATGATGTGCTTCCTTCGTGGTAAACATACCTTTAGGCATGTGACCCCATCGAAGTTTGTCTTGTTGATCAGATTGCTTGATTTTCCTTTGATTCAGCTCCTGCTTTATCTCTGTGTAGGATTCTCCTTGCCAGTTGGTCTGCCAAGTGCTTGCTGATTTCCAGCAATGAAAATCGTGAGATGTTTGTTGTTGCCAGAATTGATGAATGTTGATAAGATCAACATGATGCATATGAGCCTTCCACCTTGGCTTGTGAAAGAGAGACGCTAGTTTTTGGAGTTGCTGCCATGAATCCTCCCAAAATCTAGCTGAGGTACCCGAGTGCACTTCCTAGAAGCTGTGTTCCTGTATGAAGGCACTATGGAGCTTGGCAACATTTTTTATATACCTAGGGGGGGTAATATGGGGTACCAAGGGAGGTACCCAAGGTAATAATGTAATAATGGGATGGGCCATAGTAATAAATACGGTGGTTAACCCATGTCATGTAAGGGACCACAAGTAGTTAATAATAATGTAATGGGCCCATGGTATTAGTTGATGGTATGAGGGAACCATGGTAATGATGCATGGTATTGTATGTATGAGGCCTATATAGAGGCTAGAGACTCCACATGGAGGAAATGAGGAGAAGTATTATTGTATGAACATGCATATGGCTTGTGGAGTGCTCTCCTTCCTTAAGGAGTAAATGTATGGTGTTGACCTACCATAAGGGTTTGATCAATAAAATGAATCATTTCTATCTATATTCAGATCTTGTTATTTCTTGGGTTTAGTCTATTATCATAATATCTTTGGATCAGATCTACAACAGCATTCCAGATCAGGCAGCCGCGAGTTGTAGGGCAGATTCTAATAAGATCTTTCCATTGGCATCCGAGCACATATTTTGCTTGCCAAAGACGAGCCCAAGGAGTGTGTGGTTTGGAGAGCCAGTTCCACCATACTCGGGCTCCCATTGTGTTGTTACTTTGGAGGGGATCTCGCAGTCCTAACTTGCCGATTGCTTTTGGTTGACAGACTTCATTCCAATTTACCAGTGCCCATTTCCTGTTGAGACCAGAGGAGCCCCACAAAAAGTTTCTCTGCAGATTGCGGATGCTTTTAAGAACCCATTTAGGAGTAACTAAAATAGAAAAGAGATATAGGGGCATTGCCTGGAGAATGGTTTTTATGAGGATAAGTCTGCTGGCCATATTGAGCGAGCAAAAAGTCCATGAGGAGAGCCTAGATTCCAGCTTGTCTATGAGGGTTCTCTAAGAGGAATTTTTAATAGCTGAGTCCAGGAGAGGAGCTCCCAGGTATTTCGAAGGGAGCGTTGCAATGGAGTATCCCAAAATTCTTGCTATGTTTCTTTGAGTAGAGGCTGGAGTATGAAAGAAGAATAGCTGGGATTTGGTAGCATTGATAGAGGTGCCAGAGGCTTTAGAAAAGAGAGAAAGCAGATCTTTGAAGGCAGAGGCTTCTTGAGATGAAGGGTGTCCGAAGAGCATGGTGTCATCAACAAACTGTTGGTGAGACAAAGGGTGAAGACCATGTAGAGAAATGCCTTTCAGGGTTTGAGAGGAGATAGCTGAGTGGAGCAAACGGCTGAGGCCTTCAGCCATTAGAACAAAACGAAAAGGGGATAGGGGGTCCCCTTGACAGATTCCACGAGAGGGGTGGAAGGGCTTGGAGGGAGAACCATTGAGCAGGATTGAGAAGCTGGGTGAAGAGATGAGGTTCATGATCCATCTAGTCCAAGTTGCATTAAAGCCGAACGCTAGTAACATCTGTTGTATATAAGACCAGCTGAGTT
Organism: Pinus tabuliformis; assembly: GCA_031772625.1. NCBI lineage: Eukaryota > Viridiplantae > Streptophyta > Pinopsida > Pinales > Pinaceae > Pinus > Pinus tabuliformis. The sequence continues at coordinate 173,916,526 of CM062819.1, read as the reverse complement.
TATCAAATGCTTTTGAAAGATCAAGCTTCAGAATCATACCTGGCTTTTTTAGAAGCTTCAGTGAATGAATCACTTCGTTTGAGAGAATTATGCCGTCCATTATTTGTCTCCCCTCTACATAGCTTGTCTGCTCCGGCGAGATGAGGAGAGGGAGAAGGGGTTTGAGCCTGTTGGCGAAGACTTTGGAAATAAGTTTGTAGATGATGTTACATAGTGCAATAGGCCTGTATTTGTTGGGTGTGTTTGACTCAGCCCCTTTGGGAATTAGCGCTAAGAAGGTGGAGTTAAGCGAAGGGAGAATCCAATGCATTGTTCGTGATTCCTCCACTAATTCCCAAACCTCTGTGATAACCAGCTCCCAAAATGCATGAAAAAAATTAGCTGTGAACCCGTCAGGACCGGGTGCTTTACCATCTTTGATTTGAGCCATGGCTTCTTCCACTTCTTTCATTGAGATGGGTTGAAGCAGCTGTTTGTTGTGGTCCTCCGTAATTATTTTAGGGATGAGCTGTGTAATTTTTTTATAGCCTGATCTCTGCTTTCTGGTTGTTCCTTAAGGATTTCTTGAAAGTGTTCTTAGAATTCCTTTTCCATTTCTTCATGTTTTTCTGATTTTTCCCCTTGCCTGTTTTTGATGAATGCTATATTATTATGCATCCTTCTTTCGATTGTGGATCTGTGGAAAAACTTCGTGTTTTTCTCTCCCTCCTTTAGCCACTGAATGCGAGACTTCTGCCATCATAGAGTTTCTTCTTGCTGTCTGCGTGTCTCAATTTCAGTCCAAAGGATCTACTCCTGGTGCGCTCTGTCTTCTGTTCGCCCCTCCATGATAATCTTCTATTGTAAAGTGCACATTTACTGCTCCAATTTTTTTTGCTCCTCAAATATATTGCCGAATTGGGTATGATTCCAAATTTTGAGAACCTGTTTGAGACTTTTCAATTTCTGTTGAAATTGGAACATTTTGGTTCCTTTAGAGGGTTTGAAGGCTTTCCAGGCCTCCTTAACCACTGTTTTGAAATTGGGGTTGGTGAACCCAAACGCCTCAAATCGAAAGGGTCTGTTACTTTTTGTGCCACGACGTGCCCATTGTAGCATAATGGGCCAGTGATCAGATCCTCCTTGAGGCACAATAGAGGCGTGAAAATCCCCTCCAAGGTGTATGGCATTGTCCGAAATCAGAAAGCGATCCAGTCTTGAGGCGATGTGTTGAGATCCACTGCGTTGATTGGACCAAGTGTACACTCCATTTGAGGTGTGAATGTCCATAAGATGGCTATTTTGAATGTAATTACGAAAACCTATATTGTCCCCTTCTAATTTCACTCTGCCGCCACTTTTTTCTTCCAGGGCTTTGATGATGTTGAAATCGCCCCCTCCAATCCAAAGCGGAAATTTTCTGTTTGAATTCAGAATCATGAGAGTGTCCAGAAGCGCCAATTTCTGATTTAATTGTTGCGGAAAGTAGACATTTGAAAGATGCCCGTGAATGTCTGTTCCTATGAGATGGAAAGTAGCTTGGATAAAGAAATGAGATGCGTGGAAGTCTTGAAGAGTGAGAAGTTGTGGGTTCCAAATGATCGCTAGTCCCCCTGAGGCATCCACAATGACTGAGCTGCAGCCTGCCCAGATCTTTCTCAGAATCTTTTCTAAGATGGTACTGTTGCTTTTTGTTTCTTGAAGAAAAACTATGGTGGGCTTTTCTTGTTGTATCACATTTTTTAACATTCTATGTTTGGAGGCACTGTTCAACCCTCTTACATTCCAGGAAAGAAGCTTCATGAGGAACTGTGGGGTTGAGATTTGTAGAACTTTGTCAGCTTAGGAAATCTCCTAGATTCCATAAGCAATTCTCCTAGGATGATGGTCCTCTGCAGGTCCATTTTGCGCCCTCTTTTTTTTGTTTCTTTTAGGATTTTCTTTCCATCCCATGGGCTTCCTGCTTGCATTCCTAAGCATTTGTTGTGTTGTGCTTTGCTGAGAACTCCTTCCAGCCTTTCGATTTTCCATGGAGGGATTGTGTTGTACTCTTTTTGTTTGCAGGCTGTCTCCAGCTTGAGTATGTCTAAACCTTCTAAGCTGATACTCTCTGGATCTTCATCCATTTTTGAGGGCATGTTTTGATCTTCCCTGAGAGTATTGTCCTGAGTGCTGAGGATTAGAGCCGCTTCCAGATCCATTGAAGAAGATTGTGTTGCATTCTCTGGTTCTGATTTCTTGTGAGCAGGGGAGATGGGAAGGCTTGAAGGATCTGAGTCAGCTGATGGCTGAGGAAGCTTGAGGATCCTGGAGGGAGAAGGAAGTTCAGGGTTATCCAAGGATGAAGCTGGAGGATTCTTAGAAGGATCACGAGGGGTGAGAATTGTAAATCTGTTCTGGGAGTCTAGCTTTTTGGAGCTATCAGGAGCTGGGGTAGATTTCTTTGCATGACGGCGGTGATTAGGGATTTTGATGAAGCCTTCTGAGTCTGTGCTAAGATAATTGACAGGGGGTTTGGGCTGAGGATTGAGGGGACAATCCCTGAAGAGATGGCCATGCTCATGGCACTTTCTGCAACGAAAAGGAATGTGCTCATAATCTAAAGTTTGAATCCACTCAAAGTTGTCATGGAAAAGACTTATCGAGTCTGCTAGATCTTTGGTAAGGTGCATTTGGACATAGATCCGGGCGTAAGAAGTGTATCTGTGAGTTTTAGTTTCCACAGAAGCTTTGATGAAGGTCCCCAGGCTGTTGCCTATGTCCCTTAGAGTTTCCTCCTTCCAATATTCTGCAGGGAGGGAATACATTCGTATCCAGACAGGAACCCAGCCGAAGTCCTCCTTGTCTGGATCGAATCCATTCTCTTAAGTACAGTCAAGAAGAATTAAAGAAGTACGGACCTCCTTCAAATATTCATGATTTTTCCTCCAGATAATTAAAGATTGCTGTGAAGAAGCCTTTGGGGCCAAGCTGAAAAGTGACTTGTCCCTTAGGCTTCCATTTTGGAGCGATCCAGCCATGCAGGGCCTTTTTAGTAGGCCTGAATTCAAGGAACTTGCCGATGAGTGCATGGTCCCTCATAAATTGAATTTCTCCATTGATTCGTTGGCTGGGTAGATCGACTTTGATTATTTCAGCCTTTTTTGGTATGCATGTGGCTGAAGTCGCCTTTGGTTGTGTCTTAGGAGCTTTTTTATTCCCGCCACTGTCTTTGCCCGTATCATCGCATGTAGCAGTAGTTTCTTCTTCATTGGTAGCCGGATCTGGTCCTTGATCTGTTTCTGGTAGGCTTGCTGGTTTGTGCAGAGGATCTTTAGGTTTTTTCCTTGAGTTGTCAGAGGATGAGCCGATGTATGGAGGGGGGGGGGATCCCGCCCCTCCAGGGGGCGCATTCATTGGAGAACCTTTAGTCAGGGCGCCTCAGATTGAAGGTTGAGTGTTACGTGAAGCAGTGGTTTTCAGAATGGAGAGCTGAGGCGATTCAGATTGCATCTGCAGAGCACGCATGCATCTCCTATTTAGTTTTTTATTTAATGAGAAGAGATACCATTAAATTTGGAAGAAATATAAAATTTGATTATGAGATTTTTTTTCAGATTGATGACATTACTGAGATTTGTTTGAGTTTCGGATCATTTAATGTGGTTTATCCTCAGGACAAAAGAAAAAAATCGATCTTTCCAAATATTTAAATAAAAGAAATATATCAAGGTCCAGAGTCAATTAGCTATTAAAAATAATTTTATTATTATTTTGATATTAAATTAATCTTATATCAAATTAAATTAATTAAAAAAGATTAAATTAATATTTAATAAGAATTAGCCGTTACAACTAACTATTAAGAATTAGTTTTTAGAAGAATTATTTTTTTTTTTTTTTTTTTTTTTTTTTTTATTTAAATTAAATTAAATTATACTAATGTTTAATAATAGAAAGAGAATTTAAAAAAAAAATAATTAAAAACGAGTTTAATATTATTATCAAATAATAAACCATTGGGCAATAATACATTAAGAAAGACAAAGAAGAATTGAAAAAAAAAGGAGGCAGTTAAGAGGAGAGGGCAGGAATCCAAAAGTATTAATGTTTTATAATAGAAAGAGAATTTATAAAAAAATATATAAAAATGAGTTTAATGTTATTATGGAATAATAAACTATTGGGGAATAATAAATTAAAAAAGGCAAAGAAGAATTTTAAAAAAGGAGGCACCCAAGAGGAGGGCAGGAATCCATCTTCTGCTTAGTTTCCAACCATCGTCCTTGTTGAGATTGATTGCATGTTTCTCAATCTCAATTCCCCAATAGCTTATTATTTGATAATAATATTAAAATCAGTTTTTTTTTTTTATAAATTCTCTCTCTTTTTTACACGGTGGACAGTAGTGAGGGCAACCATCTCTCGCTGCAAACCACGAATGCAGGCTGAATCATCACCCTTATTCAAGGAAATCCATGCCACCTAGAATAACTCGTTGGCAATCCGTAAGGGGGCAAACTTTCACTCTTGCCACATGCACATTAATTTAATTTAATTTAAATAAATAAATATTCGTCTAAAAACTAATTCTTAGTAGTTAGTTTGTAACGGCTATTCCTTATTAAATATTAATTTAATCTATTTGAATTAATTTAATTTAATATTAATTTAATATCTAAATAACAATAAAATTCTTTTTCTGTTAATTCCTAACAGCTAATTCATAACGACTAACATTGGAACCAAATGCATCTCTGTTATTTAAACATTTGGAAAAATTGATTTTTTCACCTTTGTCCTAAGGATGAACTACATTAGATGGTTTGAAACGTTGAACAAATCTCAATGATGTGATTAATCCGAAAGACAATCTCATTATCTGTATGGATAAAAAAAACTAAGATCTAGAAATATAAAACCTTCTATACACCAATTGAAAACTGAGATAACCAAAATCATAAAAATTTCAGATTCTTCCAATAAAGGTAGGAGTTACACAAAAATGTGCCAAAGCCATAATGTTTGGTGGCTCGAATTTTGGCGAAAACGGTTCGAGAGCAGAGAAAATTAAAGTGGAATAGAACCTTTTGTAGGGGGTGTTGTCACTCCTAGAGACAACCCCTGGGTTGATTGGAGACCAATGCCTAGGACATCTTAATTAGTGCTATCAAATTTGTCTTAAGGACTTGTAGCTCCATAGTTTGTCACAAGTAATTCAAATAGGATTGATTCAGAACCATTCATAAAGATACAATGTACATGCAGGAATACACAGGAAATAATCCTCGGTCAGTGGTTGCCAAATTAGATTGAGAGCTTGCATAAAATTAGTTGTTAAGACAGATACAATGGTAAAAGACAGTAGAGGAGAAATCCATCATACAAATCTTAAGAATTCTATATATCTAGTTTTAGAGAGAAACAAGAGAAAGGATATGTTTATTGAATTCTAAGATACATGGAGCGCTTTTTAAAGACTTAATTTCCACATCAATACATGCATTATCCATCAATAACTTGATAGAAATGAATCTTATATAGACATTTTCCATCAATAACTTGATCGAAATGAATCTGAATCTAATGAGAAATATGTCTAGCAGCTACATGACATGAAATCTGAGAAGAATATTTAACATATATGAAAACATAAGGGGAGATGAACATACTGCAATCCAATAAGTTGGAAACACAAGAAATCACACACTAATCTTCTGGGAAATGTGCATACATCAAGATTCATAACACTATCTTCATGAAAATAGGAAAAGGCCCTTTCAAGAGTTCTTTCCAAAAATTATGAACCCTCTTTAAGTGCTTCTTCCCTCTTTCTATAAGGAGAGGGAGAGCTTGAAAAATAGTTACAAAATTATCTTAGCCGAGTTCCAGCTATCTGATTGACTAGCTATATCGGCATGCGAAGGCTCTGTCACCCAAATCATTGCAACTGATTTGTATATTTTCTTTAAAATATAAAAATAACAGAATAACAAAACATGGGAAAACTGAATGATGATTACAACAAAATATCTCCATGCCACTTCCTGTGATCGCTTCTGATCAAGCCATGTCTTTGCCACAATGTTCCTCTTTAGTCACTCGGTCAGTTTTCCTGTCCCTTTCCTCCTTAACTACTTCAATTCCCCATTTCTGGAGATGGGAGCGATGACCCGTAATGGCCTTTGTAGTGCTCTGTAACATAGATGACGACTCATCCTTCTTTTAACTCTCTATATTACACTATCGAATCTTTTACTCATCGAGACTTTTATTCTTGAAAACATTATGAAAATAGACTTCTGATGTTCTTGGCCCCTTTTGTTTAGCCCCTTGAAAAGTTTATCCCATAAGACTGAGTGTCATGACCTATCTCTTAGCCCTATGGTGCTAGGGTGTTCAGACTCCTGTCAGAGGCCCTTCTCCCTTTGTTAACTACTTAGTGCCTGAGGCTCTTTAAGTTCATCTTGACCATTGGCTAGCCAAATATCGAAGCCCATCTCATTGGCGGTTTCCAATTGGGGAAATAAATTTGGAGTTGCAACATGCTCATTATCCAATTACTGATAGCTCTTTATGCTCAACCCCCAACTGCACGCCTTTGGTGCTCTGGATCCTTGCGACCATGTGCAAACCCCATATCAGAGCCACTCTTTATCGAAACTTTTTCAAGTGCTGAATGTTGTAAAGTGTCGATATCCTCAACCTACGATTTTCGACCTCTGATATGACGTCATTACTTCCATGTGGCACCTCATGAGTGGTGACACGTGTCACCCATATTTTCCCCCATATCCCCCCTCAAAATGCTGAAAAATTCTGCCACGTGTCCTTCCATACTGCCACGTCTGATGCCACTGTAGCTTTATTGAAACCAATCATATACTGCCACAAGTCCTACTGGAGGAGAGAGAAAAGGGCTTGACCACCTTTGGTTTTGCGATGGAATCCTTTCTTAATATTTATTGGAGTCCCCTAACAGTTTTCGCAATATCAGCACATTACCCATGTCGCAAATTTTAAAAGGTTTTCACCTTCAAAAGTTTCGATTCTCCAATTACCGATGTTCTAATGTTGCGATATTGTGATGCGTCGATCTCCTCCAGGCTCTGATACTATCTTCTCCATTGCATTGGACCCCTGACGTGAAGGACCTTTTATATGTGATCATTGATATTCCTGATGCGAGATCGTCAATATTCTAGTGCTATGATGTTGTGATCATCGATATTCTAGTGCTCTGATGCTGCAATCACCAATCTTCAATGTTTCTAGACCTCCGATATTCCTTCCTAAGGCTTCAGTACTTGAACTTTAGTAGACCATATATTTTGATCTAGGAGTCCATTTTCAACTTCCACATATTGTTGGAAAGCTTGTCCCGAGCACTTTCCAATGGAGAGGGTCCAATGTATATGCTTTGAGTCCTTCTGCTACTTGGAAAATGAATGCAAGTTCCTCTCTTCTTTTTCAATATTTTGACATCATTTGGCACCATTCGAACAATTTTGTAGTAAGTGATAACATTGGATCCAGTTGCGGAAAATGCCTTGCTAGCAAGGTGTTGAGAACCTGCAAACTAGTAGCCTTCTATCCATTGGGCATGGATTCATTTTATTCAAGTATATAAAAACAAAAACTTAAACATAAGGAAATGAAAGTATTATTGATATTTACCATGGCTCACTTGTATGTACAATGGGTGAGAAATGGACCTCTTAGTGCTAGAAGTAATGCTTGATGAATTTCCCATTTACAAGAAGCTCAAGCATTTTACCCTCCAAGTTTTCTAGCAAGAAAGTATTGTTTTCATAAGCCTCAGTAACCTTGAAGGGTCCAAACCATAAGGGATCAAATTTTCCTTGTTTCCCTTTGTCGAACACCTATCAATATCCCACATTATCAGGCATTGAGGGTCTGTACCTAACTTTGACTTCATATCTGAGAAGTGGATTTTGTGGTGGCCTAAAATTACTAGTAGCTATAGTCAAGGAGTCGGCCATTCGATTTCCTTCCATGGGTAAGAATTGGACATTAAAATCCAGTATGAAGTTTTCCATTAAATCCAAAACCTCATTTCTGTAATCCCTTAGCTTGGGGTGCTTATTTTGACATTCGTTCTTGATTTTCTTTACCACCAGTTCCGAGTCTCCAAACATAGTGAGGCATTCAATGTTCGAATTCCTCGCTGCTTGCAGGCCTAATAGTAATGCATCATACTTTGCCACATTATTGGTTGTCTCAAATTCTAATTTTAATGAGAGGGGAATCAAACTACCCTCTGGAGATATCAAGAACACTCTTGCTCCATTTCCATTCTTAGAATTTGCACCATCAAAATACAACTTCAGACTTTTGTACAATCTTTGAGCTACTGATCTAATTTGGCTGCTAGTTATATCTGCGTTTCTTCTAAAATAAAATCATATCTTCCAGGATTAATAAAGAGAGATCCCTTTCTTTCCCACACATAGGAGAATTATTTGTGCAATCAACTATCATAACTGTTTTAACAAACCTTGATTCCCTGTACATTCACATTTATTCTCCGACAAAGATAGGGATGGTAGCATAGGTAAGATCCAGCTTGATGGAACCTCCAATATTTGATCCCCAAGACATGCAGAACTTTGCAGGGATATCAGCTACCAAAATTTCCATTACTACACTTTTTATGGGGATCTGGGCCAAATTCATCATTAAGTCCTTTATCATTCCCAAACACTTTACCCTCTTAGAGTAAGAGTAGAAATATTTGTATCGTCGAGTTATCTATAGGCCTAGTTGCTCCATTACTGACAGTGGAATCAAATTATGAGAAGCGCCTAAGTCCAAAATGAAGTTATGGAGTAGGAGGTCATGTACTACTAGAGTAATGCAAAAAGGTGTTGTGGAGCGATCTTGTTCTTCAAAATGGGGTCCAAAGGTGACCATTGGCGTTTCTTCTTGGAGGTTTAAACTATCAAGTGATTGAAATGAAGGAAATGGAAACATAACATTGGAAACTTGGGCCTTATAGGTGGGTTGTTTCAAGAGCTTAGATAACGAGATTGGGATCTTAACTTTCTTAAGCTCTTTTTGAATATTAAAGATAGGAGGGCCTTTTTATGCAGTGCTAACCTCTACCGGGTCTTTTTCTTTTTCACAGATGGGCGTATAGTGGCGGGGTGACTTCTCTTATTTGAGGAATTCAAGCTTAAAGTAGGTTGTATTAGAGGACTCTTTTTTTCTAATAATTGGATCTAATGGCCCATTCCCCTTGTCAGCTGGCTTAGGAGGCTCTTGGGAGGAAAGGCCTTCATTTTGGTCTTGTACCCTCGATCTTTTTCTAGATGACCGAAGATCAGCCTACATGACATCAACGAGCCACTTGTAGTAATCATTAATCTCACCATCGTTTAGCATTGCATCAAGATCATCCTCCTCTTCTTTATATGTTCTAAATTCTTATTCTTCATCGCATAAAGAGGAATACAGGTCCCCCTGAACTTCGTTGGCATCTTGTATCTTCTCTTCTTGATCATTTTCTATATATAAACGAGGATGGATGTGGTCTTTCTATTCTTTCCTCTCCCTTTGTAATATCTGTAGGGGAGGCCTTCTATATTGGGGATTGAAACCTTGATTAACAGCCTGGAAGTTTTGTCATGGAAGGTTTTTATTTTCTAGATCCAATTTTATCAGTTTATATGATAATTTCTTTACTAACCTTTCCATCTCCTCGATCTTATGTTCTTGGGATTCTCTTCCATGACTTGAGGAAGATGCCTCCTATTTCCCCTTTTTCTTCTCTCTAGGGTTAGTTATGCTTCTTGACTTCCCTGTTGATGTAAAATTTTCTTTTACCTCAAGAGCATCAATTTGAATCTAGTCCAAGGTACAAGACTTCCTCTCTCTGAGTGTGAAGCTGAACTCTGATTTGAAGGCCCCAACAAAAAATAATCGGGAAGTGGCTTGTGGAGGTTTAATATCAGTGGGTATATGGTTGTACAATTTATTAAACCTTTTTTATAAAATCTGACATATCCTCATCAGGTTTCTTCTTCATGTCATTGAACTCAGTAAGAATGTATCCATGATCTCTCTTCTCTCCCCATTTATGCATAAAAGAATTCTCCATTTCTTTCCAAGTGTTAATGGAATAATTCAACAAGGATTTGAACCAGTTCCTAGCTTCCCCATCCAAATATTGGATGAAGAGCCTCAACACTGCATCCTGGTGCTCGACATTCAAATTTTCTGCAAAGGCACATAAAAATTCTATGTGTCTCTAGATTGATGTGTCATCTTCTTCATTAAACCTGGGGCAAGAGCTTGAGATAGTCCTGTGGCACAACATTTAAGTATTGAGGCAGGTCTAAGGGAGCATATTTGTTTAACAGGAAACCTCAAACAACCATCTGGAGTAGAGGTGGTGGTTCTTGATTTATTAGGGGTCTCTGAGCTATGACCAATTGTGAGACAAATGAACGACCGTGGAATGAGAAACTGTTCACATTGTGGGTAGGGCTACTTCGGAGGATATATTTTACTTCCTTAACTTCAAGGAGGGGAGGAAATGAGAGAGAAGGGGTTTTGACTGAAACTTCTTCTCCCTTGACCTCTAGGGAGGTGGTACTAATTAGCTGACCACTTTCTGAAGGATATACCAGGACTCTAGGAGGAAAATTGGATCAATGAATTATGGCATTCTATGAGTTGGATGAGGATGATGTTTATGGAAATGAAGAGATTGCAGCATCAGTATTGGGGGTTTTTTCCTTCCAAATCCTTTTGGATATTAGTGTATCTGGGTCAAATACAGATGGAATTCTTTGCTGAGAGGTATCTGAGTGGGTATGGGGTCTCTTAAAAGCCAGGGTGATGAACTTATGATTTAACAATGGAGTTGCCAAGGTGTTAAATCTACAACCCACACATATTTTCTCACCTTATCAAAGAGTGTATGAATGTCATACCCAGGGCGAATTTCTCTAATCTGTTCCTCGACAATTGTGCCAGAAAGATGTTGTCACTCCTATTGAAATCCTTTGGGTTGATTGGAGACTAGTGCCTAGGACATCTTAATTAGTGTTGTCAAATTTGTCTTAAGGACTTGTAGCACCATATCTTGTCCCAACTAATTCAAATAGGATTGATTCATAATCGTTCATAAAGATACAATGTATGACCCATCATACATGCATGAATACACAGGAAATAATCCTCGGTCAGTGGTGGCCAAATCAGAATGAGCGCTTGCAACAAATCAGTTGTTAAGACATATGTAATGGTAGAAGATAGTAGAGGAGAAATCCATCATACAAAACTTAAAATTTAAGAATTCTATATAGCGGGATTTAGCGAGAAACGAGAGAAATGAAATGTTTATGGAATGCTAAGATACATGGAGTGCTTTTTAAAGGCTTAATTCCCACATCATTACAGGCATTATCCATCAATAACTTGATCGAAATATTTCTTATACATGCATTTTCCATCAATAACTTGATCGAAACGAATATGCATCTAATGAGAAATATGTCTAGTAGCTATGCGACATGAAATTTGAGAAGAATATTTAACATATATGAAAACATAAAGGAAGATGAACATACTGCAATCCAATAAGTTGGAATCACCAAAAATCTCATATTAATCCTCTGAGAAATGTGCATACATCACGATTCATAACAAATCCTTCATGAAAATAGGAAAAGGCCCTTTCAAGAGTTCTTTCCAAAAATTCTAAACCCTCTTTAAGTGTTTCTTCCCTCTTTTTATAAGGAGGGAGAGCTTGAAAAATAGTTACAAAAATATCTTAGCTGAGTTCCAGTTGTCTGATCGACTATCTGTCTTGGCGTGCGAAGGATCTTTCATCCAAATCATTGCAAATTATTTGATTCTTTTCTTTAAAATATAAAAATAACATGATAACAAAACACGAGAAAAAGCGAATGATGATTACAACAAAATATCTTGATGCCACTTCCTGTGTTCACCTCTGATCAGACCACGTCTTTGCCACAATGTTCCTTGTCAATCACTCAGTCGATTCGTACATAGCTTTCCACCTTAACTACTTTAATTTCCCATTTTCTGGAGATGGGAGTGATCACCTATGATGGTTGTTGTGGTGCTCTATAACATATCTTCTGACTCATCCTTCTTTTAACTCTCTGTACTACACTATCAGAGCTTTTACTCATCAGTACTTTTATTCTTAAAAACATTACAAAAACAAAGTTTCAATGTTCTTGGCCCCTTTTGTTTAGCCCCTTGAAAGGTGTATCCCATAAGACCTGGTGCCATGACTTGTCACTTAGCCCTAAGATGTTAGGGTGTTCGGACTCCTGCCGGGGGCCCTTCTCCCTTTGTTAACTACTTAGCGTTCGAGGCTCTTTTGTTCCTCTTGACCATGTGCTAGCAAAATATTGGAGCCCCTCTCAATGTCGGTTTCCAATCGGGGAAATAACTTTGGAGTTGCAACATGCTCATTCTCTGATCACTAATAGATCTTTGTTCTTCACCCCTAGCTCCGTGCCTTTCGTGCTTTGCATCCTTGCGATTGTGTGTAAGCCCAATATCAGAGCCCCTCTTTATCAAAACTTTTTCAAGTGTCAACTATTATAAAGTGATGATATTCTCAACCTCTGATAGGCGACCTCTAATATGACATCATCACTTTCATGTGGCACCTCATGAGTGGTGACACGTGTCACCCATATTTGCCCCCATAGGCCCCCTCCAAACGCCAAAACTACCTGCCACATGTCCTTCTATACCGCTACATCAAATGCCACTGTATCTTTATCGGAACCAATCATATGTCGCCATATGTCGTGATGGAAGAGAGAGAAAAGGGTGTGCTAGTTTTGGTTTTGCGATGGAATTCTTTGTTAATATTTATCGGAGTCCCCTAGTGGTTTTTTCACTATCGGCACATTACCCATGTCGCAAAATTTAAAAGGTTGGCACCTTCAAAGGTTATGATTCTCCAATTTTTGATGTTCTAATTTTGTGATATTACGATGCGCTGATCTCCTCCGGGCTCTAATATTGCCTGCTCCGCTACATTGGACCCCTGACGTGCAGGAGCTCTGATATGCGATCATCGATATGCTTGATGCGCGATTGCCAATATTCTGGTGCTTTGATGTTGCCATCGCCGATATTATGGGGCTATGATGTTGCGATCGTGGATCTCTATTGTCACTGGACCTCCGATATATTGGACCTCTGATATTCCTATGTTAGGCTTCAATCCTTGAACTTCAGCAGACCATATCTGTTGATCCAAGAGCCCATTTTTGGACTTCTTCTGAGAAATTTCCAATGGAGAGGGTACAATGCATTCTTTGATTCGTTCTGCTACTTGGAAAATGGCTGCAAGATCCTCTGCTCTTTTGCATTCTTTTGGAATCATTTGGAACAATTCAAAAAGTTTTACAATAAGTGATAACAAGGGGATTCAAATCCAATGAGAAGGGGCATAAGGATTTTTGTAGCACAAACAACCAAAATAGGAAAATTACATTTATTTCACTATTGTAATGAGAATTGAGTCTATTATACATTCTGTAAGTCATCTAATATTGAGGCAATAGAAGAAAAGAACTTTTGTAATTATGTGCTAGTCTCAAGTCCAAATTATCTTTCAAAGCGTTTGTAATGAAGCATACTTTGTTTCTGCGATTAGTGACAAGCACTATTGTTTCCATTTGGTCATAAATTAAGTAAACCTTTCAATTTCGTGGCAAATTTTTCTTTTATGATTATAATTTCTTTTCAATCCTCTTGTTGATTTTAAATCCATTTATGCTCATTTAAATTTTTCGTTAAGCTAACTTGCAAAATTGAGTAGAATATAATTGGAGACTAAAGAATTGCAATTAAATAAACTTTCATTATATTGGATTGCTAGCTATCTATTAGTTTAATGAAATGGATTTCCTGCATTATTTATGTCATATTATTCGAATTATTTCATTACTTTGGCATAATCTTTTTGTTTATTGAATAGTTTCATATGGATTTAGAGATGTATGCAAATTGATTTATGATAACTAGTTATCACATACCGATTTGTGCACATTTACTTGAATGAGGGATATATCCTAGAACTATTTCCTTGTTCTATTACATTTATCTCATTCTAAATCCTTCCACTTTTGCCTCCCTTTTTCCTTTTTTTTTTTTTTTTTTTTTATCTCGCTCTTGATTGAGATAAGGACATATATTCAGTAATGATGAAGATAGATTCAAGATTAAATATCATCTAGTTTCCTTTTATAATATTGCACCTATTTTTCTATTTTCATTTTGCATAAAAGTCCTATTTAATAGAGACAAACATCTTAACTCTTTTATCTTCAAACCTTTCTCATATATTAAAGATCAAACAAACAAAAAATTGTATATTTTGTATACTTAAATTTCATTTTTATTAGATTAAAAATATATAAAATAACTTGACAATTTTGTAATATTTATAGCATTAAATTTGTGGAAATAATCACAAATTTAATGCTAGAATTAATAACATGTATTAGTATCTAGCGTAGCCTTAGTATTGGGGTAATATTAACATCTATTTAACATAGTACCACATAGGACTAACAATTAGTATTATCTTGAATTAATTTCATATAGGTTAGTATAGTAGGATTAGGATAGATTAACACTTAGTTTAGGTTAGGTTGACTTTAATTTAGTCCTAGGTAAGCAGGTAACTAGGCCCAATAGAACCAGTCAGAACCACCATCTCAAACTAAAAAGGGTATGATTTGGGAACTTAATAAGGTGGTCTCCTTTGATGTTGATGGAGGCCATTTCCGCCAATCAACACTAATTTAGGCTAATAATTCATTAAAATCCCCTAAAATGGTAGACAAGTCATCAATCTTGTTGCACATAGCATTGTCATTGATGACAACAAGTGTCATTGATGTCAACAGGAACGTCTAAGGAAGCAACAATTTCATTTGTGAATCGAAGGAAGCAATATGATAGCCTCATCTCTTGGATGCCCTCATCGAGTGATGTCAAAGATGTTTGAAATTTCTTTAGTTTTTATCAAAGTTATGATGTCCAAATGAGTCTATGAATGGTATGGTTGGATAGTCCTCTCCAATACCTTTCCAACCAGGGTATTTTTTAAGGATTTAATATTTTTCCTATATATAGTATTTCAAGTGATTATTTTGGTTTGAAAATTTATAGGTATAGAATGTAGGTGAATACTCAATTTAAAACATGTAATCTAGTTTAAAACTGGTTATTTTTTGGAAAATATCATATGTTTAATCATACATATATATATATATATATATATATATATATATATATATATATATATATATATATATATATATATATCTATATATATATAACCAAATTGTTGAATATATATATATATATATATATTCAACAATTTGGTTATATATATATATATATATATATATATATATATATATTTTAGAAAAAATCCCAAAAATAGCCCATTTGTGAAATTTCACCCCTAAACTTTTTTCTATTTCCCATGATATATCACATTCTAAAAAATTGCCCAGGATGAGAATTTATGTCCATTTGAAGATCGACATTAATAAAGGACATAAACTATGGGGCAAAAACCCACAAGAAACAAATCTGTTAAACAACACACATCTTCTCAATGGATGTATTGTTCCATGATCAAATATATGGTCAATAACATCCTAACTAACATTAGTAAATTTCGAGCATGTTTTCTCTGTTAGGATAGATTTGACAACTGAACGAGGAATTAAATGACAAATGTAACGTCAACCTACTAGAGGTTTAACCAAGGTCGATCATCCATGTTGGCCAGTCCCATAGTGATAGGTGGTAGTTGGCTTTAGGTTGAGAAGAGATGACATGGTAGCAAGGCAGTAATGTGTCTTGAAATGTAAGCAAGGTGGTGTGGCACCTCTAGAGACTACCAAAGACATGCACAATTGGAGCATTATAATTGGTGAAAAGGCTGAAAATGGGTGACATGTGCAACCCATGACAGGCTTCCACATGGCATGATGACATCTTGCTGTTGAAGACATCTTGCTGATTTCAACATGCCAATGAAAATGGACCCCTAAGGAACAGGTCATATGGCATGGTCATATTGTGAAAAAGGGTTTAATGATAAGGGTGGACAACGATTGGATTCCATAAAGACATGTGATGTTTTTTTATACAACAAAACTAAGTTGTATTGTAGCAATTGAATGTCCATGGGATTGGATCCCCACACTTTTCCCTTTGAGGTCAGTTTATTCATAATAAAACTAATTCAGCAGGAAGGTATTACAAGCAACATTATCCAAGTCAGTTGGTAGTAAGGTCGTATTGTGTTATCCAAGTACCTAGGTTCGAGTCATGACAGTTATCAGGTTAAGAATTTTTTTAATTTTATTTTTTCCAATAAGTGTTTGATGATTAAGAGTCTAGAGATGTACATTTCTTAAAATGGATGTCGGGAAAAAACCATTTTGTAGAATGCACCCTGAAAGGGCCATTCTGTCGAACAATTAATTTATTTTTAGGTTTTATATGATTTTTGGGGGTTTATGATCCAGGCGGATATTTTTGGCCACTTGCTTATTCCACCTAGACTTCTAGTCAATTTCATCAGTTTCCTTGATTATAGCAGCATTTACTATTTTTAGCAGTTTTTGGGATCCTAAACTTCCGTAGTTGTTTTGACCCCCTAAACGACATATTTTTGAGGTCTGCAGTAGGTCCATTGCCATAAGCAAGGGACTACCACAAATCCTATAGTACTCAAAGAAATATTTCCAACGAGGTATCGTATGCGCCAAACAAATATCATATGACCAAGTTACGACCCTGGGAAGTTGGTTGCCCAACTAACCCCAACGCAACCCACAAATGCTTGGCATTCGATCACCTATGGTTAGGGTTTTGGTTGGTTAGGTTTTCCATTTGTTGTTCAATAATAAAAAGGGTGCTTGAGCCTCATTTTAACACATTTCAGAGGCATGTAAACGCTGTTATCACTCTATAATTTCTTAAGGTTGTGAAAGAAACCTAGAGGTAACCACAAAACCACTTTTAAGTTTCGAAGCTAGCACTTATAAATGTAGAGAGGGAACTCTCTGAAGATTTAGATTTGTTTGTGATGGGATTTTAGGCTAGATGTAAGGTTCATAATTTTTTTTTTTGGATTGTTTGGTTGAAACTGTAATAGGAAGCCGTTGGGAAATGCAGTCAATCAACTTAAGTAGATCAATTACAAAGTTAACAGACAAGTGTAACAGGGAAACGTAGGCAGACTATCAGATCTTATGAGCTTTGTGAAGTTGGATAGAGGAAAAGTTTAAGGATCAATTAAACATAGAGCATTTAAGAATTCTATATTTAACGTCAGTTGGAAAACATCAATTATTGTTCATAAGCCAAAATTGAGTGCAATTAAATAAATTCAATTTCTTATTTTTATTTGAACAAAAAAAATAAGGAAGACATATGTGATGATAGATAAAAAACACATTAACATGAGAGAAAACTTCACCAATGAGTCAGACATAGGAATCCTGAAACAATTTTTTGTATTACTGAGAATTGATATCTTGAGCATAGTGAACACCTTTACATCAAAGAATCTTCTTTTTTCATACAAGTCTCAACATTAATACTTCAAATTCAGAAGTATATATACAAATTCTAACAAAATATCTTGATTGGAAATATCAAGATCTATTACAAAATATCTCAACTTTTTTTACATAAATAGAACAAAAATATAGGAGATTTAAAAGCGTTGAGGCTGCTGCTACTATCCTCGAGGGTTGATGTTGATGACTAGGCCCGAAGAAGTGTTGTCCTATTGTGTTACTGTTGGAGGTGAAACTGTTTTACCCAAGTAATTCACATAGTTTATCCCATTGATCTTGACTTGGGATAACAAACTTTACCAATTTCCTATAGGTCTCATCTATCTCAGTATACTTTTGAAAGGCAGGCTTGATGATAAATAAGTGGTTAATCTCATGTTTAATGACTAGATCAAAATCCAAAGCCTCCATAAAAGCCTTCCCTATGATGCTTCCTTTGATGCTAGAAAAATTTGATTTATTTCTTGCAATAGTGTATAATTTGTGGTGGTAATCTTCTAAGCTAATCAACTATCTCCAATTCCTTCTAATACTTGTAGTCCCTTATTGTTGGGTTGTGTTATATTCTTTCCACGACTAGCCCACGTAGTTAACCGGGGGGTTAGAGGGGGGGCGGAGCCCCCCTTCGTTGCGGCGATTGTGTAGCGGGGGGTCACAGGGGGTTTGCGGTGTACCAGTAACCCCACTTTATGGGGTCCGAGGCAGCGCCCCAGAAACTTTTGGTTTTGGACCCTATGTTAGGTTGGGCGCACCCACCTATGGTTTTGTGCATGATTTTCGCACATGTTTTTTGGACGCGATTGATTTTGGTCCATGGTATTGGACGCGATGGTTTTCGGTCCATGGTATTGGATGCTTTGGCATGTATAAATATGTATTATAACATTGAAAGGAACATAATGAAAAATCAAGCTGGTAGTCCCGGTTTTTGGATCCAGGGGAAATCTCTGTGTATATGTGTTTTATGTGTTATGATCTCGCGCTGTTTATTTTCTATGTTTTAGAATTTGTTTGCAGATAATTTTTGTACAAGGTTAAAACCTACATTTGGTATCAGAGCAATTTGGCTTCAAGGGGACGCTTTTGTTGCTGAGGGGTTTTGCTCAGGCCTGTGGTAGACCCTGTTCAGGAGGAGATCTGCGAGATTGATTCTGGTGGTGAAAGAAGATGGCGAGAAGTGGAAAGATAGAGATCGAGAAATTTAATGGTCAGAGTTTTGAGTTGTGGAAACTCAAGGTGGAGGATCTATTGGTGGATAAAGATCAGTGGATCACGGTAGATCTGGGTATTAAACCAACGGGAGTGTCCGATGAAGAATGGAAAAAGTTGGTTCGGAAGGCAAAGAGCATAATACGATTGTGTGTCTCAGATTCAGTATTGCGGAATGTATCAGGGGAAGCTATGGCAAAGGCTTTGTGGGACAAGTTAGGGACTTTGTACCAATCTAAGTCTCTAGTGAATAAATTGTTCCTACAGAAAAAGCTATATAACCTGAGGATGAAAGATGGAGACTCGGTGACAGAGCATCTGAATGCATTTAATACTGTGGTAAGTCAGTTAGCATCTGTTGATATTAAAATTTCAGATGAAGATAAGTGCATCAGTTTGTTGTGTTCTCTACCAGATTTGTGGGATAGTCTGGTTATTGCAATAGGTAGCAATGCAACTGCCTTGTAGTTTGATGAAATAGTCTTAGCCTTGCTGACGGAGGAGATGAGATGGAAGAATATGGAGAGCCAGAATGGTGATGCCTTGTCTGTACAAGGACGGTCCCAAAACAGAAAAAAAATAAGTCATCGAGTGGGAGATCTAAATCTCCAGGAAAACTTGTAAAGGTGGTGTGCTAGAAAAGCGGAAAGGAAGGCTGCTTTAAAAGGGACTATAAATCTAAAGCTCCTGACAAAGGAAAGGGATCTGATGAGGCTCCTTCTGTAGAGGCGAAAACCACCTCAGATGAAGGTGGGGATGTGTACTTGGCTTCTTCAAGTACACATGTAGATCATGAGGCATGGTTGATTGACTCAGGTGCATCCTTTCACTTCACTCCCCATAGAGAGTGGTTCTGAGAGTATGAGAAATAGGATGGTGATGATGTCTTCTTAGCGGATGATAGGAAGGCTAGAATCATTGGTCATGGAAAAGTAAAGTTGAAGTTGCAAGGTGGAAGGGTTAGAACACTTTCGGGTGTTCTGCATATTCTTGCATTGGCCAAAAATCTATTTTTTGTAAGCAAGCTGGATGATGCAGGTGTAAAAATAGTGTTCGAGAAGGATACCTACAAAATTGTTCGAGGAGCATTGGTATTGATGTGGGGAGTTCAAATTGGAACTCTATACAAGTTGCAAGGTAGCACTTTTATTGATGGGTGCAATAGTTCTGTTGTTCCTGAAAGTGGAGCAAAAAATCTAGTAGTCTCTAGAGAGAAGACCATGTTGTGGCATCAAAGGCTTGGACATATTTGAGAGAAGGGCCTTCGTATACTTCATGGTAAAGGTATGGTAGAAGGTATGAGTAATATCTCTCTGGATTTTGATTTCTGTGAAAATTGTGTATATGGGAAGTAGAATGAGGTGAGTTTCCCCTCTGGTAGTAAGAGGGCGAAACAGATATTAGAACTTGTGCATAGTGATGTGTTTAGACCTATGAAGGTTCCATCACTGGGTAAGTCTGTGTACTATGTATCATTTATAGATGACTTCTCAAGGAATGCATGGATATATTTCCTTAAGAAGAAATCTGAAGCCTTTGACAGGTTTAAATAATTTAAGGCTCTCGTGGAAAATCAGACAGAGAAGAAGATAAAGGTGTTGAGGACAGATAATGGGGGAGAGTTTTGCAGCAAGGAATTTGAAGAATTTTGTAAGAAGTGTGGTATAGCATGACATAAGACTACTCCATATACACCTCAGCAAAATGGAGGTGCAGAAAGAATGAATAAGACGTTGATGGAAAGGGCAAGAAGCATGCTTAGTGGTGCCGGGTTAGGATAGGAATTCTGGGCAGAGGTGGTGGATATTGCATGTTCCCTGGTCAACAGGTCACCTTCATCAGCGTTGGAGGATAAGACTCCACAAGAGGTATGGACTAGTAAGAAACCATCTCTTTCACATCTGAGGGTATTTGGATGTGATGCATATGTACATGTTCCAAAGGAGAAACAAACCAAATTGGATAGTAAATCTGAAAAGTGCATCTTTATTGGGTATAAGGATGGTTTAAAGGGTTATAAGCTTTGGAACCCAGTCACATGGAAGGTTGTGTGTAGCCTAGATGTGGTGTTCAGAGAAGTAAAAGATGTTATTAAACATGAAGTCCAACCAAAGGAACCTGAGAATATAGAGTTTGAGCTTAAGGAGGAAGAATCAGACTCTACAGCAGAGGAGGAATCAGAAGATGAAGAGCCACAAACTCCGGGTGTGAGAAGATCAGTTTGAGAAAGAAGGCAGCCATAAAACTATAGTCCATCTTCTTTCTGTTCAAATTTTGCTTTATCTATTACTGACGATGATCCTAGAACTGTGAAGGAAGTAGTAGATTCAGAGGATGGCAAACTCTGGAAAGAGGCCATGGTTGATGAAATGGCATCTTTGCACAAAAATGAGGCTTGGGATATGGTGGAGTTTCCGGCTGGAAGGAAACCCATTGGCAACAAATGGGTGTTCAAGAAGAAGACAAATGTAGAAGGAAAGGTGGAGAAATACAAATCTCAATTGGTAGCAAAAGGTTATTCCCAGGTTCCGGGAATTGATTTTGGTGATATTTTTTCTCCTGTTTGATCTAATATTCACCCTATGAGTGACATCAGTTAAGATTTATTAAAAAAAAGGTAATTACATACTCATGTGCTAGTGTGCGTTCTGTGTTATTTAAGCAACGGATCAATCAGATTGTCGATACACAGACATTTAAATGGAAAGACAGCAGAGAAATATAGTAAGCACACAAAGACACAAACAACTTTAATAAGGAGTTCACCCTAATCTCCAGGGCTACATCTCTGGTCTAGCTTCAGTGGTGGCCTTGTTTTATTGTGTCTTCAAGCAGAAAAATTACATTACAGGGACTCAATATGAGTTCTCCTGAAGCAGGTTTACTTGGCAGGGTGGTTCTTGGATTCCCCACGCCACTTGGAGTACACAGACTCTCGTTATTCCTACCAACTTTACGACCCTCGATCTACAGTGGAAAGAGCCAACTGTGATGCTCAATCCGGACAAATTCCTCTATGGGAAGGCTTGATTCCTCAAGCTCTCTGGTGCTCGATGCTGCCTGTGGTCAGCTCGACCCTCTGTCACCTCTGCTTGGCTTTACTGCTCTCTGTGTTCAATCCTCCTCTCAGGAGTCACTGTTCACTGTCTTTTTTTCATTTTCTCTATCTTTTCGAATGCCCGTTCACTGTCTCTGTTCATGGCTTTAGCCATTCGGCCTCCATGCCTGTTTGTTTCCTCTCCCGCCTGCGTCGATTTGCCTTCCGCCTATGTGCTTGGAATTCCCTGTTTGGCGTCATCATAAACGCTCAGGAAGTAGCCACGTGTCCCTATCTAAATAGTGCCAGCCTGTCCGTCGATTCATTTCTTTCTCCATCATTGCGGTCAACGGATTCCAAATCCTCTTTAATCACGGCTTAATTCCCTGGCAATTCCACTCTGTCTATCGAACACAATCCCAGCCGTCCGATCTGGACTCCTCCAGATCCAACGTCATTCGCACGCCGAGCGCGGTTGATTTTCTCGATTGATAATGCGCGATTACGGTGGTTTTTCTCTCACCTCAGCTGCCACGCGTTGATCGCTGTGTGTGATCGCTCCGCTTTCTCCAAAACCGCTTACCATTCAAGGGCACCCCGATCAAACCGCCAGTTTCTAGGTTGTGGGTCCCACCTTCGTACGATGGCGCTTTACATTTCTCCGCCCACGGTCCTCTGGCTCCGACGTGACCGAGTGCTCAAGGCTCTACCATCTCAGCCTTGTTTTCCCAACGATGCGCGTTAGCACTAAGCGCTAACGCGCATCGAAAATCAACTCCTTTTCCCGATCCGGGGCTCCCAAGGGCTATTTTGACCTCTTGCGCAGTCTCCATGGGCCTTGGTCAGTGCACTTTGACCGAGGTCCTCGTCGTTCCGCGCTGACTGCCATGGCCACTGGTTTAGGGTGTTTTCGATTGCTGTTTTGGATTCTTCAAGGATTTGTTTCGTCTCGATATAGTCATGGTTTTATGACATTTGTTTATGGATCTGATTTGGATCACAGCCTCCCAACTGAAAAGCTTTTGGACCACCAAAAGTTGGTTTTCTTCCAGCATCGACTAAGTGAGGAAACTGTTGTCTCACTTGTCCAATCTCAATCCACTTCGCACTGCTCGGCTTCGAACCTTTAAGCCCAATTCTGAGGTATTGCACTTGTCCACTATGCGTCGTCCTTACCTTCCTGTCCAGCACTACACCTTCCTGCAACTCATTAAGTTATTCAGGTAGTAGGTCATCAACATATGGAAATTGACTCTGCTCTTCAGGGTCCTCAATCATTGATGGTTCAAACAATCTCAAGCAATCTACGTTCACGACTCAAAAGATGTGCATGTAAGCTGGCAGATCAAGGCGAAAAGCATTTTCACCAATATTCTCAAGTATCCTGAAGGGTCCATACCTAATAGGTTTTAGCTTCTTACCTTCACCTTGCATCCTGTCCTTGCTGATATACAGCTAGACTTGGTCTCCAACTTGAAAACTATGCTCCATCCGATGCTTATCATGCCTAGCCTTGTACTTGGCCTGGCTCTTTTCCAACTGTTCCTGTACTACCTGGTGGATCTCCTGGATCTGTTCAATGAACCTAGTTGCTTTGCCCACATCACTGTGTCCATCAACCATGGCGTCTTTAGCAAAGACAAAATCCAAAGGAGACCTTGGTATGAAACCAAAGCATGTCTCAAAAGGAGATCTCTGGGTAGAAGAGTGTTTGGCTCTATTGTAAGCATGCTGCACATAGCACAAGTGATCATCCCAAAGCTTAGGATGTTTGCTACAATATCCTCTCAGTAATTGGATCACTATCCTGTTGACTACTTCTGTCTGGCCATCTTTTTGTGGATGAAAAGCTCTGCTTTTATTTAATTTGGTGTCCATTAGTTCCCACAAACTTGACCAAAACTTCCCCACAAATCGGGTGTCTCTATCAGATACAATAGAAGTGGGTAATCCAAAATGAACCCATACATGTTCAAAGAACAATTTTGCAGTTTGTTCAGCTGTAATCCGTTTACTACAAGGTATCAAAATACACATTTTGTTGAACCTATCCACAACAGCATATAGATAATCATGACCTTTCCTAGATTTAGGCAGTCCTCCAACAAAATCCATGGAAATTCTTTCCCAAGGGTGAGAAGGAACTGGTAATGGAGTGTATAAGCCTAGTTTTCTCTTACCGGGCTTGCTTTTAGCACACATAGCACACCCCTTTACATATCTAGAAACTGTCTCATTCATTTTCGGCCAATAGCAGAACCTTTGCAGCTGTGCAACTATTTTACTTACCCCAAAGTGACCTGATATCAGAGAAGTGTGTGCTTCCATAATTATCTTTGCTCTCTCAGTTTGTGGAACGCAGAGTTTCCCACAATGATATAAGAGTCGGTCCTTCACATGATAGTCCAATTCTTCTACTCTTTTTCCTTGCCTCAAAGTTGCATATACATATTTAAAGTCCATGTCCTGGGAATACTGTTCTATGTAGCTTTCATGCAGCACAGAATTATGCTTAAGTATGGTAGATGCATTTATAATGGGTCTAGACAACATGTCTGCAACCTTGTTATGTATGCCCATTTTATATCTGATGACTAAATGAAACTGTTGTGGAAAACCCATCCATCTGTAGTGTCTTGATTGTTGCAACTTAGTTTGGGAGTGTAGGTATTGAAGTGGCTGATGATCAGTATGTATTACTGTTTCTTTTCCCATTAAGTAATGTTTCCACTTTTTCACACTTTGGACTAATGCGTACAATTCTTTATCATAGGTAGGATAGTTAACTACTGTAGGATTAAAAGTCTCAGAATGATAACTGCTCCCATGGCATAGTCACTGGCATCAGTTTTGATCTCAAATGGTCTTTGTAGATATGGCAGTGCTAGTACAGGTGTTGTACTAATTTTTTCTTTCAAGGTGTGGAAGGATTTTTGCTGTTTGCCTCCCCACTGAAACACCTTGTTCAATCCTATCAAAGCATGTAAGGGAGCTGCAATTGAGGAAAAATTTGAAATGAACTTCCTCCAATATTGTGTTGCTCCTAAGAAGCTTCTCACTTCTATAGCAGATTTGGGTTTAGGCCAGTTTATGATGACTGCCACTTTAGAGGGACGTATTTTCAATTCACCTCCCCCTGCTATGTGTTCCCAATAATTTAGAGAGGTTTTGCCAAATTCACATTTGGAGAGTTTAACAGAAAGTTTTTCTCTTTTCAAAACATCTAATGTCTGCTTAACATGCTTTAAATGTTCTTCCCACATTTTACTAAAAATTAGATGTCATCCAGATACACAATAAAAAAATCATCAAGAAAAGGTCTGAGTACATCATTCATTAATCTCATGAAAGTAGCAGGGGCATTGGTCAAGAAAAAAGGCATAACCAGCCATTCATACAATCCCTGCTTTGTTTTGAAAGCAGTCTTCCATGCATATTGCTCTGCAACTCTGACCTGATGGTATCCACTGTGCAAATCCAGCTTGGTGAAATAAAAAGCTTCCTTCAATTGATATAAAAGATCATCTATGCGAGGAAGGGGATAACGATTCGTGATTGTTATCTTATTTAGTGCTCGGTAATCAATGCAAATTCTCCACGAGCCATCTTTCTTTCTCACCAAAACGATTGGTGACCCACATGGTGATGTGTTAGGCCTGATGAACCCTTTTTCGAGCAACTCCTGCACCTGCTACTTGATTTCAGCATTCTCTAAAGCAGATAACCTATACATCCCAATGTTAGGTAAAGGAACATCTTGCTGCAAAATAATATCATGTACTATTCCCTTTTTGGGTGGCATACCTTGAGGTTCTTGAAACAAGACATCATACTCTAAAATAATCTTTTCTATATCAGCCTACTGATCAGAATTACAACCCTCAAATACATTGGTTTTATCAGCTTTCTTTTCCTTTACACCATTAGTAAGAACTGTTTGAATGAATTTATCATTATTTTCATCTGTCCTGAGTTTACGAGAATATAATTATTCTTGAGCTTATGAGCTCTTTACAAAGTATTCGAATCCATCTTTAACAAGTAGATACTTGTTCTCAGCTCTATAGAAAATATATTTTCTATCATACAAGTAAGGACTTCCTAAAACAATTCCACATATATCTAAAGGAATTACATCTAACTCAACCTCATCTACAAATGCTGACCCAAAATAAAACTTTAGTTTGCACTGTCTAGTCACTTGTAGTTGTGCTTTATCATTCAACCATCCTAATGGGTATGGTTTCTTATGAAGGGTAGTTGTTAATCCCAATTTCTTTACAATTGCTTCAGAAATCAAATTTACTTGTGAGCCGCTACCAAAAAAAGTATCAATCTTTTGATTTTTGGAAACAACTCGATTATGAAAAAGCTCACGTATTTTTCTCTCATATTCTTCATCAATAACAGATTGAGCAGAATTACTAGTAGATGCTTCAAAATTCTTACCTTTTATACCTGTGGCTGCAATGCTTGTTTCATCTCCCGAGTCTGACCCCAAATCTTTCTGAATAGCTGCAACATCTTTCTTCTTCTTTCCCTCAGACTCTTAGGTCTCAGCTCTGGATGCAGAATCCAACAGTGCTCATCATCATGCCCCTCCTTTTTACAGTGAATGCATGAAGCTTTGCCTTTTTGTGCAGTGTTTTCCTTCCTTGCTTTCCACTTCTGTTTCTTTTCTCCTTGCTCTTACTTACAGTGGGTTGGGATGGTCCCCCAACTTCTGGATTTCCATTCTTTCCTCTAGCCTCTAGATGAGTAGCTTGTACAGATACCTCATCTATACTAGTGGGATTAAACATGAGGATGGTATGCCTCATGTAGCTGTGTAGACCACCAATGTACTTCAAAAGAGTTTCTGGTGAGTCTAATGAAATACCCAACAACAATGCTCTCTTTCTGAACTCTTGAGTATACCCTTGTACACTTTTCCCTTTCAACTGTCGAAGAGTTTTCCAACTCATCATGGCTTGTTGCATGTAGGCCAATGGATAGAACTGTTTTTTGATTGCAGTAACAAAGTCACTCCAGATAGAGATGGTCTTAACATGCTTCCTCATATCAGCTTGGGTTTTGCCTTCCCACCAAACCAAGGCAGTGCCCCCTAGGCGTAGGCTTGCCAGCTGAATCTTGCTCTTGTCTGAGTCTATATTTTGTACTCTGCAATACACATCAATTTGTCTTATCTAGTTTTCCAAATTTTCAGCATTCAACTCTCCATCATATATAGGAAAATCAAATTTAACATCTAACTTAATCAAAGATGCCTTCTTATTATGCATAGGGCTACTAGGAGGCATAGGGAAGCTTTCTTCTTTCCCCTTTCCTTTGGAGTGGTCATGGGAATGAGATTCATCTTCTTCTTTATCTTGTTTAGAGCCTGATGAATCTTCACCCTTATGCTTTCTAAAGTCCCTATACATTTCTTCTACCATAGACTTTATAGCTAGGAAACATTCTAAGAATTGAGAGTTTAGCCCTACAGAACCTTCTTCTGACATTGTCTTCCGAGAATAAACTCTCCCAATTTCAGGATTAGTTTCCACCAACTCTACTTCTCCTAATTTGAGCTTTGATCTAGTGAGAATTCACAGCTAAACCAACACAAGCTTGTCTAACCTTACAACCTTGAGCTCTGATACCACTTGATCTGATATTCACCCTATGAGTGACATCAGTTAAGATTTATTAAACAAAAGGTAATTACAGACTCTTGTGCTGGTGTGTGTTTTGTGTTATTTAAGCAACAGATCGATCAGATTGCCAATACATAGACATTTAAATGGAAATATAGCAGAGAAATACAGTAAGCACACAAAGACACAAACAACTTTAATAAAGAGTTCACCCTAATATCTAGGGCTACATCTCCGGTACAACTTCAGTGGTGGCCTTGTTTTATTGTGTCTACAAGTAGAAAAATTACATTACAGGGACTCAATATGAGTTCTACTGAAGCAGGTTTACTTGGTAGGGTGGTTCTTGGATTCCCCACGCCACTTGGAGTACACAGACTCTCGTTCTTCCTACCAACTTTGCGACCCTCGGTCTACAGTGGAAAGAGCCAACTGTGATGCTCAATCCGGACAGATTCCTCTATGGGAAGGCTTGATTCCTCAAGCTCTCTGGTTCTCGATGATACCTGTGGTCAGCTCGGCCCTCTGTCACCTCTGCTTGGCTTTACTGCTCTTTGTGTTCAGTCCTCCTCTCAGGAGTCACTGTTCACTGTCTTTTTTTCGTTTTCTCTATCTTTTCGAATGCCCGTTCACTGTCTCTGTTCATGGCTTTAGCCATTCGGTCTCCATGCCTGTTCGTTTCCTCTCCCGCCTGCGTCGATTTGCCTTCTGCCTGTGTGCTTGGAATTCCCTGTTTAGCGTCAGCATAAACGCTCAGGAAGTAGCCACGTGTCCCTATCGGAATAGTGCCAGCCTATCTGTCGATTCATTTCTTTCTCCATCGTGGCGATCAACGGATTCCAAATCCTCTTTAATCACGGCTTAATTCCCTGTCAATTCCGCTCTGTCTATCGGACACAATCTCAGTCGTCCAATCTGGACTCCTCCAGATCCAATGTCATTCGCATGCCGAGCACGGTTGACTTGCTCGACTGATAACGCGCGATCACGGCGGTTTTTCTCTCACCTCCATTGCCACGCGTCGATTGCTGAGTGTGATCGCTCTGCTTTCTCCAAAACCGCTTACCATTCAAGGGCACCCCGACCAAACCGCCAGTTTCCAGGTTGTGGGTCCCACCTTCGTACGATGGCACTTTACGTTTCTCCGCCCATGGTCCTCTGGCTCCGACATGACCGAGTGCTCAAAGCTCTACCATCTCAGCCCTGTTAGCCCAGCGATGCGCGTTAGCGCTAAGCACTAAAGCACATAAAAAATTAACTCCTTTTCCTGATCCGGTAGCGCTAATGCACATCGAAAATTAGCTCCTTTTCCCGATCCGGGGCTCCCAGGGGCTATTTTGACCTCATGCGCAGTCTCCATGGGCCTCGGTCAGCGTGCTTTGACCGAGGTCCTCGTCGTTCCGTGCCGGTTTCCATGGCCACTGGTTCAGGGTGTTTTCGATTGCTATTTTGGATTCTTCAAGGATTTGTTTCATCCCGATATAGTCATGATTCTATGACATTTGTTTATGGATGCGATTTGGATCACTGTTTCCAAGGTAACTTCTATTAGATTGATTTTATCTGTTGTTGTTGCTTTTGATTTTGAGGTAGAATAGATGGATGTGAAGACAACATTTCTTCACGGGGATATGGAAGAGGAAATATACATGAAGCAACCTGTAGGCTTTGCGATGAAGGGTAAGAAAGAACTGGTATGCAAGTTAAAGAAGTCCCTGTATGGGTTAAAACAGTCACCAAGGTTGTCGTATCAGAAAT
Organism: Pinus tabuliformis; assembly: GCA_031772625.1. Lineage (NCBI taxonomy): Eukaryota > Viridiplantae > Streptophyta > Pinopsida > Pinales > Pinaceae > Pinus > Pinus tabuliformis. The sequence goes on along the minus strand of CM062819.1, from coordinate 173,887,292 downwards.
TTGATACATTTATACGGGGACTTGGCTTCACCAGAAGCAAAGCAGATCACTGTGTGTATTTTAAATTAATTGGTGACCGTGTTATTTATCTGGTCTTGTATGTGGATGATATGTTTCTGGTTGGAAATGACAGAGAAATTATCCAAGATTTGAAGACTCAATTGTCCTCCAAATTTGACATGAAAGATCTTGGTGCTGCAAACTATATTTTGGTCATGGAAATTAAAAGAGATTGGGCAAAGAGGAAGCTCTGGTTAAACCAAAGGAAGTATGTTGAGACAATATTGCAGAGGTTTAATATGCAGGATAGTAAACTGGTGAAGGTTCCTATTCATGTAGGTGTGAGGTTATCTGCTGAACAGTGTCCCAAGACACAAGAAGAGGAAGAGGACATGTCCCATGTTCCATATGCAAGTGTAGTCGGTAGCTTGATGTATGCAATGGTTTGTACTAGACCAGACATTGCACATGCAGTGGGAGTATTGAGCAGGTTTATGTCAAAACCAGGGAAGGAGCATTGGACAACAGTGAAGCGGGTTTTCAGGTATTTGCGTGGCACTAGTGATTATGGTTTGTGCTACCAAGGAAGATCAGGATTGGATAGAATGTTGGATATTCATGGATTTGTTGATGCAGACAGGGCCGGAGATATGGATCAGAAAATATCTACAAGTGGGTATGTGTTTAACCTATTTGGAGGTGCAGTCAGTTGGATGAGTAAGAAACAATATGTAGTGGCACTATCAACTACAGAGGCAGAATACATGGCAACCACTCATGCAAGAAAGGAAGTAGTTTGGTTGCAAAGATTGTGTTCAAATATGGGGTTAGTACAGGGAGATATAAGGATAGACTGTGACAGCCAAAGTGAAATTTTCTTGGCAAAGAACCCCGCATATCATTCAAAGACAAAGGAAATTGATGTTCAGTATCACTTTGTGAGGGATATGATAGAAGACAAAAAGGTATTGCTGGTAAAGGTGGACACTTTGAAGAATAATGCAGATGCATTGACAAAATATGTGAGCTCTGAGAAGTTCTCTTAGTGTAGAGAGACAATGGGCATTTCAGGGCTGGAAAAATGACTAAGCTCTCTTGTGGCCGCCTGTGGAAAGAAAACAACAAGTGGGAGAATGTTGGGTTGTGTTATATTCTTTGCACGACTAGCCCACGTGATGGTTTTTGGTCCATGGTATTGGATGCCTCAACATGTATAAATATGTATTATAACATTGAAACGAACATAATTAAAAATCAAGCTGGTAGTCCCGGTTTTGGGATCCAGGGGAAATCTCTGTCTATATGTCTTTTATGTGTTATGCCCTCCCATTGTTTATTTTCTGTGTTTTAGAATTCATTTTCGGGTAATTTCTGTATGGGGTTAAAACCTACACTTATGATTAAGCACATTAAACTTTCTATGAAACTTTTGAATGCTCAACTCCATATTGTGACATTCATTTTCTAACTGCATCATTAGGTTCCTTTTAGTGAGGACCCTTCTTACCTTAAAAATTCTTTCTATCCTATCTGGAATTTCGAATTCTTCTAATTCTTCCTTAGTTTTTGAATTCAAAATCCTTATCAGTGTAGTGGCTTCTCCAAGCTTCTACCTCAAATCTACTTTCATCTCTGCAACAACAGCCTTTGATCTCTGTATTAGCTCTTCCTGCTAAAAAATAATCTAAATTGAGGGCTATATTTCAGTCATGGACTCATTTGTTTCTACCCATATATTCTCCTTTTCCTGTGCCAAAGTCTGTGCCATTGTAGATTCACTTTCCAACTGCTCAATATTTTAGGTTAGCTTGTGATATTTCTGTAGTTCTGTTACATACGAATTATATATTTTTAATTTTTTCTCCTGTAAAGTTTTGAGTTGGGCCTTTAATTTTTCAATTTCCTTCCCTTGAATGGATAGGTCTTCCATAGCTTTAACCATCTCATTTGAGAATCTATGGTCTGTGGTTCTGTTGTTGTCGATGTAGATGCTCCTACCGTGGTTGCAACTGAAATAGGGACTCCTGTTAGTGGAACTATTGCGAGTTGTGATGATTTCTCCTTTTCTTTCAGAAGTCTTAACATCTCAACCTCCATGTCCTTAATCTGGCTATTTTGTTCAATTATAATCTTGAACATGTCCTCTTTTTGTTTCTCAATCTCCCCAACTTCCTTAGTTTGAGGGTCTTTTGTAGAGGGCAGCTTGAGCTATTTCTTCAATGCTGATATGTCTACATTCTATATCCTCACAAGTTCTTCTATTGCTTTTACATCACTGGGATCATAACCCAGTTTTATTACCAAGTATTCTAGTGATTTAATCTTTGTGTCTTTAGCTAGAGATGAGATCTTTTCAAGTTTTAACAAAGATTGTATGTTGTTGACTGATAATCCAAATTGGATCCTTAAACGTTTCCATGACTGTTTCAAATTATGTCAGGCTCCAAAATCTTATGAATAACGAACTTATCAGAGATGACCTTTGGACAATAGAAATTTGTGGCCAGCACGAAACAACGAGGACCCTCGGTCAAATTGCGCTGACCGTTTGCCCATGGAGACTGCGCATTGGCGCAAATTGGCAATCGGAAGCCCAGATCCAAAAACAAAGGCAGTTTCTGATACACGATTAAACTCTCAGTGAAGGAAAGCTTCGAGTGCTTGGTCACGAGGAAAACAGGAAACCGTGTGGAAACCATCAGAAGGCAGGTCCCGTGCCCAAAACTCACAGGATATCATGTTCACTTCAAGCAGTAAGCGGGTTTGGTCGAGTCCAGTGCAATGCCACACACCGGGTGACGCGTGTCCAGTGGATGAGAGAGAAAACTGCTTACATCACGTGAGTAATGGTCGAGCAACTTACCCGCACGATATAAACGGAGATCATAGGATCTAGAGGCTCCAGATCAACGACAAAGAATCAAACCGATGGATGAACAGATTTGACGGGGAAATAGACTAAGGTACATGAGATTTGAGGTCCGACATGACCACTGAGCTGGCAAAAGAATCAATTTCACGTGAAACCTTGGAGTAACGGAAATAACGACTGTTCAAAGAGAACTGACACTCAGTTCGTGAGGAGACAAGTGGCCACCTCTCTGTGAAGCGTTACACAACGATGATGATGTAGAGCAGGGAAATTCCAGTGGACAGAGGTAGGTGATCCAGAGAGCTGGGAAGTAGAAACGAACAATCAGGGAGCAGATTGGCTTTAAGCCATGAACAGACAAAGAACAGAGAGAGAGACAGAGGGAGACAGAAGTAGGGAAAGAAGTGAATTGCAGAGAATAGAGAAGTCGAGCTGACCTGTAGAGAAAAGGCAGCATCAAGCAGATAAAACAGAGAGAGTTCGAGAGTCTGTGAACTCCAGAGAAGGCTTGAGATGTTCAAGCAACTCCTCTATGTATTCCTGTCAGGTATTGAGTACCAAATTGGACTCATACCACCGAGACCATTTGAGGTCGAGATTCGGTAAGGGGAGTCTGTGTACTCTAGAGACTTGGGGGATCCAAGTATAATCCTACTGATCATTCTCTGTTAAGTGAGACTCAAATTGTGCTCCTTATTACAAAAACTCTGCTTTAAGACACAATAAAAAAAGGCCACCACTGAAGGCTGGACCAGGAGACGTAGCCCAGGAGGATTGGGTGAACCTTATTAAATTTGTTGTGTTTCCGTATTTTCTTATTGTGTTTGTCTCACTGTTTCAGTGCTTGTGTATTTCACAATCTTATCGATCCATTGCAAAAAATAACACAGGCACACCCCAACACATGGGTCTGTAATACCTTCATTATTTCTTTGAGGTCATCTAAGGGTGATTTCAGATCAAGTGGTATCAGAGCTTTTAGGTTGTTAAGCTTAGACAAACTTGTGTTGGATTTTTTTTTTGAATGCTAACTATATCAAAGCTTAAATTAGGAGGAGAGTTGGTTGAAACTAACCTGGAGAATGGAAGAGTCTATCCTTAGAATAAAATGTCAGAGGAAAGTCCCTTCGGGCCAGACCCTCGATTTATAGATAGTTTCCTAGCCATGAAGTCCATGGTAGAGGAATGTATAAGGACTTCAGGAAACATAAAGATGAAGATTCATCAGGTCTCAAACAAGAAAAAGGAGAAGAATAATCTCTCCTCCATGACCACTCAAAAGGAAAAGGGAAAGAATAAAGCTTTCTCACACCTCCTAATAGACGTGAACATAAAAAGAAGACATCTTTGATTAAATTAGATGTTAAATTTGATTTACCAATATATGATGGAGAGTTGAATGCAGAGAAGCTGGATAATTGGATTAGACAAATTGATGTTTATTGCAGAGTGCAGAATATCGACTCAAACAAGAGTAAGATTCATCTGGCTAGCCTATGCCTCGGAGGCACTGCCTTGGTATGGTGGGAAGGCAGGACCCAAGCTGACATGAAGAAACATGGTAAGATTCTTTCTGTCTGGAGTGAATTTTTTTCTGCAATCAAAATACATTTCTATTCACTAGCTTACATGCAGCAAGCCATGATGAGTTGGCAAACTCTTCGCCAATTGAAAGGGCAAAGTGTACAGGGCTACACCCAAGAATTTAGGAAGAGAGATTTGATTCTAGGAATTTCATTAGACTCACCTAAGACTCTGTTGAAGTACATAGGTGGTCTACACAGCTACATGAGGCACACTATCCTCATGTTTAATCCCACTAGTATAGATGAGGTATCTGTTCAAGCTACGCATCTAGAAGCTAGAGGAAAGAATGGGAACCCAGAAGTTGGAGGATCATCCAAGCCCATTGCAATCAAGAATAAGGAGAAAAGAAAACAGAAATAGAAAGAAAGGATGGCCAACACTGCACATAAAAGCAAGTCTTCATGCACTCACTGTAAGAAGGATAGGCATGATGATGAGCGTTGTTGGATTCTGCATCCGGAGCTAAGACCTAAGAAGTTCGAGGGCAAGAAGAAGAAGAAGATTGTTGTAGCTATTCAAAAATATTTGGCGTCGGACTCAGGAGATGAAGCAACCATTGCAGCCACAGGTATAAAAGGTAAAAATTCTGAAGCATCTACTAGTAATTTTGCACAATCTATTAATGATGAAGAATATGAGAGAAAAAGACATGAGCTTTTCCATATTCAAGTTATTTCCAAGCATCAAAAGATTGATACTTTGTTTGATAGTGGATCACAAGTAAATTTAATTTTTGAAGAAATTGTAAAGAAGTTGGGATTACTGACTACACCTCACAAGAAACCATACCCATTAGGTTGGTTAAGTGATAAAGCACAACTACAAGTGACTAGACAATTTAAACTTAAGTTTTCTTTTGGGTCAGCATTTATAGATGAGGTTGAGTTAGATATAGTTCCTCTGGATATATGTGGAATTGTTTTAGGAAGTCCTTACTTGTATGATAGAAAATCTATTTTCTATAGAGCTAAAAACAAGTATCTACTTGTTAAAAATGGATTCGAATACTTTGTAAGAGCTCATAAGATTAAGAATAATTATACTCTCATAAACTCAAGGTAGATGAAACGAATTGTAAATTCATGCAAACAATTTTTACTGATGGTTGTAAAGGAAAAGAAACCTGATAAAACCAATGTATTTGAGGGATATGATGCTAAATAGCAAGCTGATTTAGAAAAAGTTGTTTCAGAATATGATATCTTGTTTCAAGAACCTAAAGGTCTGCCACCCAAAAAGGAAATAGTGCATGATATTAATTTGCAGCAAGATGCTCCATTGCCTAACATCGGAATGTACAGGTTGTCTGCTTTAGAGAATGCAGAAATCAAGAAGCAGGTGCAGGAGTTGCTCGAGAAGGGGTTCATCAGACCTAGCACATCACCATGTGGGTCTCCAATCATTTTGGTGAGAAAGAAAGATGGCTCACGGAGAATGTGCATTGATTATCAAGCACTGAATAAGATAATGATCAAAAATCGTTATCCCCTTCCCCGCATATATGATTTATTAGATCAACTGAAAGAAGCTGTTTATTTTTCCAAGTCAGACTTGCATAGTGGATATCATCAGGTCAGAGTTGTGGAGCAAGATGCCTGTAAGACTGCTTTCAAAACAAAGTAGGGATTGTATGAGTGGCTGGTTATGCCTTTTGGCTTAACTAATGCTCCTGCTACTTTCATGAGAATAATGAATGATGTACTCAGGTCTTTTCTTGATGATTTTGTTATTATATATCTGGATGACATTCTTATATTTAGAAAAACGTGGGAAGAACATTTAAAGCATGTTAAGTAGGCACTAGATGTTTTTAAAAGAGAAAAACTTTATGTTAAACTCTCAAAATGCAAATTTGGAAAAACATCTTTGAATTATTTGGGTCATATAGTAGGGGGTGGTGAATTGAAGATAGATCCCTCTAAAGTTGCAGTCATTTTAAACTGGCCTAAACCCAAATCTGCTACAGAAGTTAGAAGCTTCTTAGGAGCAACACAATATTGGAGAAAGTTCATTTCTAACTTTTCCTTAATTGCAGCTCCCTTACATGCTTTGACAGGATTGAACAAGGTGTTTCAGTGGGGAGGCAAAAAACAGAAAGCCTTCGACACCTTGAAAGAAAAGATTAGTAAAACACCAGTAATAGCACTCCCTGATCTTCAAAGACCATTTGAGATCCAAACAGATGCCAGTGACAATGCCATGGGAGCAGTGTTGATACAACACGGTAAACCCATATGTTATCATTCTGAGACATTTAATTCTGCAGTAGTTAACTATCCCACATATGATAAAGAATTGTATGCATTAGTACAGAGTGTGAAAAAGTGGAAACATTAATTAATGGGAAAAGAGACAGTTATACATACTGATCATCAACCACTTCAATATCTACACTCCCGAACTAAGTTTCAACAATCAAGACACTATGGATGGATGGGTTTTCTACAACAGTTTCATTTAGTCATCAAGTATAAAAAGGGCATACACAATAAAGTTGCAGATATGTTATCTAGACCTATTATAAATGCATCCACTATACTTAAGAATAATTCAGTACTGCATGAGAGCTACATTGAACAATATGCTCAAGATATAGATTTTAAAGATGTATATGCAACTTTAGGTAAAGGAAAACAAATAGAAGAATTGGATTATCACATTAAGGACCTACTCTTGTATCATTGTGGGAAGCTATGCATTCCACAAACTGAAAGAGTAAAGATAATTCAAGAAACACACACTTCTCTAATATCAGGTCACTTTGGGGTAAGTAAAACAGTTGCACAACTACAAAGATTTTGTTATTGCCCAAAAATGAATGAGACAGTTTCTAGATATGTAAGAGGGTGTACCATGTGTGCTAGAAGTAAGCCCAACAAGAGAAAATTGGGCTTGTACACTCCACTTCCAGTTCCTTCTCATCCTTGGGAAAGTGTTTCCATGGAATTTGTTGGAGAACTGCATAAATCTAGGAAAGGTCATGACTATTTATATGTTGTTGTGGATAGGTTTAGAAAAATGTGTATTTTGATATCTTGTAACAAACAGATTGCGACTGAACAAACTGCAAAGTTGTTCTTTCAGCATGTATGGGTTCATTTTGGATTACCCACTTCCATTGTATCTGATCGAGACACCCGATTTGTTGGGAAGTTTTGGTCGAGTCCGTGGGAACTAATGGACACCAAACTGAAGAAAAGCATAGCCTTTCATCCACAGATAGATGGCCAGATAGAAGTGGTCAATAGGACAGTGATCCAGTTGCTTAAAGGCTATTGCAGCAAGCATCCCAAACTTTGGGATGAACATTTGTGTTATTTGTAGCATGCTTACAACTGAGCAAAAAATTCTTCCACACAGAGATCTCCTTTTGAGACCTGTTTTGGCTTCACACCAAGGTCTCCCTTGGATTTTGTCTTTGGTAAAGACATAGCAGTTGATGGACACAATAATGTGGACAAGGCAACCAAAACAAATCCAGGAGATTCACCAGGCAGTACACGAACAACTGGAAAAGAGCCAAGCCAAATACAAGGCAAGGAATGACAAGCATCGGATGGAGCATAGTTTCCAAGTTGGTGATCAAGTCTGGCTGTATATTAGCAAGGCCAGAATGCAAGGTGAAGGTAAAAAGCTAAAGCCAATAAGGTATGGAACTTTCAAGATACTTGAGAAAATTGGTGAGAATGCTTTTCTCCTTGATTTACCAGCTTACATGCACATCTACTCAGTCGTTAATGTAGAGAGCTTGAGGCTATGTGAACCTTCATTAATTGAAGATCCCGAAGAGCAGAGACAATTGCCTTCTATTGATGATCTGTTACCTGAATATCTTAATGAATCGCAAGAAGATACAGTTCTGGACAGGAAGGTGAGGACAATGTGTAGTGGAGATGTTGAGTACCTCAAGATTGGACTCAAGGGTTCAAAGCCAAGAAGTGCAAAATGGATAGAGATTGGACAAGTGAGACAGTTATACCCTCACTTAGTTGATGCTTCAAAACCAAATTTTGGTGGTCCAAAAGCTTTTTCACTGGGAAGGCCGTGATCCGAATTGGATCCTTAAACATTTCCATGACTGTTTCAAATTATGTCAGGCTCCAAAATCTTATGAATAACAAGCTTATCAGAGATTACCTCTGGATAATGGAAATTTGTGGCCAGCATGGAACAACAAGGACCCTCGGTCAAAGCGTTCTGACCGTTGGCTGATGGAGACCGTGCATTGGCGCAAATTGGCAATCAGAAGCCCAGATCCAAAAACAAAAGCAGTTTCTGAAAGGGAGAAACTCTCAGTGAGGGAAAGCCCCGAGCGCTCGGTCATGAGGAAAACAGGAAACCATGAGGAAACCATCAGAAGGTAGGTCCTGTGCCCAAAACCGACAGGATATTGCATGCACTTCAAGCGATAAGAGGGTTTGGCTGAGTTCAGCGCGATGCCACACACAGGGTGATGCGTGTACAACGGATGAGAGAGAAAACTGCTTACTTCGCGTCAGTAACGGTCAAGCAACTTACCCACACGATATAGATAGAGACCGTAGGATCTGGAGGCTCCAGATCAACAGCGGAGAATCAACCCGATGGATGACCATATTTGATGGTGAAATAAACTGAGGTACATGAGATTTGAGGTCCAACATGACCGCTGAGCTGGCAGAAGAATTAGTTTCAAGGGAAACCTTGGAGTAATGGAAATAACGACCATTCAAAGAGAACTGACACTCAGTTCATGAGGAGACAAGTTGCCACCTCTCTGTTAAGCATTACATAGTGATGATGACGCATAGTAGGGGAATTCCAGCGGATAGAGGTAGGCGTTCCAGAGAGCCGGGAAGTGGAGACGAATAGTCAGGGAGCAGATTGGCTTTAAGCCATGAACATACAAAGAACAGAGAGAGAGACATAGGGAGACAGAAGTAGAGAAAGAAGTAAATTACAGAGAACAAAGAAGCCGAGCTGAACTGCAGAGAAAAGGCAGCATCGAGCAAACAGAATAGAGAGAGTTCGAGAGTCTGTGAACTCCAGAGAAGGCTTGAGAGGTTCAAGTAACTCCTTTGTGTATTCCTGTCAGGTATTGAGTGACAAATTGGAGTCATACCACTGAGACCAATTGAGGTCGAGATTCGGTAAGGGGAGTGTGTGTACTTTAGAGACTTGGGGGATCCAAGTACAATCCTACTGATCATTCTCTGTTAAGTGAGACTCAAATTGAGCTCCTTATTATAAAAACTCTACTTTAAGATACAATAAAAAAAAGGCCACCACTGAAGGCTAGACCAGGAGATGTAGCCTCGGAGGATTGGGTGAACTCCTTATTAAATTTGTTGTGTTTTTGTATTTGCTTACTGTGTTTCTCTTACTGTTTCAGTGTATGTTTATTTCACAATCTCATCGATCCGTTGCACAAAATAACACAGGCACACCCAAGCACATGGGTTTGTAATACCTTCATTATTTCTCTGAGGTCATCTAAGCGTGATTTTAGATCAACTGAGGCCTGCAATTTGGATGTTATCATGGCAGTATTGGTCAGAGTAGAGTATAACATCTCACCAGTTTTTTTATGCATTTTCATTTGGTCAGTAGGGTGAATCTAATTGACATCAAAAGAAAATATGGACTTCTTGTAATCAACTGGAGTCTTTGGAAATGGGACATGTGCATGAAGGAATGCAATTTGCATTTCCGCTTTTTTGTGTCAAAGGCTGAAAGAAGCCTGTGCTGCGAGGAGGTTCTTTTCTTCCAGAATTGGGAGTATGTGGTGGCTTTGAGCAATTAATTTTTATTCTTGATTTCGTTGAATTTGGAAAAAATGTTTGGTTCGGCTTGGGCCTGAACTAACTCTATTGTTTGATTTGTATCTGGGGGATATTGGGAAGCTGAGGAAGAGGGAGATCCTATGAGGATATATGATTCCATTGTAGAAAAATGAGGATCTGTTAAGACTATGGTGGCCTACTCCTCATCCTCCTGTAGAAAAACTTGTTTAGGATTAGTCTTCTGCTTCTTCTTGTAGATCATAAACTCTTTGACTCCATTCTCTATCACTGAAGGGGAATCATCCTCCCTTGGCCTCTTGTCATATTTTTATTTAGGTACTAGAGTCTATGAGGTGGTTGTGGATATTTCTTGTTCTTCTTCCTCTTGTAGAATATTCTCCTCCCATTGACTTTAATTCATAAACTTCTCTATCTCTGGTCTAGGAGTGTGAGTATAGAGAGTGGTTTTATGCTCCACTATGGATTTGGAAATGAAGCCAAAAGGGTCATATGATTAGGTGAACATCAACTTGAAATTCATTTGCTTGAGGAGAAAATATGCATCCTTACCTGCTACCCTGGTGTTACATATAAATGGTCTAACCTGTGCCTTTATTTTAAATTGAGACTTCTTCTTTGCTGCAACAAAATAGTGATCATCCATATGTATCATCTGTCTTATATATTCTAATGCGAAGATCCTGATGGGAACAAATTTTGGGAGCCTGTATGGTGGAAATTCACACCCATAAACTCTTATCTCAGTATATTTTTTCTACAAGTACTAATCTCATGTCTTATTCTGCTCATTGAGATACAGAATTCTTTGTATCTCTGGTCCTATTCTAGGCTCCACATCATTGTCCAGAAAATAGAGAAATATATATAGGAACTAATCTATAAATCGCTGAAGGTAAACTCATTGGAATGCTTCCTCATCAAAGAAGTCCAATGAATTACTAATTGAGCATTGCTTTCCTCCTCCATTTTCTGCATGGGAAACTGAAACATGTCTACTTGATGATAAAGAAATAGATAAACAAATACTTAATCATATTTTAAATTTCCTTCAATAGAGAACTTTAGGAACTAATAATGGATTGTATCTGCAACAACAGATTGTAATTGAAAATAAAGGGTTTTTCACCAGTTGTAAATACTGATAAAAAACCAACAATGGCCTCATAAACCCACTGATAAGATTGGTAGCCCAGTAAGCATGAAACAATGGAAATTATCTTCTTGGTCATCTCTGGGAACATAGAGGATGAATATGGGGTTTCTTCTTGGGCAATTGGGCATCCTCTGGTAGAAAAGTTTCAAAAATATTGGCTCTTTGTTGGAAGGTCTAGTTCTTGTAGAATTACATGAGGGAATCTACTGAGAATGGCTTCAGGGAGTCCGAATTTTGGATTTGTAGCAGTTGGTTGATTGACTCATGGGTCATGGTGAACATAATGTCTCCATTGAGGGCCAAAATTTCCCTTTGACTAGGAATATATCTAAACTAACATTAGGAGAAAAATTCAGGCAAGTGGTGTGTCTTGGGAAAGATGAATTGGGACAAGAGAGAGACCCAAAGACTTAGATCATCACTCTGGTCTAAGAAGTTTTTCTTTAACTAGTTGTGAATTTCGTATAGATCAAATTCACAATTTGATTCAACAATTTGTATTGTTGATCCACCAAGGGTTGATGGTCTAGGTATAGGACAGGGGGTAGCATGGGATTGTCATCTGTGGCTTTAGATTTACCTTTAGGGACCATGATAGAAGAGAAATGAAATGAGAGTTTCAAATTACTTGAGAAAATGATTGTAGGTTGGTATCCAGAAGAGGACTGGTATTCGGGTGGATGTGCAGGTCGCAATGGTGGTTTGGATTTATGTAGCAGTGGCAGGTTCTGCTGACTTGGAACTGCAACAAGTTCTAGTGTGCAAGCGGGACACTGTAACAACTTTGATATAATTAGCAGCTTGAAACAATAATGAAAAGGTGGATAAAATGGGTTTTAGTGGTTAATATAAGAACAATGATGTAAAATTGTGATTTAATGGTTGGAGGAGCGAGTCCATTATTGTGGGAATGAGTAAAAATTAATTCTGAGGTGGCGGAAGGACAAGTGGCAGTAATGTATTGTGGTTGAGTGGGGTTGGGGGTTGATGTGGCTTGGCATTGGAGCGGGGTGGGATGGGAGGCCACCTGGCGGAAGGGTAATGGATAGGAGAGTGAGGAAGTCAACGGTTGCGAGGGTAAATTGGATGTGGAGGAAAATGTGGTTTTTGGAGGGGGGGAGGGACAATTTGTGGTATTGGGGGGGGGGGGGGGGGGGGGGCCAGAACCTAAGAAGACGCCACATTGCCCAACATCGTAAAGCGCTTTCTTCCATTTCAGACCCCCCCTCGTGATTAAACATCAGAGGGGCTTGGGGGGGGGAGTACGATTCCCTACCATTGATCCGGATGGGGTGAAATATTTGCCATTCAATTCTGTGTCGATGTTATTCGCTCCATGACAAAAGGGTCTTGTCGTTTACTTTATTCACAATGTGAAAAGATTTTTTCCCTTTTTAAACTTTATTCATACCTTTGCATATGATATTTGCACTTATAGCATGTAAAGCAGACTTATTACATTTATGTTATTTACAAGTTAATTAGACCACGATTAGACAATGTAGTCTAATTAATCAAACTTAGGCTAATCTAATATATCTTAAAGTTAAACCACGATTAAACAATGTGGTAAACCAATTTTATTTTACCTAGTCCAGTTTAACCATGGTTACACTTTGTGGTTAAACAATCTCTTATCAAAACTAGTTATGTTTAATCAAGCCTAATCATGCTTAAATGGTGTTATTAGACAAACTAATCTATTTATCTAACTTGAATGTGGCATTTTAGCTAGCAGCACATTATTCAAACTTTCTAAGGTATTACTGATGCCACTTTTCATTTTTTCAGTGGCATTTAGACTTGACCAGTTATTCTTTTGGGGTATTTTTCATTATTTTTTCTATTTTCTTGTATTTTTTGGCTTTTCATTCTTTTCACATATTACATGGGGGGCGGCTTTGAGAAGAGAAAAAGTAATCTTTTTCAGGCTGGAAAAATCATGAACAGAAAAGTATCTTTCTAAGAGATTTAACCATTTATCTATGGCGTTTGCATCTATTTGGCCCTCAAATATGATAATTTCAAAGTTTACTTGTAACTTAAAAGGAGTAGCACCTCCAGAGTGGTTGTTGGATGTGGATGCGCCATCAGTGGGCAATTGTTGAAGGAACTGGGCAAAGTTATCCATCATCGCGTTCCTTTCTTTCTCGAGGGCCTCCTCGAGCAATATTTTGATAGGATATCTTGCTCCCTCATCTTTCTTTTCTTCCCCCATGGGAGGCCTTCAGGATTTGTGAGGCTGGTCTTGCAAAGGTTCAACCAGTTCAAGCTCTAACTCCTTATATCGCGACCTCATTGGGGACATGAAATGAAAAACAGAGAAAGAGAAGACTGGTCTGATACCATTGATCCGAATTTAAACAGGAACACAACAAATGATAGATATAACCATAAATATAGAGATGCAGCAGAAATAACACTTCATTTCATTAATATCAAATATTGAATTATGCTTACAAATAGAATGGAAATAAGACTAGCTCGGGTGATGGTAGTTTATCTCTGAGAAGAGATGTGGCAGCTACATGCCTCTGAATTGTGTTACAATTAGGCTCAAAGGCCTATTTTTTTTTTGAGAAATAATGGAAAACCCTAAAGATGAAGCGGCAAACTATGGGCCTCGTTTGGATAATTTGGTACATCAACTTCCCGAGATCGTAACTTTGGCATACGATCTTCGTTTGATGCGAAAAATACCTCGTTAGGAAGATCTATCTGAGGAGTACAACTTTCAAGTGCCCAACATTGGCATATGGCTAATGTTTTCCCTCATTATCCCAAAAAACGTTGTTTATGGCCTCAAAACGACACTGGAAGTTCAGTGCTCGAAAAAATGCCAAAAATAGTAAATTGTGCTACAAATAAGGAAACTGAAAGACAAAAAGAAACAATGGTGGAGGTCCAAGTGGAATAGGTAAGTGGCCACCAATATCCACCTGGATAAACTTATGAAAGGTAGGCTTGATGATGAATAAGTGTTTAAGCTCATGTTTGATGAATAGGTCAAAATCCAAGGCATCCATAAAAGCCTTCCATGTGATGCTTCCTTTGTTGATAACAAACTTTGATTTATATCCTGCAATAATGTATAATTTGTGGTGGTAATGTTCTAAGATAAGCTTCTTATCTCCAATTCCTATTAATCCTAGCAGTCCCTTCTAATTAAGCACATTAAAATTTCTATGAAACTTCTGAATGTGGGACTCCATATTGTGACATTTGTTTCTAACTACAACATTAGGTTCCTTTTGGTGAGGACACTTTTTACCTCTAAAATTTTTTCTGTCCTATCTGGAATTTTGAATTCTTCTAATTCTTCCGTGGTTTTTGAATTCAAAATCCTTATCAATGCAGTGACTTCTCCAGGCTTTTGCTCCAAATCTACTTTTACCTCTGCATCAAACTCCTTTGATCTTTGTATTAGCTCTTCCTGCTAAAAAATAATCTGAATTGAGGGCCATATTTCAGTCATGGCCTAATTTATTTCTACCCATATATTCTCCTTTTCCTATGCCAAGGCCTATGCCATTGCAGTTTTTCTTTCCAACTACTCAATCTTTTGGGTTAGCTTGTAAGATTTCTGTAGTTCTGCTACATATGAAATATCTATTTTTAATTTCTACTCCTGTAAAATTTTGAGTTGGGCCTTTAATTTTTTAATTTTCTTCCCTTGAATGGATAGGTCTTCCATAGCTTTAACCATCTCATTTGAGGAATTTGTGGTCCATGTTTCTATTGTTGTTGATGTAGATGCTCTTGCTGTGGTTGCAACTAAAATCAGGACTGTTATTTGTGGAACTATTACTATCTGTGATGACTACTCCTTTTCTTTCAGCAGTCTTCCCATCTCAACCTTCATTTCCTTAATCTAGCTATTTTGTTCAATTATAATCTTGAACATGTCCTCTTTTTGTTTCTCAATCTCCCCAACTTCCTTAGTTTTAGGCTCTTACGTAGAGGACAACTTGAGTTCTCTCTTCAATTTTGTTATGTCTACATACTTTTTCCTCACAATTTCTTCTACTACTTTTACATCACTTAGATCATAGCCCAGTTTGATTACTAGGTCTTCTAGTGATTTAATCTTTGTGTCTTTTGCCAGAGATGAGATCTTTTCAATTATTAATTGAGATTATATGTTGCTGACTGAGGCCTGCAATTTGGATGTTTTCATGGCAACATTGGTCAAACTAGAGTACAACATCTCACCAGTTTGTTTATGCATGTCCATTGGTCAATAGGTTGAATCTAGTTGACATCAAAAGAAAATATGGACTTCTTGTAATCAGGTGAAGTCTTTGGAAATGGGGCATGTGCTTGAAGGAATGTAATTTTCATTTTCCCCTTTTCTATGTCAAAGGATGAAAGAACCATATGCTATGAGGAGGTTGTTTTATTTCAAAATTGGGAGTATGTGGTGGCTTTGAGCAGTTCATTTTTCTTATTGATTTCTTTGAATTTGGAAAAAATGTTTGGTTCAGCCTGGTCCTGAACCAACTCTATTGTTTGAGCTGTATCTGGGGAATATTGGGAAGATGAGGAAGAGAGAGATCCTATGAGGATATATTCTTCCCTTGTACAAACATGAGGGCATGTTAGGACTATGGTGGCCTTCTCCTCATCCTCCTATAGAAAAACTAGTTTAGGATTAACCTTTTGCTTCTTATTTTATATCAAAAACTTTTTGAATCCAATCTATTTCAATGAAGGGGAATCATCCTCCCTTTGCCTCTTGTCCTATTTTTCTTGAGGTAATGGAGCCTTTGGGGTGGTTGTGGATATCACCTGTTCTTTTGCCTCTTCTAGAGTATTCTCCTCCCACTGAATTTGATTCATAAAATTCTCTGTCTCTGGTCTAGGAGTGTAAGCATAGGGAGTGGTTTTATGCTCCATTGTCAGTTTGGAAATGATACCAAAAGGGTCGTATGACCAAGTGAAATTCAACTTGAAATTCATTTGCTTGAGGAGAAAATATATATCCTTACCTGCTGCCCTAGTGTTACATATAAATGGTCAAACATGTGCCTTGACTTTAAACCGAGACTTCTTATTTTCTGCAACAAAATGGAGATCATCCATATGTATCATCTGCCTTATATATTCTAATGAGAAGGTCCTCATGGAAACAAATTTTCGGAGCATGTTTTTGTACTGTTCAACAACCCCCATTTTAATATATTTAAATTTCCTATGAAATTTATTATATTGAAATAGGGACCCTTCAATTTTAGAAAAGTATTGATTATCCCAAAAAACCAAATTAAATAGCCCCCGAGACACAAACTATACTTAGGCTTAAGTATTAAACATTATGGATTATTTGATTAAAAAATAGAATAAAATGGATTTTTACTTTAAAATTCCCGAAGGTTTAAGTCTTTACAAACTTCAACACTCCTCCATACCCCACATCACGTATCCCATAATAAATCAACATAACGCAAACCCCCTCTACACCACGATTGCGATATGTGATAAAGCTTGAACCCGAAGGGAAAATATACATCTCAATTCATAATTCCCCGCGTCCATGACTATCTTGGAAGTTGCAAAGGCTTAAGTCCATGCCCCATTACCTTAGCCGAATTGTGATTACGATTAGGCCAACCGAATGTGATTGTGACGAAGCCCGGACCCGACAGGATAATTAAAACAATTCATACATTCCCCACATCCACGACTATCACAATAAACCAAAAAATATTAAGTCCCTCATCCTTCCTATTGTGATTGCGATTAGACCAGACCCAATGGGATTATAAAATCCATTCCATAAATCCTCGCGTCTGGAGCTATCACATTTTCCAAAGTCCATACTCCTGCCGAATGTCGATTGCGATATGTGATAAGGCCCAGACCCACCGGGATTATTCACTGCAATTTATATTAATATCGTGTCCACGGCTTATATCGCAATCGCAAAGTTCTAAAAATCATGCCTCATGCTAATGTCGATTGCGATATGACATTAGTTCCACGTCCTACGACATCACTTGTCACCCCAGGACCCCATAATAGCAAGTTTCATAGGGACACGACTTATAAAAAATCCTTCACCCCAGCCGATTTGTGATTGCGATAGCCGGACCCTACGAGATTATTCACTCCAACTTATAAATTCCCTGCATCCATGCAATCACAAGAATCACAGTCTCAATCCTTTCGATGTCGATTACGATTTGCGATAAGCCCCAGAATCGATAATAATTACATGTCAATTCATAAAAATCTTGCGTCTGTGGCTATCGCAAAAGTCACGAAACTTAATCCATTCTTTCCTTTTCCTCCCATTCTGATTTCTTTTGCAATGTGATTTAAGAAGGTCCCCTTTTGATTTTATTTGGAATACTCCCGGTCTAATCCAATTAAGATTTTTCTTATTTTTGCCCCTTATTCTAATCCGATTGCAATTATTTTATGATCTGCCCCAAACTTTGATTTCCGGTTGTGATAAGACGTAAATTCCACCTCCTCACTCCACATTCATCTCCATGATGTCTGTGTCGGGATTTATTGTGCTCTATGTTTTTCCTGATTTCCTGCAAAATGTGATTTGTTTCAAATAAAACTTGCTTATCAGTTTCATTTATTTCCAAATTATCGATTCCTATTTTTCTTGTCCAGGTTCTTGACAGAAGAGAACAGTTGTGCTGACAAGCATTACTTTAGCTCAAACAGATAGACAAGCAAGATATTTAAATGATTTGGGATTTAAATATGGTTGGATTATAATGAATATCAAGCTAACGAAATAGTTCAATTAGTTGACATTGTGAATACCAAAACATATTCTATTCAGAGACCTCTTAATTGAAATAATCAACCGATAACATTTAGGAAGTAGTTCAAAAAATGATACTGATTGTTAAATTAATAATTCGAATAATTAAACAACAATAGAGCTCAAATAAGAACTAAATCCTAATCTTATCTCAATTTAGAGATATATTTAAAGCTGATAGCGGTTGGGAGAAGGTAATTGGACCTAATTGAACCAGTTGGAGCCACTACCCCAAACAGAAAAGGACTTGTATTAAGGTCTAGACCGGGTGGTTATCCCCAATGTTGTTGCAACAATTTTTGAGGCCTCAACACTTGTATGGTGGAAATTCACATCCACGAACTCTGATATTAGCATATTTTTGGCACAAGTACCAATATCTTGTCTTAGTATTCTCACTAAGATGCATAATTATTTGTATCTCTGGTCATATTCTAGGCTCCACATCACTATTCAACAAGCAGGCAACTGTATCTAGGAATTGATCTACAAAATCACTGAAGGTAAACTCATTCGAATACTTCCTCATCAAAGAATTCCAATAAATTACTTATTGAGCATTGCCTCGCTCCTCCAATTCTGCATGGGAAACTGAAACCTATCTAATTGATGATAAACAAAATAGATAAACAAGTACTGAATCATATTTGAAATTTCCTTCAATAAAGAACTTTAGGAACTGATCATGGATTGTATCTATAAGAAACTAATTGTAATTTAAAATAAAGGGTTTTTCACCAGTTGTAAAGACTAAAAAAAAAAAACCAATCATGGCATCATCAATCCACTGATCGGATTGGTAGCCCAGTAAACATGAAGCAATGGAAATTATATGCTTGGTCATCTCCAGGAACATAGTTGATGAATATGTGGGGTTCTTCTTTGGTAATTGGGCATCGTCTGGTAGAAAAGTTTAAAAAATCTTGGCTCTTTGTAGGAAGGTCAGGTTCTTGTATAATTCCATGAGGGAATCTACTGAAAATGGCTTCATGGAGTCAAAATTTGGGATTTATAGCATTTGGTTGATTGACTTAGGGGTTATGGTGAACAAAATGTCTCCATTCTGGGTCACAATTTCCCCTTAACTAGGAATATATGTAAAATAACACTAGGAGACAAATTCAGGGAAGTGTTATGCTTGGGGAAAGATGAATTGGTGTAGGAGAGAGTCCCAAAGACTCAACTCATTGCTCTAGTCTAAGAAATTTTTCTTTAACCAGTTTTGAATTTTGTATAGATCGAATTCAAAACTGGTTTCAACAATTTTGTATTGCTGATCCACCAAGGGTTGATGGTCTAGGTCTAGGACAAGGGGTAGCATGGGATTGTCATTTGTGGCTTATATTTACCTTTAGGGGCCATGATAGAAGATAAATGAAATCAGAGTTTCTAATTACCCGAGAAAATGATTGCAGGTTGTTATCCGAAAGTGGACTGGTATTCGCATGGATGTGTAGGCCACAATGGTGGTCTGAATTACTATAGCAGTGGTAGGTTCTACTGACTTGGCACTGCAATAGGTTCTAGTGTGCAGGAGGGACACTGTAAGAACTTTGATATGATTAGCAACTTGAAATAGCAATGGAAAGGTCGATAAAATGGGTTCTAGTGGTTAATATAGGAAAAACGATGTACTGTTGTGATTTAAAGGTTGGAGGAGTGGGTCTTTTGTCATGGGAATAGGTAAAAATTAATTGACCAACGACTTGATGCTGAGGTGGCGGAAGGACATGTGGCAGTAATGTATTGTGGTTGAGTGGGGTTGGGGGTTGATGTGGCTTAGAATCAGAGCGAGGTAGGGATGGGAGGCCACCTGGCGGAAGGAGAATGGATGGGATAGGGAGGAAGTCAACGTTCGTGAGGGTAAATGGGATGTGGAGGAAAAAATGGTTTTCGGATGGGGGGAGGTTAGGCGGGGGAGTGGGGGTGCGAAACAACTGAGAAGTTGCCACATCACCCAACATGGTAAAGCACTTTATGCCTTTTCAAAACCCCCCTCGTGATTAAAGATTAGAGGGGCTCGGGGGGGTTGAATATGATTCCTCTCCGTTGATCCGAGTGGGGTGAAATCTTCACCATTCAATTATGTGCCGATGTTATTCACTACACAAAAAAGGGTCTTGTTGTTTACTGTATTCACAATGTGACAATAATTTTTTCCTTTTTA
The DNA here is from genome assembly GCA_031772625.1 of Pinus tabuliformis. Taxonomy (NCBI): domain Eukaryota; kingdom Viridiplantae; phylum Streptophyta; class Pinopsida; order Pinales; family Pinaceae; genus Pinus; species Pinus tabuliformis. The sequence continues at coordinate 173,866,946 of CM062819.1, read as the reverse complement.
AACTTTATTCATACCTTTGCATATGATATTTGCGCTTATAGAATGTAAAGAAGACTTATTACATTTATGTTATTTACAAGTTAATTAGACCACGATTAGACAATGTAGTGTAATTAATCAAAATTAGGCTAATCTAATCTATTTTAAAGTTAAACCATGATTAAACAGTGTGGTAAACCAATTTTATTTTATGTTAGATCTTAGGTTTTTGTGATCCATAATATAGTAAGCAAGCCTTTTAGATTAATCACATCATAATCATTTGGTCGACATTTCAAACTAGCTAATGTGGTTCATCTTCAGGACAAAACTCCAGTTAATGTGGTTGATTTTACCTAGTCCAGTTTAACCATGGTTACATTGTATGGTTAAACATTCTCTTATCAAAACTAATTACATTTAATCAATCCTAATCACACTTAAATGGTGTTATTAAACAAACTAATCTATTTATCTAACTTCAATGTGGCATTTTAACTAGTGGCACATTATTCAAACTTTCTAAAGTATTACTGATGCATTTTTTCAGTTTTTGAGTGGCATTTAGACTTGCTCACTTATTCTTTTGGGGTATTTTTCATTCTTTTTTCTATTTTCTCATATTTTTTGGTGTTTCAATTTTTTCACACACACATATATATTTTCTTCTATCCCATTTTTCTTTTCTTTTTTCTTTTCTATTTTTTTCCTTTTTCTATTTTGGAAATAATTTACAGACTGGACCATTAATTACAACATTTCATATACAAAAATCAACATCTTATAGTTAGCTCATCCTATAAAATATAGGACCTTAACAGACGCCAAATCTCTTCTCAGAGATAATCTACCATCACTCGAGCTAATTTATTTCCATTCTACTTGTAAGCATCTTTCAGTTCTTTGATATTAATGAAATGAAGATATTGTGTTGCATCTCTATGTTTATGTTTAAATCTATATTTTGTTTTCTTCCTGAATATTTCTAGATCAATAGTATCAAAGCATTTTGTTCTTTCTGTATTTTTCTTTACATGTACCCAATGAGGTCAATGTATAAAGAGTTAGGGCTCAAACTGGTTGAACCTTTTCAAGACCAAGGCTCACAAGCCTCGATGACCTGCCATGACGGAAGAAAATAAAGACAAGGGAGCAGGAGATCCTTTCAAAATATTGCTCGATGAAGTCCTCGAGTGACAAAAGAACACGATGATGGATAACTTTGTCCAAATCCTTCAGCGAATACTCATAGGCGACACATCGTCATCCAACAACCACTCTAGAGGTGCCACTCCCTTTAAGTTACAATTCAACTTTCACATTCCCATATTTGAAGGCCAGACAGATGAAGACATCATAGATAGATTGTTAAATATGTTGGAAGGATATTTTTCAGTTCATGACTTTTCCAATTGGGAAAATATTACTTTTGCACTTCTCAAAGCCACCCCCCATGTCAAGGACTTGTGGGAAACCTACTGTGAACAGAAGGACGAGAAGGAACCCTCACTATTTTCAGCTGCACCCACTTGAAATTATTTCCAAGATGCCATCAAGGAACAATATTACCCTATTGGAAGCTATGAAGATAAATGCAAAAAGTGGACCACGTTGTGGTAGGGAAGGGACCAAGATATGTCAAAGTTAACAAATATTTTTCATACCCTTCACAGGAAGTTGGGTATCAAGGATTCTGAGTGACATTTGGTACTCAAGTATTGTGGCTATCTACACAAGTACATCCAGGATGAGATGGGGATTTTGGACATCTCCTCACTTGGTGCCACGTATCGATATGTGTCAAGATTGAGCATAAATTTAAACAGAAGTGATACTTTGGATATATAAATCTGAAGCAAGGGAAAGGTGCCCCCAAACCACAAAATAAAGGAAAAATCCAAGGTGGGTAATCCAAGAAAATCCGTCAAAGCCACAATCCCCACTCACAACACAAGTGAGTATCGAGGTAAGCAGTCACTGGTGGCCTAGCTAAATGGTTTCAAATTAGATGTGTGTTCCAACTCTAAGTCTGATTTTGATAACAAGAATGACAAAGGGAAGAAAATTATTGACATGGATCCTAGTTCCAACATTTCCACCACCAAGATCTATAATATTGAGCCCAAAGATAAAAAGGAGGGGGAGTGACTCTTCTACACAAAAATATGGGTGAAGGGTTCTCTGTTGCAGTTCATTGTCGATAGTGGACGCCAAAAAAACCTCATTTCAGCAGAGGTCGTGAAGTGGTTGGTCCTACCAACCACACCACACCCACAATCGTACACCATCAGGTGTTTTCACTAAGGATGAGGTCTATGCATCAGCCAACAGTGTCTCCTTCCCTACAATATCAAACCTTTCATAAATGAGATACTTTGTGATGTTGCTCCTCTTGAAGTTTGTGATGTTTTATTAGGCCAACCATACATATGGAAGTGTCATGATGTGTATGAGTCTAGTCATTGCATTGCTATTATTTCTTTGGGAATTTAGTTATATAGGATACCAGAGGTATCACCGCCTACCGCCATCTCTTTGATATCTATGAACCAATACAGTAAGATCATTTCACAGACCGAGAAATTTGTCTTCCTTATGATTCACCCTCAGTGAAAGAAGAAGACTATGGACACATCCACATCCTTTAGATAGGGATCCTCTACACGGACAAAAAAATGGACAAGGTCGTGGAGGAGTACAGGAACATCTTCACCTCACCCATAGAGGCACCCCTACAATGTCAGGAAAAACACTGCATCAATCTGACCCTATGCGCGCTAGTACCCAACGGACCTATCTATCGACCCTTTGTTATAAAGATGATGAAATTAAGAGGTAGATAAAGGAGCTGTTTCTAAAAGGGCACATCAGGCCAAGTTCGTCACCCCGTGGGAGTCCGATCATGTTGGTACAGAAGAGAGATGGCACTTGGAGACTCTGTACTGACTATCGAGCGCTGAATAAGATCACTTTCTGAAATGGGTATCTAATCCCATGGATTGATGACCTTCTATACCAACTCAGGGGGGGGGGATTATTTTAGCAAGATTGATTTGAAGTTTGATTGTCACCAGGTGCCAATCAAACCCTCAAATGTGTGCAATATTGCCTTAAAATCCATGGAGGGCATTTTCGAATGGTTGGTCATGCCTTTCGGGATGACTAATGCCCCTGCAAACTTTATGAGGCTAATGGATGACATATTTTATCCCTTCACCAAATCATTCAAGGTAGTGTATTTGGAAGACATCCTGATCTTCAACTAGAGTTGGGAAGGTAACCTACAAAATAACTGAAAGGTACTTCAAACCCCACAACAACACACGTTATGTGCCAATTTTGAGAAATGAACTTTTCATATGACACTGGTTCAATATATGGGGTACATCATTGATGAAAGGGGTGTGCATGTTGTTATCGGGAAAACTAGTGTCTATTCAGAACTACTAGTCCCACTAAGCTAGATAGCTATCTTAGAAACAAACAAACTAAAGTCACTTGTGTTTTCCTTTACGAGAGATAGATGAGAAAGAAGCAGAGAGTACCAACCTCAGTCTTTCGCTTGGGTCCTTGCTTGTTTCCTTTCCCCTTTAACGAATCTCACCAGTCCTTCCTTACTTGTCCCACTTCAAAGAGCACCTGTAGAGTCAAAGTAGCATAATACCATCAAAGCATAGAGATCTATCACTGTAAACAATATAGGATCAAATATATATTGACCATACAAATGCATATATCAACACAATATTCAGAGATATACAAGAATATGGAGGAAAACTCAAATAGCTTTATTGATAGAAGTAGTAGAAGAGAGGATTACAACCACTTGGTCTAACCCAGCGCCATCCTCCCACCATGAAATCCCTCTTCACCTCATACAAAGAAAGATCACCCAACAATGTCTTCAAAGAGAAACCAACATCACTTCTTTGCAAATTACAAAATTCCAGCCTCTGGATCTCTGGGATGAGGGATCCATATATAGATGTTTGCAGGGGGGTGAGTCAGCTTCTGGGATTTTGATTAGTGTCATCTCTCTGATAGTTCTTGGTTCCACTTGGAGATTTCATGATCTCTTACTCATCCTTGGGCAAATTCAAAGAGGAAAGTGTCAAATGAGCAGCTTCTAGAAGATTCTCAGGGTCTCCACCTAGCAAACTGCTTGTGCCATTTGTCTGCTCTTTCTCATCGCACCCTACATAAGGGCTTTCTAGTATGCATCTCACTTTTTGCATGTGGTAGGTGAGATGCATCGCACCCTTATCACTGGGCAGTTTGTATGGTCCTGCTTTGACTAGTTCTGATTAGTTTTTCATGGAGAACCTTCGGGAGATGATGTAATCAGCTGACCTTTCTCCTTTAGGGTATGAAACAACACTTTTAGGGACTTAGAAGCCCTTGTTTTATGGACATATGTGATTGGGGTTGTGCCAAAATATGTCTATAGCAGTTGCCCCCTAAATCATGAGGTCGTAAATCTTTTGATGTCAGGTGAAATGCTTTATAATGAGGATCCGAGGTTTTTCGAACTGGGAGGTGACATGTAATAAGATACAATACAATACATTAACTTCATAATATTTTCATGGTATAGCTGAGGCGGGCATTCCCATGCTTAGCTTTATAAATTCATTTTCATGTACGTAGGACAGACAACCGTCTGTGTAGCAGACCGATGATTCTGGTAGAGCCGTCATCCTTTGGTTTGGATGATTATCTGTGCAGCAATGATGTAAATTTGATGTCTTTATTTTCCTGAATATATCGCAGCCCGTATGGATGAAACTAGATCCAGGGCCTTCAAACTCATTCAATCTTCGTCCAAAGTACAAGTAGATCCATGTGAAAAGATGCTCTGGTGTCGAACATGGAAATACATCGCCTGATTACCAGCCAATGATGTAAGTTGTTAACAGGTGCGAGAGGAATCACCGATGATGATGATGATCCTCAAAGTACTACAGTACAATTCACGTTGTGTGAATACATGAGTTGATGTCGAACACCACGCAAAATCTTTCGATCGAAGGCCATTAGTGTAAACCTGTCGCCAGAAGTGAGAAACTTGCCATTGAGGCATGCAAGCTTCAAAGTACTGAAACAGTTGTTCCTAGGTAGACTTCTTGGATAATGAGATGATGTTGACAAGAAGTGACCCGTCGTAGGAGGGCATTAATGAATCCCACATCTATGACACAGAGCGAAGCAAAATATTTTGTGGAGGTGAAAACGATCTGATGAAACAAGGTTCAGGGTGGCGGTCATGAAAGAATGAGGCGTGAAGGTATTGTAGCGGATGAGACACAAGCTGGGTGGGTGAATTCTCTGAGCGACTTCTCTTGAACATATCGGTGACACTGAAATGGATTGGTAGCGTTAACCCCAAAAGTGGATAGTATGGTGGACCAATGGTAATGTGATCGGTGAACGGAATAACCCAACCCGACTCAATCATGGTGATGGAGTGAAAGTGTCATGTTCAAGAACAACCTGCTACTAATAAAGTTTCTTCAAGTTTTCTTCCCAATTTTCCCTAGTCATTTCTGACTAGTACCTCTTTATTTTTGTCAAGCTTGAGGAGGATAACATATGCTTGTTCCATAATTTTCCCTTCGGGCAAACTCGTCACTATATTTTAACAAGCCTAGCGACAGTGAGGCTCGCTCTTGTCAGAATGGACAAGTTTGTCGCTATTGTTTTAATGAGTTTAACGACAAGGATAACTCGGTTCTTTTCAATTTTAGAGAGTTTGAAAAGAGACGAAAAGAAAAATCCAATATTCCTTTTTCGTAGTATAATCCCTTAAGTCCGAAAAAGTATAAAACAATGCGAAAGGGGTGACTTTTCGATAGTTTTAACGAGCCGAACAAGACAAACGCTCGATCTTTTTGCGTAATAATCCCTCAGGTCCAAAAAGATTAAATTCTAGAGGAGGGATGGCCCTTCCAATCACTTTAACGAGCTGGAGAGGCCAATTGCTCGGCAATCTTTTCATATTTTACGAGTCAGATGAAAAGAGCTTAAAGGAGACTCGTTTTTTGAGGAACGAGTGATGTTTTCGGATAGTAGCTGGTTCCAGGTAATGTTCGGAACTTTTCGATCACGACAGTGTAAAGAAGGTGGCTAATAGGACCACTCATCGCAGTTGGTCCTCAAAAGGGGTAAACAATCAAATGGAGGAGTATGATAGGCTAAAAAGAGTGGAGATGATGGTAAGAACACGACCAAGGCTCAAAAGGTGATAATAATACGATCCTAATGGTTATTTACCAGAGATGGGTTCATTTTTTAATGAGCTTAAACTCTGGTGGAACATATTCTCATTGCTAGGTTTATTTTTTAACGAGCTTGAACTTCACGTAAAACTGATCATGCCAGTTGTATAATAAGGATGTCTCATCGATAGGTTCATTTTTTAGGGAGCTTGCACCATTCTAAATTTTGCTCCGACTCCTTTTATTATGTAAGCTAGGAACGACCAATCCTACGAGTTTAAAGGGTTAAGGACCTACAAACTAAGAAAATAAATGGTCGCTTTTCTCTTTCACGCAAAAGGTTTGCATGCCCCCAAGTATAGCGAAGTAGAGTTTCCAGGTTACCCTTCAATTTGCAGACAAAAAATTTGTTCTGTCGGGAAAGGCATACCTTCTAACGGAAGTATATTATTCCAGTCTAATCCCATTTTCCTAAACGGATGGGTGTGTCAGACTAGTCATATATCCTTCGCTGAAACCTACCCTATACCTGAAGTTTTCCTACCGAAGCAGACCAAGGTGCATGTTGTTTTCGGGAAAAGTGTCTATTTAGAACGACCCTATCCCACTGGGTTGTGACAGAGACCTCAGAAACAAACAGGGAAAACTACTCTTGTATTCTCCTTTATAAACTATAAACGAATATGATTAAGATGAAATGACCTGTGTCTTGCGCTAGTTGTTCGATCCAATCTCTCTTCTCTTTGCCAGCTTCCAACGATCTGCTCCCTCACTTGCCCAGCGTCACCAAGTTCCTGCAAGTTCACAGAAGAGAGAAACTACACAAAGACATGGATTTATGTTCATAAAAAGCTTAGGATCAGATTTAAGCTAAACATACAAATATAACACACATCAGATATACAAGCATGTAGGAGAAACTCAAGTAGTTTTATTGATAAAACAAGAAGATCCAGGAGGAGTTACAACCGATGATTCCTGATCCAGCATCAACCTCCCAGCATAGAATCCCTTCTTCACCTCCAACAAAGAATAAATCACCCAATACTCTGATATCTATCACAAAACCAACAACAATTCTCTGCAATATACAAAATTCCAGCCTCTGGATCTCTTGGTGAGGGATCCATATATAGATGTATGCAAAGAGGATGAGTCAGCTCATGAATTGATTAGTGGCTTCTCTCTATCAGTTCTTGCTTCCACTTGGAGACTGAGAGCCTCTTACTCATCACTGGTCGAATTCAGTGAGGCAAGTGTCATTGGAGAAGATTCTGGAAGCTTCCATTGTCTCTCCACCTCGTGGAATGACTCTGCCACTTGTCATTTCCCGCTCAACGCACCCTGGTAGTGCATTCAAGTGCGTTGCAACACACCTAGCCAGTGTATTTGGGTGCTTTGCAACGCAGCCATCTAGTGGAGCACTTGAAATGATCCTATTTTGACTAGTTTTGAGCAGTTTCTGGTGGAGAACTTCTGGGAGAAGCTGTAATTTGTTGACCTTGTTTCTTTAGGAGCTGGAACAACACTTTTAGGGACATAGGATCCCTTGGTTTATGGAAATTTCATGCTTATAGCTGTAAGGCACAAAAATGTCTATAACAGTTGCCCCCTAAAGTATGAGGCCGTTTATCGGGTGAAATGCATTATTAGGAGGATCCGAAGTTCTTCTAATGCTAGAGAGGAGACCTGTAATGAGATACAATACAATACATTATTTTCATACTTTTTTCATGATCTAGCTGAGGCGGGCATTCCCATGCTCAACTTTATAAATTCATTTTCATGTACATAGGACAGACAATTGTCTGATGGTAGACTGATGATTCTGATGAAGTCATCATCCCTTTTGGTAGGATGATTATCTGTGCTGCAATGCTGTACATTTCAATGTCTTTATTTTTCCTGAATATATATCACAGCCCGAATGGATGAAACTAGATCCGGGGTCTTCAATCTCGTCTGATCTTCACTCTAAGTACAAGTCGATCCATGTGAAAAATGTTTTGAATTCGAACATGGAAAGACATCGCTTGATTACCAGTCAATGATGTAAAGTGTTAACAAGCACGAGAGGAATCACCGATAATGATAATGACCCTCAAGGTACTGCAGTAAAATTCACATGGTGTGAATAAAGGACTTGGCGTCGAACACCACGCAAAATCTTTCGGTCAAAGGTCATTGATGTATACCTGTTGCCGGAAGTGAGAAAGTTGCCATTGAGGCATGCAAGCTTCAAAGTACTGAAGGGGTGTTCCTAGATCAACTTCTTGGATAATGAGCTGATGTCGACAAGAAGCGATCCGTCAAAGGAGGGCCTTAATGAATCCCACATCAATGACACGGAACGGAGAAAATGATTTTGATGGAGGTGAAAACGATCTTGTGACATACGGTTCAGGGTGACGGTCATGAAAGAGTGAAGTATAATGTATGGTAGTGGATGGGACACAAGTGACTTCTCTGGATGACTTCTCTTGAACATGTCGGCGACACTTATGTGATGGATCGGTAGCATTTACCCCTAATGTGGATGGTATGGCGTGACCATGGTGATGTGACCGGTGAATGAAACAACCCAACCCGACTCTGGCACGGAGTGGAAGTGTCATGTTCAAGAGCGACTTGCTACCAATAAAGTTTCTTTGAGTTTTCTTCCCAAATTTTCCCCAATCATTTCTGACCAGTACCTCTTTATTTTTGTCAAGCTTGAGGAGGATAACATATGCTTGTTCTATAATTCGCCCTTTGGGCAAACCCATCGCTATGTTTTAACGAGCCTAGTGATAGTGAAACTCGTTCTCGTCTAAAGACAAGTTTGTCGCTATTAATCTTTTTAACGAGTCTAACGAAAAGGATAACTCGGTCCTTTTCCTTTTTAGGGAGTCTGAAAAGGTACGTAAAGATAACTCTGGAATTCCTTTTTCGTCATCTAATCCCTTAAGTCCGAAAAAGTATAAAACAATACAGAAGGGATGAATTTTCGATAGTTTTAACGAGCCAAACAAAACAAGCGCTCGATCTTTTTGTGCAATAATCCCTCAGATCCAAAAAGATTAAAATCTAGAGGAGGGATAGCACTTCCTATCGCTTTAACGAGTTGGAAGGCCAAAACTCGGCAATCTTTTCATATTTTACGAGTCAGATGAAAAGAGCTTAAAGAAGACTCGTCTTTTGAGGAACGAGTGATAAGACGGGTAGCAGCTGATTCCAGGTAAGGTTTGGAATTTTCCAATCATGGCAGTGTCACAAGGATGGCTAGTGAAATCACTCTTCGCAGTTGTTCCTCAAAATGGGTAAACAATCAAATGGAGGTGAACGATCGGCCAATGGAAAAGTGGAGGTGACGGTGCAAACACGACCAAGGCTTTAATGGCTGAAAATGTTTCATTCACGATGGTTATTTACCGAAGGATAGTTCATTTTTTTACGAGCTTAAACGCGGGTGGAAACATTTGATCGATCTTATGTTTATTTTTTAACGAGCTTGAACTATGCGCTAAAACCGCTCGATTAAACCAGTCATATGATAAGCATGTCTCATATAAAAACGACAAATTTTAGATTTTTTCCCCACATCCTTTCTTTATCCAAGTTTGGTGACGACTAATCCTACGAGTTTAAAGGGTTAGAGGTCCTAAAAATTTAAAAAATAAATAGCCGCCCCTTGCTTGCATGCCAAAAGGTTTGCATGCCCCTAGGTATAAAATAGAGTTTCAAAGTTACCCCTCAATTTGCAGACAAAACATTTGTTCTATCAGGAGAGGCCTACCTCTTACAGGTTACCCAAAGATTTCTCTATTCGCGGTGCAAACAAAACACTTCTTCGGCGATGTCTACCGAGATAAACAAAGGTGAGAGACTCCGTCTGTCAACTCACATAACTTTGACAAGAGAATCTTATTCTAGAACAACCCCTCTTACAATCACGGACGGGGTACGGACTAGTCATATTCTCCCGCAGAAACCTACTCTATACCCGAAGTTTTCCTGCCGAAGCAGACCAGGACGCATGCCCTCTGGGTTTCAGTCATATCCTCCTGGATTACTCGCGCTCATTGGGAGGATGGACTGAGACTTGAGACATTTCTTGTGTGAAGAGACCATTTAGGGACGGTATATGACTATTTTCTATGCCTGATCCGGGAAATGAAAGCTGGTCCATGAGCTTGACCACTCTTCCTTCGTGCAGAAAACACATTACTCTAAAGAGTGAGGAGACGATGGCTCCCATGCAATAAATATAGTCTCATCCAAGGAGTAGGTTATAATCCAAGGGTCCTCGAACGACCATGACATTCATGCGAACTGTCTTCCCTTTCAATGTTATGGGCACATCGGGAAGGATCCCTAAAGGTCGACTGGTTCCTTTATCAAAGCCTGTCAGATTTCTCATTTCAGGCAACAACGATGGCGAACCAAGCGCTTTCCAAGCAATAAAGGAAAGGATACTCACAGAAGCCCCCTCATCTATGATGGTGCCATCCATGACCATTCTGTATATTTGAACGATAATTCGGAATGGTATGCTTGCTGGAAAACGGGGTCTACCTAGTTGATTCCAGTCGAAGGATATGACTAGGTTGCTTGGAGGTGGGACCGAGTAAACGACCAGGTATGGCTCTGATGAACTTCCTTCCTGCGATAAAGGAATGGGTGGATTGCCCCCATGTTCGTCAGAGTTTGTGTTGATGAAGAGAATTTGGACGGTGTCATCCTTATTCTCTTCAGTGACTATATCATTCGAAGATAAAACCTCTGAAGGCAAGACCTGGTCAACTGCCGCCTCGACCTTTTGACTTTCATCTGGTATGGATTCAGTTGGTTTATCCTCAATGATAGACGCTTCAGCCGACCACTTGAGCGGGCCAGCTGGGTTCTCAATTAGTGACGGACTCGACAAGAGTTTTTTATATCCAGGAGGAAGTCGTAACGGTGAAATCGGACGATCATCCAAAACTATTTTAGCCTCGTCTAAGAAGGGAAAACGGTGGAGGGCATGGTCGCCTTCGCACAGTGTACAGGGAAATCTAGCTTTCCCTTTTTTTCCTGGGGCTTCACTTTCACTAGTTGACGGTGTGCTTTCAACATGATCTCCAGAGGTTGATGACACCGGATTGTGCAAACGAGGAGACCAGTCCCTTAGTATCCGGGGGATGCAAGGAAAATCTCTGTGAAAGTGGTCTCCTCTACAAATGACACATGGCTATTTAGGCCTGGTCGGTGCTATGTGTGGATTCTCATTAGACGACACTCGTTTTCCCTTATCCGCCTTTAGCTCCTTCTTCTTTTTCTCTTTCTTCTTCCCTTCCTTCTTCTCCTTAGGAACTTGGCTTTTAGCTTTACCAGTCCCGTCAAGAGAAGAGGAAGGAGGAGAGGAAGAATTAGAGGAAGTAGAAGGCTGGTGGGTAACTCTGGACTCGTCTAATTGCTGATTCGATTGTTCAGGAATAGTGGTGTTCTGAACGACATTGGTTGAGAAGAGCCATACTGGCAAGCCAATTGTCAGTCCTGGAAGCGACAATGTGGCCATATGGGGCGCACCAACATCTCCCCGAGAGGAGAAGGGACTAGGATTTCCACCAAGGGGAATTCCTTGGTTGGTAGGCTCCATTTTCTCAACTTAAAGAGCAACGCGGGAAAAGGGTATGAATATTCCGTTTAAAATAAATTTTAACACGCTTTGACACAACTTTGTTTTTTCAGTTTTAAAGAGTCGAGAAAAAACAAAAGATGACTCTAGTCTCCTTCGATTTTTAATGAGCCTGAAATGAAAAGTGCTCAGATGGACCTTTTCCGTTAAGGAGTCTGAAAAGGAACGAAAGGGACTGCTCTGGAGGTCTAGGTAGAGGGAGTGCCAAACCAATCGCAAAACCGCAGAATACTTTTTAGGGTACGACGATCAATCTTCCCGAATGCTGTGTTTAGTGCATTGCGATCAGTAGGGCGGCCGACACGGCTACCTATGGTTAAAGGTTTTATGCCTATAGGGGTCTCCCAATATATACTCGACGATACGTGGGAGCACAAGTCCGTACTGGCACTATCACCTCAAAGTGGAGGAATCACCCAACCATCAGTGAGGACAACAGTTACCAGGCTTTATGATGCCGGAATACGTCTCTAGCCTAGACCTCTAGATGTTGTGTGTTAAGTTACAAAGCATTGTTAAGTTCATTGAATTTATTTTAGGTTGATCTTTCTTATGAAGTTTTCCTTTTGGGTTCACCACGAGATGTAGATGTAATTCCTAAAATGCAATCTAAAGATGATAAGCAAGCTTTTATCTTTTTTCAGCAATGAAAATCCTAGCTACAAGGGGAAAAGAAAGACACAATCTTTTCTCAAAGAGCAAAGAGCACACTGTAAATGCAATTTTCCTAAATCAAGCCATACAAACTGTCAATATGAAAATGCACTTGTGAATGTATTTTTTTTTCACTTTCTTAATATTGATGCCTAAAAAGAAAGTTGTTGTACAAATTTGAATTCGATTTCAAGTGAAAAACACAAACAAGCTTCTTTTCGAAATCAAAAGGTAGAGACGATTACGACACCTTATGATTTTGAGGTAAACACTTGTTTCGACACTAGAAATTCACAAATTCAAGCCAAAGGCAAAAGTAAAAGCGTAATCGACTGCCAACAACAAATAAACTTTCTCCTAAGATAAAAAACGACACTTACGACAGATCTAGATCTAAGGGCGACAGTATGACCAGTTTACTTTTGCAATGGGAAACTTTAAATGACGTAACAAATACACAAAAACAAATAAAGTTTCTTTTATACAACTGAGGCAGAATTAAGGCAAAGAAAAGGGGCTTTTAAACAGACAAACACACTGATCACAGGCTGCAAAAATCATAGGCAAAACTGGAAAAAGTGAGCAAAGAACCTCAGCTAGGCAGGGCTAGCTGATCAACACACCTGCTACACAGAGAAACTGAATTGCAACACAGGTAGACCTCTCGGGAACTACGCTGAAATGCAGAGTCTCTTCACAGAGCTTGCACTGAAGTAGAAACGAGAATTCTCTCTGGGTTCTGGGTCACGGTTTGCAGTTTAATCTATGGTTTTCGACCGGGTAAAAGCAATCAATAGTGTACAATCAGAGGGTTGATTTACAAGAGGTTTAAGAGCTATCACAAAGGGTAATCAGATCATTTATGAGTCAACTGTTCAGATCATAAACAGGCCCAGTGAATGGACTAGAGTAGCAGATGTCTACTTTGCATTTGTAAATGGCAAATGAAGTTCGATTTGCTACTCCTAAGTTTATGAGATGAACAACAATAGAAACACAAATAAACTAACTAGACACGATCCCCAGCGGAGTCGCCATTTTGTTTTCGGGAAAAGTGTCTATTTAGAACGACCCTATCCCACTAGGTTGTGACAGAGACCTTAGAAACAAATAGGGAAAACTACTCTTGTATTCTCCTTTATAAACTATAAACGAAGAGGATTAAGATGAACCGACCTGTGTCTTGTGCTAGTTGTTCGATCCAATCTCTCTTCTCTTTGCTAGCTTCCAACGATCTGCTCCCTCACTTGATCGGTGTCACCAAGTTCCTGCAAGTTCACAGAAGAGAGAAACTACACAAAGACATGGAATTATGTTCATAAAAAGATTAGGATCATATTTAAGCTAAACATACAAATATAACACACATCAGATATACAAGCATGTAGGCGAAACTCAAGTAGTTTTATTGATAAAACAAGAAGATCCAGGAGGAGTTACAACCGATGATTCCTGATCCAGAATCAACCTCCCAGCATAGAATCCCTTCTTCACCTCCAACAAAGCATAAATCACCCAATACTCTGATATCTATCACAAAACCAACAACAATTCTCTGCAATATACAAAATTCCAGCCTCTGGATCACTTGGTGAGGGATCCATATATAGATGTATGCAAAGAGGATGAGTCAGCTCATGAATTGATTAGTGGCTTCTCTCTGTCAGTTCTTGCTTCCACTTAGAGACTAAGAGCCTCTTACTCATCACTGGTCGAATTCAGTGAGGCAAGTGTCATTGGAGAAGATTCTGGAAGCTTCCATTGTCTCTCCACCTCGTGGAATGACTCTGCCACTTGTCATTTCCCGCTCAACATACCCTGGTAGTGCACTCAAGTGCGTTGCAACGCACCTAACCAGTGTATTTGGGTGCTTTGCAACGCAGCCAGCTAGTGGAGCACTTGAAATGATCCTATTTTGACTAGTTTTGAGCAGTTTCTGGTGGAGAACTTCTGGGAGAAGTTGTAATTTGTTGACCTTGTTTCTTTAGGAGTTGGAACAACACTTTTAGGGACTTAGGATCCCTTGGTTTATGGACATTTCATGCTTATAGCTGTAAGGCACAAAAATGTCTATAACACATGCCCCCTGGGTTTCAGTCATAACCGCCAAATCACTCGCGCTCATCAGGTGGACGGATCAGAGATTGATGAGACATTCCTTGTGCAAAAAGACCTATTAGGGATGGCATTTGAATATTAGCTATGTGTGAACCAGGGAATGAAAGTTGGTCTATGAGCTGGACCACTCTGTCTTCATGCGGTAAACACATCACTCGGAAGAGTGAGGAAACAATAGCTCCCATGCTATAAATGTAGTTGCGCCCAAGGAGTAGATTGTGATCTAAAGGCCCTTGGACTACCATTACGTTTAGATAAACGGTTTTCCTTTTCAAAGTTATAGGAAAATTTGGAAGGATCCCTAACTTTCAACTGGTTCCTTTGTTGAAGCATGTCATATTTCGCATCTCAGGCAAAAGCGATGGCGACCCAAGTGCTTTCCAAGCAGTTGAAGAAAGGATACTCAAAGAAGCCCCTTCATCCATGATGGTACCAACCATGACCATTCTATAAGTTTGCACTATGATTCAGAATGGTACATTAGATGGTAGACAGGGTCCGCCTAGTAGATTCCAATGAAGGAGACGACTAGGTTGCTTGGAGGTGGGACCGAATAAACGGCCGGATACATCTCTAACGAACTTCCTTCCTACGGTAAAGGAACGGGTAGATTGCCCCCATGTTCATCGGAGTTTGTGTTTACGAAAAGAATTTGAACGATGTTGTTCTCATTCTCTTTGGTGACTGTACCATCTGAAGTTAAATCCTCTGAAGACAAGATGGGGCCAACTGTCGTCTTGACCTGTTGTCTTTGGTCTGATGTGGATTCAGAGGGTTTATCTTCAATGAAAGGCACTTCAACCGACAACAAAGGTGTGTCAGTCAGATTTTCAACTAGCAATGGACTCGGCAAGAGTTTCTTGTATCCAGGAGGAAGTCGTTGTTGTGATGCAGGATGGTTATCCAAGACTCTTTTAGCTTCGTCCAAGAAGGGACAATGGTGGAGGGCATGATGGCCTTCACACAGTCTGTAAGGAAATTTATATTTTCCTTTCTGTCCAGTGACTTCGTTTTTACTAGCTGATGGTGTACTCTCAACATGATCGTCAGAGGTTGATGACATCGGATTGTGCAAGCGGGGAGACCAGTCCCTTAAGATCTGTGGGATGCAAGGACAATCTCGATGATAGTGATCCCCTTTGCAGATGACACATGGAGATTTAGGTTTGGATGGTGCAGTGTGTGGATTTTCTCTAGACAATATACGGTTGCCCCTTTTTTCCGTTGGCTCCCTCTTCTTCTTCTCCTTCCCTTTCTTCTTCTTCTCAGTTACTTGGTTTTTAGTTTTACTAGCTTCACTAAGCGAAGAGGAAGAAGGAGAGGGAGAAACAAAGGAAGTAGAAGGTTGGGGGGTAACTCTAGCATCGTCCAGTTGCTGATTAGATTGCTCAAGAATCACGGTGCTTTGAATGACAGAGGTCGAGAAAATCCATACTGGCAGGCCAATTATCAATCCTAGAAGGGACAATGTGGCCATATGAGGTGCACCAATGTCTCCCCAAGAGGAGAAAGGGCTAGGATTTCCTCCAAGGGGAAATCCTTGATTGGTGGACTCCATTTTCTCAACCTAATATCAATGAGGGAACAGTGATATTCCGTTTAAAATAAATTTTAGAAGCTTTGACACAACTTTCTTCTTCAATTTTTAAGAGTTGAGAAAAAGCTAAAGATGACCCTAGTCAACTTCAGTTTTTAATGAGCCTGAAGTGACAAGTGCTTAGATGGACCTCTTCCTTTAAGGAGTCTGAAAAGGAATGAAAGAGACTACTCTAGAAATCTAGATAGAGGGATTACCAAACCAATCGTAAAACTGCAGAATACTTTTTACGGTACGACACCCAATCTTCCCGAATGTTGTGTTCCGTGAATTGCGATGGATAGGGCGGCAGACACGGCTTCCTAAGGATAAAGGATATATCCTATTGTGGTCTCCCAATATATACTCGACGGTACGTGGGAGAACAATTCTGTACTGACACTTGTCATCTCAAAGAGGAGGAATCGCCCAACCTACGATGAAAGCGATAGTTACCAGGCTTTACGACGCCAGAATACGTCTCTAGCCTAGACTTCTAGATGTTGTGTGTTAGGTTCCAAAGAATTTTTATGTTCATTGAATTTATTTTACAGTTGATCTTTCTTAAGAAGTTTTCCTTTAAGGTTCACCACGTGATGTAGATATAAAACTCCTAAATATGCAATCTAAGATGATAAATAGTCGTTTACTCTTATTTTTGCAATGAAAATCCTAGCTACTAAGGAAAGAGAAACGAAATCCTTTCAACATAGAGCAGAGAGCACACACTAGATGCACTGTCCTAAATCAAAATCAACAAGCAGTCTAAATGCAAATGCACATGTATGTATTTGTTTTCTGCTTTCTTTATGTGTGAATGACAAAAAGAATGCTAAATACAAATCTGAATTATCTCTTCTTTCAATGCGACAGTACTAACGATTTTCTTTTCAAAAAACGACAGGAAGGCAAGACAACACTTTTCGATTTTGAATTGAAAACTGCTTTCGACACTTGAAATACTATAAATTCAGATCAAATACAAGAGTAACAGTGTAATCGACTATAAAAAAGAGTAGGATATTTTTCTTTGACTGAAAACAACACTTGCGACACTTTCAAATCAAAATACGACAGTTCGATTAAGCTACTATTTTGTAAAGGAGAACTGTAAATGGCTAAAAATACATAAAAACATTCACAATCCTTTGTACAATGGAGGCTGAATGATGCAAAGGAAGGGGGTTTCAACAATGGTATACTGATCACAGACAACAAAACTCCTGAATAAAGCTGAAGACAGTGAAGAAAAACCAAAATCTGGAGGCAGAAATAGTCTTACCTGATCATCGCACCTGTAACACAGGGAAACAGGGATGCATATCACCTACTGCACATGGGAGGTGCGATGCATCCAATCTGCCAAAACGAGAGAGTGCGATGGTCCAGGGACGAAACTTAAACTTGGTTTTTGGTCACAGTTTGCAGTTTAGTTCAGGGATTTAGGCTGAGCTAATGATAGTCAGTAAATATAAAGTATAGGGGCTGATATAATGAGGTTACTTGAGCTACCTCTAGGGCTTTTGGGATGTTTGCAAGTTAGTTGTTCAGTTCATAAACAAACCCGGAGATTGACTGAAGCAACGTTGATCTACTTTTCACTTGCATAGCAAATGCAGTTCGAAGGCTAGTTGGCTTAACTTCAGGCTCCGTCTGTAGTTTATGAAGCAAACAAATATACACACGCAATCAAACTATTCGATCCCCAACGGAGTCACCATTTTGTTATCGGGAAAACTAGTGTTTATTCAGAACTGCTAGTTGTTATAGACAATTTTGTGCCTTACAGCAACAAGCATGAATTGTCAATAATCCAAGGGATCCAAAGTTCCCTAAACATGATGTTCCTACCCCTAGAGGAACAAGGTCAGCAAACCAACAGCTCTCAAATCAGTTCTCCACCTGAAAACACTCAAAAACAAGCAATCCTGAAATCAAAGCAGGTGCTCCACTAGGTTTCTGCGCTGAAACTCAGTTGCTCCATGGTGTACCTGCGTTGCAAAGCAAGTGGAACAAAGGCCACCTGCGCTGAGCGGGATGGGACAAGTGGCACAATGAGTCATTGCTTTGGAATCTTCCAAAAATGACACTTGGATCAGGGATTTCGCCTTGTGATGAGTCAGAGGCTCTGTTTCTCCAAGTGGAAGCAAGGTTCTCCAAGTGGACTCAAGAACTGAAGATCAACTAAAGATTAACTGAAGAGAGAGAGGACACAAGGCAGCTACACATCAGTTGCAAGCTGACTCATCCTTTCTCAATTCATCTATATATTGAGCTCTCTCCTATGAGCTCAGGAGGCTGGAATTTTGTGCAAAGTAATGATATGCTGTTGGTTTCACTATTGAGCTATTGGGTGATTGTTTGAGAGAGGTGAAGAGGAGAAATTCGTTCTGCTGGGAGGTGTTGCTGGGTTGGAGCCTTCAATGGTTGTAATACTCTCAGAACCTTTACTTCTTCATTAATAAAAGCTATTGAGGTTCTTCTATGTGCTCTTGTTTCAATAATATATTGTGATGATTGCATGTTTGGTTTTCACTAATCCATGAACCAGTTATGATTGCATGCCTCTTGTAGTTTCCTTCTTTGTTATTTTGCAGGATCTCATTGTAGCTGGGCAAGCAAAAGGACAAGGAGCTAGGAGCAAGCGGCCAAAGAGAAGAGTTTGGATTCGACATTAAGCGCAAGGCAACGGTTAGTGCATTTCTCCATTCTCTTTTGCTTTCATAAAGAAGTAAACCTTAAGTAGTTTGTTTTACAGTTGTTGCTAAGGAACTATCACCCTTAGAGTGGGATAGGGTCATCCGAGTCGAATACTTTTCCCTACAACACTAGTCCCACTAAGATGGGTAGCTATCTTAGAAACAAACAAACTAAATTCACTTGTGTTTTCCTTTACGAGAGATAGATGAGAAAGAAGCAGAGAGTACCAACCTCAGTCTTTCGCTTGGCTCCTTGCTCGTTTCCTTTCCCCTTTAACAGAATCTCACCAATCCTTCCTTACTTGTCCCGCTTCAAAGAGCACCTATAGAGTCAAAGTAGCATAATACCATCAAAGCATAGAGATCTATCACTATAAACAATATAGGATCAGATATATATTGACCATACAAATGCATATAAAAACACAATATTCAGAGATATACAAGAATATGGAGGAAAACTCAAATAGCTTTATTGATAGAAGTAGTAGAAGAGAGGATTACAACCACTTGGTCTGACCCAGTGCCATCCTCCCAGCATGAAAGCCCTCTTCACCTCATACAA
This sequence comes from Pinus tabuliformis, assembly GCA_031772625.1. Classification (NCBI taxonomy): domain Eukaryota; kingdom Viridiplantae; phylum Streptophyta; class Pinopsida; order Pinales; family Pinaceae; genus Pinus; species Pinus tabuliformis. Next base: position 173,847,484 of record CM062819.1, on the reverse strand, counting down.
AGCAAGATCACCCAACAATGTCTTCAAAGAGAAACCAACAACACTTCTTTGCAAATTACAAAATTCCAGCCTCTGGATCTCTGGGATGAGGGATCCATATATAGATGTTTGCAGGGGGGTGAGTCAGCTTCTGAGATTTTGATTAGTGTCATCTCTCTAATATTTCTTGGTTCCACTTGGAGATTTCATGATCTCTTACTCATCCTTGGCCAAATTCAGAGAGGAAAGTGTCAAATGAGCAGCTTCTAGAAGATTCTCAGGGTCTCCACCTAGCAAACTGCTTGTGCCATTTGTCTGCTCTCGCTCATCGCACCCTACATAAGGGCTTTCCAGTATGCATCACAATTTTTGCATGTGGTAGGTGAGATGCATCACACCCTTAGCACTCGGCAGTCTGTATGGTCCCTCTTTGACCAGTTCTGAGTAGTTTTTCATGGACAACCTCTAGGATATGATGTAATCAGCTGACCTTGCTCCTTTAGGGTATGAAACAACACTTTTAGGGACTTAGAAGCCCTTGGTTTATGGACATATGTGATTGGGGTTGCAGTGCCAATATATGTCTATAACACATGTGGACCCAGCCATGATACAAGTTATTTGAGATTGGAAAATCCCAACCACTCTAATAGAGCTACACAACTTTCTGGGTCTTTCCAATTTATACCGTAGGTTCGTGTTGGGTTTCTCTCATATAACTTGGCCTTTGAGTAAAGTCACGAAGGGTATAATGAAAGAAAAGTTATTCAAGTATGAATCCCAACAAAATACATTTTTCTAGTTGAAACATCGCCTTTGCTTTGCACCAGTGCTCACATTACCAGACCTACAGCAACCATTTGAGATTAAGACATATTCCTCCAAGTATGCTGATGAGCCCCAAATTTGGTAACATTTTTGGCTCATTTGGCCTACTTACCCTTGCTCAACCCTTCATTTTTCATCACTTATGCATCATTTTTTTAGTATATTCATGTTATTTGTACGAAGGAGGGCAGTCACTATTCCTAGGTGGCTAACACATGTTTATTTCAGGTTTTTTTGACATTTAATGGAGCAAAACCACGCAGATGAAGGCTAGGAGACAACCAAGATGGGATTGCGGTTTTGTAGGAAGGATGTCCACAGCATTGAATGGCCTTCCTCGTGATCTCCACCCCAACTCCGAGCTGCAACCACCACCGAGCTAGAAGGCAGCCAAACGGATTGAAAGGAAACAACAGATTACTCTTAGTTTGGGCAGCCAAACCCCACTAATTTAGGAGGCCAACTTGGCCCTTGTAATGTATAAATAAAGAGGCTGTAGCCTTCGATGGGAACTTTTGAAACTTTCTTTTTTATTCTGGACTACGAGCTGATAGCTCTGTTTTGCTCTTTGTAAGCCATTTTTGGCATGTTGTTAGACTTATGACTATTATCTTTTAATAAAAGGCAGGCAGATTTGAGTTCAGTTCTGAGTTCTTAGAGGAGCTATAGCTCTCGGGGTTGGGCCCAACCTGAGAGAAGTAGGCCTCCTTTCTTTGTATTGTTACTTTCCTTTCAGCATTGTATTTCTTTTCCTTCACATGCATTTGGAAACACAGTTTGAGTTGAACTTCTTGGTGTGATTAAGTAGGTTAGTTTTATGAACAAAGTTGCTTTCAGTAGTTTATATTAAAGTAAGGAGATTAGAGTTAATCGGAGCTCCAAAAAGGGTTGATTGCACACTCACTTACACCTCTTTTTAGAGATTGGGATTGCAGCCCGTGCCACCCACCAAAAACACAGTTTTACATGTCCATACAAGATTTAATGCAATGTTCTCGGTTGTAGAAGCATCCACGCATTCAGATCTTGTGGAATGAACCTTTGTTTCAGTACCATGCAAGAGTTTCCTTACAAAATCACGTTGTTGTTCTATGGTTTTATAAAAACAGTTAGAATAGGTTGATGAAATCTCGGTTTTGTGCAAGACACAGATGATTTGTTTCATTTAAACTGTGCAGTACTTCTCTCCCATTCTCGTATCCTTCCAAGCCATGCCTAGGCCATCCACTCACCCCTCAGTTAGACCACTTACCTCCTAAACCCTTCTATCACCCACGTGATTCTACCTTTTCCGCCTTCCATTTCCTCTTACCTCCTCTAGACCCACCAGCTTTACTCACCCCCTCTTCATCTCATCTCTCTGTCCATAAGCCATCACAAGCTCCCCTCCTACCTCCTTGACCATCCATATACCCCCTTTCACTCATCCATCACCCAAAAATCCTATTGCAGAACATCTTGTAGAAATTAACAGACTTCCTGTAGAAATTCTGAACATCCTGTAGAACCCCTGCAGACTTCCTATAGAAGCTTGTAAACACGGTTGCCAAGCATTTGAACTTTATGAACTTCTCTGAAAGGATGCTAGGGATCCCTTATACCCTCTCTTAGCCTTCCTAACCTTCTCCAAGCATTTCCCTCCTTGATCTATCCCTGCACAGTCAAGACCCAGTTAGAAGCACACACATAATAATTCCAACAACTTGAACAAAAATACAAAAATATGCTTTCTTTAAATCAAACTAGTCTAGACACATGCATCTTACCTTCCTAGAAGTAATGGCACCTCTTCCAGTATTTTGCATTCCCACCTTTGCATCAGTAGGACTAGCTGGTAGAATTAGGGTTTGTTAGGGTTTTCATTTCTTGTTGGCTTTCAGCTGCTTTCTGCAGTAGGTTAATTTCCTTTGAGATAGCTTTCGTTCATCAGTTAAAAATCTTCTTCTGAGAACTCATAGAAGTTGGCTTGAGCCCTACCGGACTTGTGCCAGCTGACCAAGTGACAGCTGCGACAAGAGCTAGTACTTGTGCATACAGCACCGTCGCTTCCAAGTTTGTTATGAACTACCGGGTTGATAAAATTAGAGAAGGAAGCCCCAGGAGTTGTAGCATTATTGCTACAATACTGGAGCCCACCATATTTTTGGTGCCGTTGCCGGGGAAGTGTCAGAGTATTAGTAATTGTTTCTTTTCTTCTATTTTCCTACTCTCGCCTTCTGCCAAGTAGTTTATTTCATTTCCATTCTGCAAAAGTAGCATAGACATTTCCTGCTTTCATAGATTAACATTTCAATTCCGAAATTTCATTTTTGCAAGCATAGATTAGCATTTCAATTCTGCAAGCGTAGACTAGCATTTCCATTCCTGCAATTTCATTTGAGCGAAGTAGATTAGTTCTTTCCTGCTTTCATTTCAATTCTGTATTTTTATTTCAGCAAGATAGTTAGTTGTAGATCAATCTGTTTCAGTTTTTGCAGGTTCCAGAGAAAAAAACAAAAGCAATCAAAAGTCTTTCCATTTCATGCCTCGTAGGAATCGAGATAAAACAGGAAAATTCTTACCCAACACCCCCACTACATCACTGAGTCACCCTTATCTCTTCTTCGGTGACAGTGATCCAGAAGAACCTATAGGTGAACCTCCTAAGATATACGAAGATCCTATAGAAGAAGAAGAATTAGAGACCATTCCATCTGAAACTATGGCTGACAATAGAGGAGAAGATGAGAGAATAGAGGGTGCCTTCCCCATCCGAGAGACCAATGGAGACATGAAAATGAAGAACATTAGCCCCTCCGCTTTACCTCACTTCCATGGACTGACTACTGAAGATCCTGATACCTTCCTGTTTGAGTTTGCTGTCCTTTGTCGAACCTATGACTATACTGAAGATGAGCAGAAGCTGAAACTCTTCCCCTCAACCTATAAGGATGCAGCATTACGCTGGTTCATGGGCTTACCTGGGAACAGTATCACCACTTGGGCTCAGATGCAACAAGCTTTCAATACCAAGTACCGGGACTACTGTAGGTCCAAGGAAACCAAGGGAGAAATCTTCCGGATGACCATGGGAAATGATGAGTCCTTAGAGGATTATGAGGAAAGGTTCCAACTTAGCTATAAACAGGCCAGGTGCACACTTGACCTTGAATCCCTCAAGTTGGTCCTGCTCCGAGGAGTCCCTGAAGACCTCTTAGATACCCTTCACATGTTAGCTAGAGGAGATATTTACCAACTTCCTTATGAGGACATAAAGACTGTGTTTAGAAACCACTCTAGGGCAGCCCGGAAACGAGGTAGAGGAAACCTCCTCTCAGCTGCTATTCCTTTCTCCAAACATGAGTTTACAAATCAATTAGAGGATCTCAAAAGTGAGGTGAGACAGACCATTGCCATGCAACTTGATACATTCAGGATCCAGCAGAAGAAGGAAAAAGCTGAGAGGGCCTTGGCTATCTTCTGCCCTAGGTGTACAAGGAGACACCCTAAGAACGAATGCCCATTACATTCGGTTGAAGTATGTTTCGTTTGTGAGGAGGACCATCCCACAAATCAATGTCCAACCTTACCTGGGCTTAAAGCCATGTATCAAGGGACAGAAGCCCCCACTGAACCTCTCTATTTCCTCAACCAAAGGAGGCCACAAGGACCTAGACCTTACCAGCAGGGGATGCAAGGGGTACCCCAAGCTTATTACAGCCCCAACCAATCTACTCCTATGCCTTCCTGGGGTCCCCCTGCTCATCCTTCCTGGTCTGTGCCTCCTCCATGGTCTTATCCACCTCAGTATCATACTCAACCCACTACTCATTCGTATCACTCACATGCCCAGCCACAGCCTTAGTGGAATGCACCTCAGTCAGGGTGGAGGCCCCAGTACAACACTCCTCCCGCCATTTTGCCTCTACCACCAGTTCAACCTCAACCATTACCTCTTGCTCCTCCAAGGAAACCTCAAATGCCTGCTCAACCGAACCTGAACCCCAACAACAGACAGGCCCAACAGGTATACACTGGGGAAACATCATGCCCTACCTATGCTGTGGAGATCCAGGAGATCAATCTGCGATCTGGAAAGACTCTTCCGGATCGCCAACCTCCTCCCCCAGAGGATGAGGAAGACAAACAAGAAAGTGAACCACAGGCTATTCCACCCTTTCCTGAGAGACTAACAGCCACCACACAACCCAACCCAGAGGAGGATGAGGTTCTGGGAGAGCTCAAGAAGTTGTATGTGAAAATACCACTTCTCCAAGCCATCAAGGATGTGCCAATATACAACAAACTGGTTAAGGAAAAGTGTTTCAAACACCCAGGCAGGCGAAAGAGGGATGCTTCAACCATCAATGTCATAGGACAACTGTCTGACCTCATGTTGGGACAAGTCATCTGCCGAAAGTATCTAGATCCTGGGAGTCCTGTAGTAGATGTGCACATCAATGGCACCATCATACCTCACACCTTGATTGATCTGGGGGCTGCCATTAATGTGATGCCCAGGGATACCATGCTCAAACTCAACCTTCAGGGTTATGGGTCCAACTTCCAGGAAGCATTGTCCAATATGGGAAAAGTCCTAACCAAATGCATTGAGATGAACCTGTCCCTTAGTCCTGAAAAATGTGAATTCTTGATGACTGAAGGGACAGTGCTAGGCCATACCATATCTTGCCAAGGGTTACAGGTGGATCCTAACAAAATTGCTCTCATGAAGAAGGTTCTGCCTCCCCAAAAGGTAAGGGATGTTCGGAGTTTCTTAGGATTAGCAGGGTATTACAGAAGATTCATTAAAGACTTCAGCAAGCTATCCTCACCATTGTTTGGCCTGTTGGCAAAAGATGTGGAGTTTACTTGGACTGACGATTGTCAGAGGGCTTTGAATGAATTAAAGGACAAGTTGGTGTCTGCCCCAATCTTGAGAGGTCCAAACTGGGCCCTACCTTTCCACATCCACACTGATGCCTCGAACAAAGCCATAGGGGCAGCCTTAGGACAAGTCGAACAAAAACTTCCGTATGCCATTTACTTTGTTAGCAAAAACTTATCCAAAGCAGAACTGAATTACACTATAACTGAGAAAGAATTCTTAGTTGTGGTCCATGCACTGAACAAGTTCTGACATTATATCACTGGCTATCAAACATTTGTACATACTGATCATGCTACAATTATATATATAATGAATAAACCAGATGTGAATGCTCGTATTATTAGATGGTTACTTTTGTTGCAGAAGTTTGATTTGACTATCGTTGACAAATCAGGTAAAGAAAATGTTGTTGCTGACTTTTTATCTAGATTGGATCTATCTGCAGATGAGGATGGAACAGTGTACGACCAGATGCCCGATGAACATCTGTTTGCTATCTCAGTACTCTCTCCATGGTTTGCTGATATAGCAAACTACCTCGTTTCAGCACAGTTCCCTCCGCACCTATTCTCAAGAGAGAAGAGCAGAATCATCAGAAAAAGTGCCTCATTCACTTGGATCGGGGGCAACCTGTTCAAGCTTGGCCCTGACTAGATCTTAAGGCGTTGTGTAAGGGAGGAGGAAGTCTTTGATATCCTCCTCACCTATCATGATGGGCCTTGTGGAGGAAATTTTGCAGCAAAGAGGACTACCTTCAAAATCCTGCAGGCAGGTTACTATTGGCCGACACTTCATCAAGATGTCAGAAGGTATATCAGCCAATGTGACCGATGCCAAAGAATGGGGAAACCGACTCAAAGGGATGAGATGCCTCTCCAACCTCAAGTGACTCTTGAGCCATTTGAGAAGTGGGGTATGGACTTTGTGGGTCCAATCAACCCTCCTTCGAGGCAAAGGTCTTACATCATTGTGTGCACTGACTACCGGACAAAGTGGGCAGAAACTAAAGCAATCAAAGCAGCGACAGAAGAAAAGGTGGCTGAATTCTTAAGAGAAAACATCTTCTACAAATTTGGCTACCCAAGAGAGCTGGTCACCGATCAAGGAAGCTAGTTCACATCCAACTTAATTGAAGACCTACTAGCTCATCACAAAATCAAGCACAGGACTTCCACCCCCTATCATCCTCAGGCAAATGGGCAAGTGGAAGTCACCAATATAGCATTGGAAGGGATTTTGACTAAGGTAGTGAGCAGCAGTAGGAAAGATTGGGGAGATCACCGGGTTGAGGCCACATGGGCTTACAACACCACTTGGAAGACCACAACCGGCTTCACACCTTATGAGCTGGTCTATGGGAAGAAAGCTTTGCTGTCAATTGAATTTGAATACAACACTTTGAGGATGGCAGCTCAGCTGGACCTAGATCTCAGCCATTCCCAACAAGAAAGGTTATTGCAGCTAAATGGACTAGACGAGCACCGAATGCAGGCCCTCCTTCACTCAGAAGTGATTCAACTTCAGAGAAAGGTGTGGCATGACCAACACCTCAATGACAAGCAATTCCAGCCAGGAGATTGGGCGTTGTTGTATGATTCCAGGCATAAAGATTTCAAGGGGAAGCTGAGAACCAGATGGCTGGGACCATATGTAGTGGAAAAATGTCATGACAATGGATTTGTTCTTATTCGGACCATTGACGAGGAGGCCATCCCCATGCTTGTCAATGGGCATCGACTGAAGATCTACAGGAAACCTCTCTCAAGACAAGAGTTCATAAAAACTATGGAGAAATCAGTGTTGGTCATAGAGATGGGTTCTGCCTCTGTTTTGGGCATACCCTGAAAGTTCAAAAAAAAAAAAAAAGGAATAAAAAGAATTAAACATAAAGATCCTTGGGTGAAAACCTTTCTGAGGCTCCCAAGGTAGGTGGTAGGGGTGAAAACCTCATTGAGGCGCCCCTATTGTCTTTCAAAAAAAAAAGAAAAAAAAAAAGGGATTTGAAAAAGATCCTTGAGTGAAAACCTCTCTGAGGCGCTTAAGGCATATGGAAAGGGTGAAAAACTCATTGAGGCGCCCCTGCTATCTTCAAAAAAAAAAAAAGAGAACAAAACAAAGAACAAAACAATAAGCAAAAAAACAAAAAAAAGACAACGACAGCAAGTTTATAATGTGGCAATGCATGCAAGTTGCAGGTATTCTATGAAGGAGAGGAGGTCTCTCAACTCGAAGTTAAGGATCCTTATCATGCTGCCAGGAGACCTCACCATCACCTCCTCCAAAAACACTCATCTTATCCAAGGTATGGGCACAATTTTATCATAGCTTAGTCTTCTACAGGAAGGTGCAGACTTTCTACAGGAAGTTCTATATTTCTACAGGATACTTCCTGTAGAAGTTCAAGACAGCCCAGAATTCATTATGTGGGAGATCTTACGACCAAGGTTCGACACGGAGGCATGAAAGCTACTATTTCCTCCATCACACACTGCTGTCACCTTCTGCTACCACCCCAGTTGACATGCAATAAAAGTACCTGCACAATCAAAACAAATCATTGAGTTATCAAGAGGAAGCGATGTTTAAATGAAAAAAGATGTTGAGGTGCCATGCAATACCCATCACAGCTATCCAAGGGCCCTATGAGCGTGATCGTGATGCCACTGTCTTCATCGTTCAGCATGCACCCGAGGAGGAAAAACTGCTACAGGATATCCTGCAGGAGTCCCGTAGCAGTTAAGCCAACTAGAGTGTACACCATTCCATCGCCTGCAACATGCAAGGATAACGCAGGCACATGTAGCTGAATCATAAGCTTCATCGTCAGCAGCCTGTGAAGGGGAACCTCCGGGCCTATGCAATCAAGCAGCAGGAAACAAATCTAGTCATCGTCGTCCAAAAGCTTGAAGAATCATGTCGCGGCCGCACAGGTAAGTGCCTCGCCCTTTCTTCCGTCGAATTACATGAATTTTACTTTGAAATGTTTGCAAGTGTGAAGTGAATGGGTTGAGCAGTCATATGGCCATTCGACTGGCCACGTCGACCAGTCAGATGGTCTAGTCGGATGTGTAAACGGTGGTCGTGGCAAAAGGAACGGCTAGTGCACACGTGAGAGCCATCCAATCGGGGAGAAGCATGTTTTAACAGAAATGGCGGCGGCGGATCTGCGGGGAATGATGCGGCAGTCAGGGAACTTGCAGTAGAATTATTAAGTGACGTCGCCCAACGGTCCGACAGGGACAACTCACCCCTACGCCACGGATTCCGCCGCATTCAAATCTATCGGCTAGATTGCCACCCCACGCATTTATCATTAGCCATTTGAAAGTCGAGTGAGCATCCGGATTCCTCTGAAGCTCGACACTCCAATTCTTTGGCTGTTCGAACATCTATTAAGCAGCATAGAGAGCGCAGAACCACTGCAGTGTTCTCCAGAACTCGTGCGCTGTTTCTACAGGAAAGCTGCTTCTACAGGAAGCTCGTTGTCACGGGAAAATTGGGCTCTTCACATCAAAGGTGGTGAATTAAAAAGGTAAGCGTGAACCTTGCCTACCATGAAATTGGTTTCGAGGGTGGCGGACTCGACGTTCTACAGTCTGCTCATAAAGGAATGCAAGTATTGTCTGCCGTTTGCATGAATTGTCGTCAGGGTGTATGTAAAGTCTCCTACAGGATATAATTTGTAATTAAAGCTCTGTTAAAACTCATCTAGAGATAGTTTTCGTGATTTGAATGTGTGGCTCTGTCCCAAAACGCTAGTTTGTTGCATCCGCCACCTCCAACCAACGTAGCAGTTTTTCACCATGCCAAGTGGGTTCATCAGAAAGGAACCAACCGACTCCAAGAAACTAAGAGAGAACCCTGAGGTGGTGGAGCTGTTCACCCACGCTCAGTGGATGTCGTTCTGCGACAAATTGCAGGGGTATGATGATGAGGTGGTAGAGGAGTTCTTGCGGGCTCTGAAGCCGAAATCAAAGACATTAGCCACCATCAATTTCAGGGGTTTGAGTTTCAGAATCACCCCACAGTTCATCAGCTGAGTTACCAAGCTCCCAATGGGAGTACCATGGGACAAAGAAGAGAGGAAATTAAGCCAACAGGCTAAAAAAGAATTATTTCCACCAGAGGAGCAGTTCTCAGAAGATAAGAACGGGGTTTGCAGGACTAGCTTACTGCCACTTTGGAGCGAATTCAGCCTCCAAATCATGAAATACATCACCTGCGAAGGTCGGTTTAGTATACTCACAGAATTAAGGCATCAGATGGACCTACCTGCAGAGAACAAATTAAGCATTCCCTACTTTCTATTTCAGTCTATGAATGAATGTGCCACCAAGTTGAGGGAGGGCACACCAGACCAGGTAGCTCATCACGGGCTCATTAAGCTCCTCGTGGAGGATGCACTCCACCCATACAAAGTCCCTCTCTCATGGGAAGCCTTCCCGAATTTAACCAAGGATGGCAATATAAAAATGTTGACTAAAGAGCTTGGTTCCTCCAGCAGCGAGGAGAAGCAGTCAGTACCCGCAGGAAAGAAAGAAAAAGGCCAGAGACCCACGGCCAAAACACCAAAGGCTGAGCAAAAGGAGAAACAAGAGGAAAATGGTGCCAAGGAGAAAGAGGAAGCACCCATATTAACACCCCGAGAGAAGAGATTACAAAGCAGGGTGGACAAGACTAAGCAGGTCCACATCAGCAAAGACACCTTGACAGCAGCCTCGACCAAGTCAAAAAGTAAAACACCCTCAGCAAAGCAAACTAAAGTGGTGCCACCTGTTCCTACAGGAAAACCGAAATTGGCTTCTACAGGAAGCCCGAAATCAGCTGAAAAAGGGCCTTCTACAGGAAGCCCTGAGAAAAGAAAACCAAGGGAAAAGAAAGCCGATGTTCTTGCAAGGGAGGCAGCAGCTTTGCTGGCCGCCCTCAGTACACCTCCTAAGCCCAAGGAAAAGAGAAAGAGGGAGACCCCTCTATATTTTAAAGCCAGGATAAGTGTGAGAATAAAAACGGGCAAGCCACAGCCTCCATCCAATAGCCCAATCACTATAGATGATGCCCTTACTTCGCCCAAGGAGAGGTCCCCCTCAAAGATATCAGTCACCTATGAGAGGGGGAGCCCGAAAACAACTACTTGGAAATAAAGATTAGACCAATTGGCTTCAAAAGCCCGCCTACAGGATGCTGAAGCTTCTCTACAGGAAACCTTAGCCCGGCTTAAGGAAACAGAGAGAATGGAAGGAGAAGCACCCTCATCACCACCGAGGGAGGGCGAAGTAGAGCCACCAAGAGAAGAAGAAAAAGAGCACATTCCGGAGCCTAGCCCTCAGCCAAGTCTGAGCTCATACTATAACTTCTTGGAAGCTGGCAAAATTATACCACAAAAATTCACTGTGCCACTGTTCTTTGCATTGGAGGAAGAGAGAGTACGTACACACACGTGGATGAAAATAGCCAAATCAAAAGGTGTGGCGGACATAGGTCCCTTGTAGGAGCAACTCAAGGAGGCCAGAAGTGAATTAGCCATGGCTAAACACGTGGCAAATTGCCAACGGATGTTCCTACAGGAAGAAAACGAAAAGCTTAGACTGCAGCTACAGGAGCTGAGGAGAGGAACAGGCAAATCCTCCAGGGACATCACAGCAGAACAACAAGGAAAAAAGGAACTACACATCGGTCTTGGGGAGCCAACCACGCATCTACAAGAAGCAGAGCTGCAAGCACAAATTGAGGTGCAAGCTCTCAAACAACAGCTGCAACAGAAAGAGGCACAATTGGCCTGCATGGCCAGTTGGGCCATGGATGCTATACAATGCAGACAGCCGGCCAAATCCTATGGCCTGTACCTAAGAGACCAATGGCTACAATTTCAAATCAACACCTTGGCGCAAAGGGGTATCTCTCAGCTCCAAGACCCGCAGCAGTTCACTGAATTATGCAATACCATTTCTTCTAAGGATAAGGCCAAACTATCGGAGTTCTATCTCCATAATTTGGCCCTTCCTAATGTGGTTTCATGGGATCCCAACACGGTCTTAGGGGATATGAAGTTAATGGCACTTGCCTCATGGTTGAACCATGAAGACAAAAGAGCAGCAAAAGCCAAAGCGGTCATGAACCGAGAGCTGAATGAGCCATTACTAATTAGAGCAGAACCAGGGGATCCAACTGCATTAATATCAGCACACCAACACTTATCCACTGACCCTCAAGCTTCATTGAAATATATGGATCAGCAAGCCCAGGCCATAGCGTATTTTGAGGATATGGAGAGACTGCTAGGGGACAACTGTGTTCACGCTTGCACCCGCCGATGGAATACATTGGCCCACAGTCTAAAAATCAGAGAATATCATACTACAACTCGAATGAGGGAAGCTCTAGTACGGGTGCCCCTCTATAAGAAATCTATGCAGAACCTCCAGGCCAGCTGGATTGGCCTCAATCTAAGCCCACCTCTACTGTTAGGATTGATGGAAGGCAACACAGAGACAGATGAGCAGGAACAGTGGGAAGAGGTGGAGAGAAAGGCTGGGTTCCATGTCAGCAAGGAGGACACTACTGCAGAAGCTTGGGATGTGAGGGTGGCAGTAAAGGCAATGAAGGATGAGGAGCTGGACTAGTTGCTCAAGGATGAGCAATCACTTTAGCTGGGGGGTGATGATGAGCCCCAAATTTGGTAACATTTTGGGCTCATTTGGCCTACTTACCCTTGCTCAACCCTTCATTTTTCATCACTTATGCATCATTTTTTTAGTATATTCATGTTATTTGTACAAAGGAGGGCAGTCACTATTCCTAGGTGGCTAACACATGTTTATTTCAGGTTTTTTTGACATTTAATGGTGCAAAACCACGCAGATGAAGGCTAGGAGATAGCCAAGGTGGGATTGCGGTTTTGTAGGAAGGCTGTCCACAACATTGAATGGCCTTCCTCGTGATCTCCACCCCAACTCCGAGCTCCAACCACCACCGAGCTAGAAGGCAGCCAAACGGATTGAAAGGAAACAACAGATTACTCTTAGTTTGGGCAGCCAAACCCCACTAATTTAGGAGGCCAACTTGGCCCTTGTAATGTATAAATCAAGAGGCTGTAGCCTTCGATGGGAACTTTTGAAACTTTTTTGTTTATTCTGGACTACGAGCTGATAGCTCTGTTTTTCTCTTTGTAAGCCATTTTTGGCATGTTGTTAGACTTATGATTATTATCTTTTAATAAAAGGCAGGTAGATTTGAGTTTAGTTCTGAGTTCTTAGAGGAGCTATAGCTCTCGGGGTTGGGCCCAACCTGAGAGCAATAGGCCTCCTTTCTTTGTATTGTTACTTTCCTTTCAGCATTGTATTTCTTTTCCTTCACATGCATTTGGAAACACAGTTTGCTGAGTTGAACTTCTTTGTGTGATTAAGTAGGTTAGTTTTATGAACAAAGTTTCTTTCAGTAGTTTAGATTAGAGTAAGGAGATTAGAGTTAATCAGAGCTCCAAAAAGGGTTGATTACACACTCACTTCCACCTCTATTTAGAGATTGGGATTGCAGCCCGTGCCACCCACCAAAAACAAAGTTTTACATGTTCATACAAGCTTTAATGCAATGTTCTCGGTTGTAGCAGCATCCACGCATTCAGATATTGTGGAATAAACCTTTGTTTCAGTACCATGCAAGAGTTTCCTTACAAAATCACGTTGTTGTTCTATGGTTTTATAAAAACAGTTAGAATAGGTTGATGAAATCTCGGTTTTGTGCAAGAGACGGATGATTTGTTTCATTTACACTGTGCAGTACTTCTCTCCCATTCCCGTATCCTTCTAAGCCGTGCCTAGGCCATCCACTCACCCCTCAGTTAGACCACTTACCTCCTAAACCCTTCTATCACCCACGTGATTCTACCTTTTCCACCTTCCATTTCCTCTTACCTCCTCTAGACCCACCCGCTTTACTCACCCCCTCTCCATCTCATCTCTCTGTCCATAAGCCATCACAAGCTCCCCTCTCATCCTACCTATCCACCCATACAGCTCATGCACTCCTCCATCACCCAAAAATCCTATTGCAGAACATCCTATAGAAATTCTCAACATCCTGTAGAACCCCTACAGACTTCCTGTAGAAGCTTGTAAACACGGTTTCCAAGCATCTGAACTTTATGAACTTCTCTGAAAGGATGCTAGGGATCCCTTAGACCCTCTCTTAGCCTTCCTGACCTTCTCCAAGCATTTCCCTCCTTGATCTATCCCTGCACAGTCAAGACCCAGTTAGAAGCACACACATAATAATTCAAACAACTTGAACAAAAATACAAAAATATGCTTTCTTTAAATCAAAGTAGTCTAGGCACATGCATCTTACCTTCCTAGAAGTAATGACACCTCTTCCAGTATTTTGCATTCCCACCTTTGCATCAGTAGGACTAGCGGGTAGAATTAGGGTTTGTTAGGATTTTCATTTCTTGTTGGCTTTCAGTTCCTTTCTGCAGTAGGTTAATTTCCTTTGAGATAGCTTTCATTCATCGGTTAAAAAGCTTCTTCTGAGAACTCATAGAAGTTGGCTTGAGCCCTAGCGGAATTGTGCCAGCTGACCAAGTGACAGCTGCGACAAGAGCTAGTACTTGTGCATACAGCACCGTCGCTTCCAAGTTTGTTACGAACTACCGGGTTGATAAAATTAGAGAAGGAAGCCCCAGGAGTTGTAGCATTATTGCTACAATACTGGAGCCCACCATATGCTATCAGGGTAGTTCTTACTCAGTAGGGGCATCCAGTGGAATATCACAGTGAGACACTTTCAGACACAGTCTAAAAGTATCCCACCTATGACAAAGAGATGTATTCCAAATTAGTAGCAGAGAAATGCTTTTGTTCCTGAAGTGACTCCAATTGGGTATTGTCTAGGCCTGGTGGCAGTGGAGCAACACCAGAGATGAAAAATAATGCTCTGACGAATTCTTTTACTTGTGGATTTATATACTCCTCATTCCCAATTGTAACAACTCAGTATGAATTGGCTTGGTATGTGTGTTGCCGATTAAGAGAATGGTACGGACTATATCTTTAACTCAATCTAAGTGAGGAAGTTGTGGTAATCAATGAAATGAACAATTCTTCTAGAAGAGTTAGACCCTTTTTACATGAGACAAGATTCATTCAGAGAGATGGAGTTCTATCAGTGTGTTGCCAATGTTGTAGCGGCTACAACTACCCTCCAAAATTTTTCCCATGCTTAGATTTTGGAGTTTAACCTTATATTCACAAGAGCTTATATTGCACTCCTATGAAGCATTCTTACTTTGATTGAGACTTATGATTTTCACTTGTGCTTTTGTTCAATTGTTTTCACACTTAACTGATCTTTCTAATTCACAAGCTAACCTCCTAACTTGGTCTTTTATTAGTTCTGGGCTTGCCTCGAGAAATTATGCAATCCTTGAGGGTTTGCAGCCTTAATGATTAAAATTGCATAGTTCTGAATAGAATTCTTCCTTGAGATTATAAATTGCACAGTCATGGAAGGTATCCCAGTACTAAGCCCATAAATTGTGCAATGCACCCCTTGAGCTTATAAATCGCGTAATGCACTAAGTGGGAAAGTTTCCTAGTTCCCCAGAATTGCACAATCTTTCCCAGCAACATGCATGGAAAGTTTCCCTAGATAGACAAGCAAACTAAAGGGAAAAATCATCCCTAGGAAGTAGGAATCCATTATTAGTTTCCCAAAAGTGGCATATTGTTATTTTTAGAAGTTTCGACCAAGTGTCACTTTTCCTTGATTTTAGTCATGCACATCATAAACCCACGTTTGCTCAAATCTAGTCCATTGATGCCTCTAGAGATCAATTTTACATTCAATCCTAAATATCTAACATTCCAAAAGAGATAAAGGAACCTTCGGTGGGGTCATCATCACTTTGGTGAGTTTCATTTTTATCACCTTTTATTGCTTTTCTGTCGCCTTTTTTTCATTTTTCTTATGTGAGTGTTTGTTCGCTTGTTTCTCTTCATGATTATTGGCATTTCAATTTGTTTTATCTTTTAGAAGTGTTGTTTCATGTTATCGTTTCCCTTTCACAAGTGCAACATCAGTTTTTTTTTTTTTCACCGATGGTTGCTGTTGTGGCAACTCTCCTCACCAATTTAATTTTCTTCCCATTTATTAAGTTTTTGCACTTGATCTATCATGATTGATTCATACATAGTCATATATGCACTAAATCTCACACTAGCTCTCAGGTCTTCTCATTTTCCACACTTCCCTTGGGAAAATTCACACTTTCCTTGGCCAGTTTTCACTTTGCCTAGTTGAACACTGTGCAATCCTAAGGCTCAAGCTGAGAGATTTCCCTCTGGAACTATGCAATATGCAGTACATGCTAGCCCAATTGCGTATTGTGCAATTCCAGGGCTCAGCCTACTTCCCTGGCCACTGAGACTACACAATGTGCAACCTCTCCTAGACCACTTCCCAAGATGAACTGTGCATTGCATAGTCTCAAACCACATGCTTCATCCTTGGATGCTGGGACTGCATAGTGCGTAGTTCCCATAGGAACCAATAAATTCTCCTATTTAAAATTATGTAATCCCTCTCATTACATGCCAGGTTTGCTGTTTGATCACGTTTTGAAGGTGGATTTGATAAAAAATGATGTTTTTTTTCCCTGAGTGTTTTTCCTATCCCACGGGTACCATAATTGTGGAGCACCTCTCTCCAACAGTCACTCTTACCATAGCACCAAATATATCTACATCAAAAGAGACCACTGAAAGACGTACTAGGGAAGAAGTTAAGAAAACACCAATAGACTTACTAGTATATGAAAACACTCAATGATTTATAGAAAAGGAGTCAAAACTAACATGGTAGCAAGTTAATGAAGATATTTTAGCAGAGAGCCTTGAGGCGGATCTGGACGACAAGTACGAAAGTAGCACCAGTAGAAGGAAGAAATTTGGTACAAGATAAGGGAAAGAGAAAGTTTGCTGACATAATAGAGGGAGAACATGGTTGCAGAGTGAAAGAAGATTCAATCCTTATGAAAGAAGCTTTGGCAATGAAAGAAAAGAGGAAGTAGAGGATACAAAGAGTAGAGCAAAAGAAGAGAGAAAATCAGAGCCTGCAGGAAGCATAACTAATATTGATGTACACAGAACAATAACTGAGGGAAGAATGAGAACATAGAAGGAGAGAACATGACGAGAAGGAGAAGCATGAAGAAGAAGAAAGGCAAGGTGCAGTGGTATAATAAATAGTGTCGATCCAAGTTGAAGAGAAAGGAAAAAACTAGCTAGCAGCAGAGGGAGAGAGTGAATAGATGCATGACTGGGAGCTTTCTCAGCCGATTGAAGACTTGATTGAAGTTGCATATATGGAGTTGGAATTGGAGCCATAGAATGAGGATTTTGACCTGTCAGTGTCGAGTGCACCATAGGTCACTATTCAAACTCCATCACCCCTAGTAGAAAGGTTATCTCTGAGCGAAGCAGGGGATGTTGTTCCTCTTTATGATGATATAGTAATGGACTTGTACAATATGTTTTATGATTAATTCCAGAAGAGAATCGTACAAGCACAGAGATTTTTATTTTTATTTTTATTTTTTTATTTTTTTATTTTTTTTCCGGATGATCATGCATCACTAGCGTTCACTAGAGAGAGGGTAATAGTGGTGAACACTAGTGAGAATCTAAATTCCATTACCAAAGCCCACTTTGCCTTCCTAGGTGCAACAAGAACAAACAATCCATATTTGATGCCTGAGAATAAGCAATTGGAATAGGATTTACAGGTTATCAGGTAAGAGGCAGAATAGATCCGTGTAGCAGCACAGAAAATAGCTTCCACATAGGTTGAATTGGAGGAAATGAGAGCAACGATACTTAGTGAAGTATCAACACTGGCATAAACCATGTGGGACCTCTATGAGGAGATCATAACCATACATAAGAAAGTTGTTCACTTGCTTGGTTTGCAACAACAAAGCAGAGACATTGTCAAAAGAAATGTACAAGCTAACATTTTCATCGTGTAGGAATGGAAAATGTGATACAAAGGGGCACTGCTTAACTTGCTAAAGAAAATGAAGTCTTAACCAGAGTTGTAGAAAGAGAGAGTTCAAATATTGATTTAGAACAACAAGAATTTCACTTCGTTCATTGGAAGTATTCAAGCCTCATATGTATTGTTATACAACAGTTTGGATTTCAAGGTGAAAGCACATAGGATCCCATCAGTTGCCTCCCTCACCGAAGCCAAATGTAGACACCAGGTGAGGCAGGAGATCGAAGAGTACTTGGAGAGGCTATGACAAATTTCCACCAAGGAGGATTTGGATATGAACAGACAAAACATGAAGAATTACATTAGTGGTAATATCTAGATTAGAAAATTGTTGCTATTGCAAGAGAGGGATGTTAAAACGGGCTCCAAGTCATTGTACCCGGATGCTACGGAGGCTAGAGCCTTCTTCCAACTAGACACCATCACACAATTTGGGGATTTCATTGCACAATACTGAGCTTGGCACAAATATGTGACCAAGAAGCATCGAGTGGAAGTTGTTGAGCTATATTTTCCCCAAACTCAAGTATCATAATGTTTTGTCTTGTTAGGCTATAAAGTTGTCTCTACTTATTGACGATGCTGGACCCGCCAACATGTCAGGGGATCTCCCAAGTAAGAAGTCCCAACTAGACCTCAGACCGTTTGGTGTAGGAGTCCCAGAAATGGGTCATGCAGTATCGCCTTGACTGCGGCTTTACACAGAGGCAGGTAAGATTTCCATGTTGGTAGCAAGGGTGTGACAGTCGCAACAAGCCAAGGAAGGTGTATGAATGGTTCTAACACATGGAGGGTGATGTGTCAAGTGTGCCCCTCGGAAACTTGTGATAGCACGAAGTTAAGAAGGGAACACACAAGAAAAGATGCACCACAACATGGAAGGAAACTTAGCTAGCAATCCAAAGTGATGGTTAAACCAACAAAACACATTTCAGAAAGATTCATACATACATATACAAAAATAACTATACATGCATGCTAGTGGGCTCCAGTATTGTAGCAATAATGCTACAACTCCTGGAGCTTCCTTCTCTAATTTTATCAACCCAGTAGTTCGTAACAAACTTGGAAGCGACGGTGTTGTATGCACAAGTACTAGCTCTTGTCGCAGCTATCACTTGGTCAGCTGGCACAAGGCCGCTAGGGCTCAAGCCAACTTCCATATGTTCTCAGAAGAAGCTTTTTAAGTGATGAACGAAAGCTATCTCAAAGGAAATTAACCTACTTTGCAAGAATGAACTGAAAGCCAACAAAACATGGAAACCCTAATAAACCCTAATTTGACCAGCTTAATCCTTACGATGCAATGGTGGGAATGCAACTTCTAAAAATGATGCCATTACTTCTAGTGAGATGAGATGCATGAGTCTAAACTACTTTCATCTGAAGAGAACATGTTTTTGTATTTTTGCTCAAGTGGTTGGAGTTATTATGACTGTGCTTCTTACTGGGTCTTGACTGTGCAGGGGTAGTTCAAGGGGAGGAAGACTTGGAAAAGGTCAGGAGGACTCTGAGAGGTTCTAGGGGATCCCTAACATCATTCCACAGAAGTTCACAATGTTCAGATGCCTGGCAACCGTGTTTGCAAGCTTCTACAGGATGTCTGCAGGGGATCCTACAGGAAGCTCGAGATTTCTACAGGAAGTCTGCTAA
This sequence comes from Pinus tabuliformis, assembly GCA_031772625.1. Classification (NCBI taxonomy): domain Eukaryota; kingdom Viridiplantae; phylum Streptophyta; class Pinopsida; order Pinales; family Pinaceae; genus Pinus; species Pinus tabuliformis. The sequence goes on along the minus strand of CM062819.1, from coordinate 173,828,106 downwards.
CTTCTACAGGATGTTCTGCAATCGGAGTTTTGGGTGATGGAGGAGTGCATGAGCTGTATGGGTGGATAGGTAGGATGAGAGGGGAGCTTGTGATGGCTTATGGACAGAGAGATGAGATGGAGAGGGGGTGTGTAAAGCTGGTTGGTCGATAGAAGGGTGGAGGCAATGGAAGGCCGAAAAGATAAAACAATGTGGATAATAGAAGAGTTGGTGGACAAATGATCTAGCTGGGAGGTAAGGAGATGGCTTAGGCATGGCTGAGAAGGATAAGGGAATGATAGAGTGGTGCTGCACAGTGTAAATGGAACAAATCACCTCTGTCTTGCACAAAACCGAGAATTAATCAACCTATTCTAACTGTTTTATTGAAAACCAAAGGACAACAATGTAGTTTAGAGAGAAATCGTGCATGGTGCTGAAACAAAGAGCTACTCCACAAAATCTAAGTGCATGGACACTTCTACAACTGAAATTATTGCGTTAAAGCTTGCATGAACATATAAAACTGCGTTTTTGGTGGTTGGCACGGTCTACACTCCCAATCCCTAAACAGAGGTGGAAGCGAGTGTACAATCAACCTTTTCTTGGAACTCTGATGAATTTTAATCCTCCTACTCTAATCTAAACTACTGAAAGCACTTTATCCATAAAACTAACCTACTTAATCACATCAAGCAATTCGAATCAGAAAACTGTGTTTTCCAAGTGCATGTAAAGGACAAGAAATATGATGCTGAAGAAAAGACAAGTAACAATACAAAGAAAGGAGGCCTATTGCTCTCAGGTTGGGCCCAAACCTAAGAGCTATAGCTCCTCTAAGAACTCAGAATTGAACTCAAATATGCCTGCCTTTTATTAAAAGATCATAATCATAAGTCTAACAACATGCCAAAAATGGCTTACAAAGAGCAAAACAGAGCTATATCTCGTGATTCAAAATCTGCAACAAAGGTTCAAAAGTCCCCATCGAAGGCTACAGCCTCAATATTTATACATTATGAGGGCCAAGATGGCCTCCTAAATTAGTGGGGCTTGGCTGTCCAACTGAAAGTAAATTGTTGTTCCTGTAGAATCCGTTGGCTACCTTCTAGCTCGGTGGTGATAGCTGTTGGAGCTTAGAGTTGGGGTGGAGATCACGAGGAAGGTCATTCAAGGTTGTGGACAACCTTCCTACAAACCTGCAATGCCACCTTGGCTGTCTCCTTGCCTTCATCTGCGTGGTTTTGCTCCATTTAATGTCAAAAAGACCTGAAATAAACATGTATTAGCCACATAGGCATAATGACTGCCCTCCTTCCTACAAATAACATGAATATACTAAGAAATGATGCATAAGTGATAAAAAATGAAGGGTTGAGCAACGTAAGTAGGCCAAATGAGCCCAAAATTTTACCAAAATTTGGGGCTCATCATCACCCCCCAGCTAAAATATTTGCTCATCCTTGAGCAACTAGTCCAACTCTTCATCCTTCATTGCTTTTACTGCCACCCTTACATCCCAAGCCTCTGTAGTAATGTCCTCCTTGCTGATATGGAACCCAACCTTTCTGTTCACCTCTTCCCACTATTCATTATCATCCTTCTCTGTGCTGCCTTCCATCAATCCTAGCAGCAGTGGTGGGCTTAGCTTAAGGCCAATCCAGCTGGCCTGGAGGTTTTGCATGGATTTCTTATAGAGGGCCACCCGTACCAGAGCTTCCCTCATCCGAGTTGGGGTATGATACTCTCGGATTTTCAGACTGTGGGCCAATGTATTCCATCTGCGGGTGCATGCTTGGACAGTGTTGTCTCCTAACAGTCTCTCCATGTCCTCAAAATGAGCTATGTCTTGGGCCTGTTGATCCATATATCTTAATGAAGCTTGAGGGTCAATGGACAAATGTTGGTGTGCCGAGATTAGTGCAACTGGATCCCCTGGTTCTGCTCGAATTAGCAATGGCTCATTCAGCTCCCAGTTCATAACCGCTTTGGCTTCTGCTGCTCTTTTGTCCTCATGGTTCAGCCATGAGGCAAATGCCATTAATTGCATATCTCCCAAGGCCGTATTGGGATCCCATGAAACTACATTAGGCAGGGCCAAATTATGGAGGTAGAACTCTGTTAATTTGGCCTTATCCTCTGATGAGCTGGTGTTGCATACTTCAGTGAATTGTTGCGGGTCTTGGAGCTGAGAGATACCTCTTTGCGCCAAGGTATTGATTTGAAATTGCAGCCATTGGTCTTTCAAGTACAAGCCATAGGATTTGGCCGGTTGCCTGCATTGTATAGCATCCATGGCCCAACTGGCCATGCAGGCCAATTGTGCCTCTTTCTGTTGCAGCTGTTGTCTGAGAGCTTGCACCTCAATTTGTGCTTGTTGTTCTGCTTCCTGTAGATGCGTGGTTGGCTCTCCAAGACCGGTGTTCAGTTCCTTTTTGCCTTGTTGTTCTGCTGTGGTGTCCTTGGAGGATGTAGCTGTCCCTGTCCTCAGCTCCTGTAGCTACAATCTCAGCTTTTGGTTTTCCTCCTGTAGGAACACTTGTTGGCAATTTTCCACGTGTTTAGCCATGGACAATTCACTTCTGGCCTCCTTGAGCTACTCCTGCAAGGGACCTATGTCCGCGACACCCTTTGACTTGGCTATTTTCATCCACGTGTGTGTACGGACTCTTTCTTCCTCCAATGCAAAAAACAGTGGCACAGTAAATTTCTGAGGTATAATTTTTCCAGCCTCTAAAAAGTTGTAATATGAACTCAGACTTGGCTGAGGGCTGGGCTCTGGTATATGCTCTTTCTCCACTTCCTTTGGTGGCTCTACTTCGCCCTCCCTCGGTGGTGATGAGGGTGATTCTCCTTCCATTCTCTCAGTTTCTTTAAGCCTGGCTAAGGTTTCCTGTAGAGCATCCTCAGCATCCTGTAGCTGAGATTTTGTAGTCAATTGGTCTAACCTTTCTTTCCAAGTAGTTTTCTTCAGGCTCCCCCTCTCATAGGTGACTGATATCCTCGAGGGGGACCTCTCCTTGGGCGAAGTAGGGGCATCTTCGATAATGATTGGGCTGCTGGACGGAGGCTGTGGCTTGCCCATCTTTATTCTCACACTTCTTCTAGCTTTAAAATATAGAGGGGCCTCCCTCTTTCTCTTCTCCTTTGGCTTAGGAGGTGTGCTGAGGGCGGCCAGCACAGCTGCTGCCTCCCTTGCAAGAATGTCAGCTTTCTTCTCCTTGGGTTTCAATTTTTCAGGGTTTCCTGTAGAAGACCCTGTTTTAGTTAATTTCGGGATTCCTGTAGAAGACCCTTTTTCAGTTAATTTCGGGCTTCCTATAGAAGCCGATTTCGGTTTTCCTGTAGAAACAGGTGTCACCGCTTTGGTTTGTTTTGCTGCATGAGTTTTACTTTTTGACTTGGTTGCGGTTGCTATCGAGGCACTTTTACTGATGTGGACCTTCTCAGCTTTGTCCACTCGGCTTTGCAATCTTTTCTCTCTTGCCGTCAAAATGGGTGTGTCATCCTTCTCTTTGGCACCCTTTTTCTCTTGTTTCTTCTCTTTCTTTTTCTTCTGCTCCGTGGTCGTGGTCTTCTAGCCTTTTTCTTTCTTCCCTGCGGGCACTGAATCTTTCTCCTCACTGCTAGATGAACCGAGCTCTTCGGTCAGCATCTTTATATCACCATCCTTGGTCAAATTTCTGAAGGCTTCCCATGAGAGAGGAACCTTGTATGTGTGGAGCACATCCTCCATGAGGAGTTTGATGAGTCCATGGTGGGCTACCTGGTCTGGTGTGCCTTCTTTCAACTTGGTGGCACACTGAATCAGAGACTGTAGTAGAAAGTAGGGGAGACTGAGTTTGTTTTCTACAGGTAGGTCCATCTAATGCCTTAATTCCGTGAGTAACCGAAAATGGTACCCATATACAATGCTAAAACGGCCTTCGCAGGTGATGTACTTCATAATCTGAAGGCTAACTTAACTCCACAGTGGCAGTAAACTGGTTTTACGAACCCCATTTTTGTCTTCTGAGAATTCCTCCTCTGGTGGAAAGAAGTCTTTCTTAGCCTATTGGCCCAGTTTCATTTCTTCTTTATCCCATGGTAATCCCATTGGGAGCTCAGTAACTCAGCTGATGAATTGTGGGGTGAGTTTGAGACTCAAACCCCTGAAGTTGATGGTGGCCAATGTTTTGGATTTCGGCCTCAGAGCTTGCAAAAACTCCTCTGCCACCTCATCGTCATAGCCCTGAAATTTGTCACATAATGATATCCATTGCGCTCGCGTGAAGAGCTCCACCACCTTAGGATTTTCTCTTAGCTTTGAGGAGTTGGTTGGTTCCCTTCTAATGAACCCACCCGGCATGGTGAAAAACCTGCGACATTAACTGGAGGTGGCGGGTGCGGAAGAAAATTGGCTAATCTGGGACAGAGCGTAAAATTACGCCTCTGCCACGCATACAATTCACAAAAATTATCTCCCGACGACCTTAACACGGCTTAACTCACATCCTGTAGGACGACAATTCATGCAACAGCAAAATTTTCTTACGACCAGACTGTAGACGTCGATTCTGCCACCCTCAAAACCAATTGCATGGAAGGTTCAGGCTTACCTTTTGAATCCGCCACCTTTTGACGTGAGGACCCAATTTCCTGTAGAAACAACTTTCTTGTAGAAGGAGCGCGCGAATTCCGGAGGATACTGCAGTGGGTCTGCGCTCTCTGTGCTGCTTAACAGGCGTTCGAACGGCCAAAGACTTGGAGTGTCGAGCTGCAGAGGGATCTGGATGATCACTCGAGTTTCAAACGGTGAATGATAAATGCATGGGGTGGCAATCTAGCCGATTAGATTTGAATTCGGCGGAATCCGTGGCATGGGGGTGAGTTGTCCCTGCCGGACCGTTGGACGACGTCACTCCATCATTCGTCTGCGAGTTCCCTTACCGCCGCATCATTCCCCGCAGATCCGCTGCTGTCACTTCTGTTAAAACTCGTTTTTCCCGACTGGATGGCTCTCACGTGTGCACTGCCCGTTCCTTTTTGCCACGACCACCGTTCAAACATCCGACTAGACCATTGACTGGTCGACGTGGCCAGTCGAATGGCCATACGACCGCTCAACCCATTCACTTTACACTTCGCAAACATTTCCAAAGTAAAATTCATGCGATTCGATGGAAGAAAGGGTCGAGGCACTTACCTGTGCGGCCGCAACACGATTTTTCAGGCTCTTGGACGACGATGAGTGGATTTACTTGCTTCTGGTGGATTTGCACAGGCCCGGAGGTTCATATTCACAGGCCACTGACGATGAATTTGATGCTTCGGCTGCATGCGCCCGCGTGATCTTTGCATGTTGCAGGCGGTGGATTGGTGTGCACTCTAGTTGGCTAAACTGCTACGGGACTCCGGCAGGATGTCCTGTAGTAGTTTTTCCTCCTCGGGTGCATGCTGCATGGTGAAGACGGTGGCCCCACGATCATGCTCACAGGGCTCTTAGATAGCTGGGATGGGTATGCAATGGCATCTCAGCGTTTTTTTCATTAACAAAAAAATTGCTTTCTCTTGAATCTCAATGATCTGCCTTGATTGTGCAGGTATCTTCATTGCATGTCGAGAGGGGTGGTAGAAAGAGGTGACAGTAGTGTGTAAGGGTGAAAATAGTAGCTTGCATGCGTCCAAACCGATCCTTGGTCGTTAGATCTCCTCATACAATGAATTCTGGGCCGTCCCGAACTTCTACAGGAAGTTTCCTGTAGAAATACAGAACTTCCTATAGAAAGTTTGCACCTTCCTGTAGAAAGTCTGCACCTTCCTGTAGAAAGTTTGCATCTTTCTGTAGAAGACTTAAGCTGTGATGAAATTGTGCCCATACCTTGGAGAAGATGAGTATTCTTGGAGGAGGTGTTGGTGAGGTCTCCTGGCAGCATGATAAGGATCCTTGACTTTGAGTTGAGAAACCTCCTCTCCTTCATAGAACACCTGCAACCTGCATGCATTTCCACATTATAAACTTGCTGTCCCTGTCTTCTTTTGCATATTGTTTTTTTTTTTTTTTTTTTTTGAAAGATAGCAGGGGCGCCTCAATGAGGTTTTCACCCTTTCCATCTGCCTTAAGCACCTCAGAGAGGTTTTCACTCAAGGATCTTTTTTCAAAATTTTTTTTTTTTGAAAGACAATAGGGGTGCCTCAATGAGGTTTTCACCCCTACCACCTGCCTTGGGAGCCTCAGAAAGGTTTTCCCCCAAGGATCTTTATTTTTTTTAGATCTTTCAGGGTATGCCCAAAGCAGAGGCAGAACCCTTCTCTATGACCAACACTGATTTCTCCATAGTTTTGATGAACTCTTGTCTTGAGATAGGTTTCTTGTAGATCTTCAGTCGATGCCCATTGACAAGCATGGGGATGGCTTCCTCATCAATGGTCCGAATAAGAATAGATCCATTGTCATGACATTTTTCCACTGCATATGGTCCCAGCCATCTGGTTCTCAGCTTCCCCTTGAAATCTTTGTGCCTGGAGTCATACAACAGTGCCCAATCTCCTGGCTGGAATTGCTTGTCATTGAGGTGTTGGTCATGCCACACCTTTCTCTGAAGTTGAACCACTTCTGAGTGAAGGAGGGCCTGCATCCGGTGCTCGTCCAGTTCATTCAGCTGCAATAACCTTTCTTGTTGTGCATGGCTGAGATCTAGGTCCAGCTGAGCTGCCATCCTCAAAGTGTTGTATTCAAATTCAATGGACATCAAAGATTTCTTCCCATAGACGAGCTCATAAGGTGTGAAGCCGGTGGTGGTCTTCCAGGTGGTGTTGTAAGCCCATGTGGCCTCAACCAGGCTATCTGCCCAATCCTTCCTACTACTGCTCACCACCTTACTCAAAATCCCTTCCAATGCTCTGTTGGTGACTTCCACCTTCCCATTTTCCTGTGGATGATAGGGGGTGAAAGTCCTATGCTTGATTTTGTGATGAGCTAGTAGGTCTTCAATTAAGTTGGATGTGAACTGGCTTCCTTGATCGGTGACCAGCTCTCTTGGGTAGCCAAATTTGTAGAAGATGTTCTCTCTTAAGAACTCAACCACCTTTTCTTCTGTTGCTGCTTTGATTTCTTTAGTCTCTGCCCACTTTGTCAGGTAGTCGGTGCACACAATGATGTAATACCTTTGCCTCAAAGGAGGGTTGATTGGACCCAAAAAGTCCATACCCCACTTCTCAAATGGCTCAAGAGTCACTTGAGGTTGGAGAGGCATCTCATCGCTTTGAGTCGGTTTCCCCATTCTTTGGCATCGGTCACATTGGCTGATATACCTTCTGACATCTTGATGAAGTGTGGGCCAATAGTAGCCTGCCTGCAGAATTTTGAAGGCAGTCCTCTTTGTTGCAAAATGTCCTCCACAAGGTCCGTCATGACAGGCGAGGAGGATATCAAAGACTTCCTCCTCCCTTACACAATGCCTTAAGATCTGATCAGGGCCAAGCTTGAACAGGTTGCCCCCGATCCAAGTAAATGAGGCAATTTTTCAGTACTCTTGAAGATAGGTGCGGAGGGAACTGTGCTGAAACAAGGTAGTTTGATATACCAGCAAACCATGGAGAGAGTACTGAGATAGAAAATAGATGTTCGTCGGGCATATGGTCATCCACTGTTCCATCCTCATCTGCAGACAAATCCAATCTAGATAAAAAGTCAGCAACAACATTTTCTTTACCTGGTTGGTCAACAATGGTCAAATCAAACTGCTGCAACAAAAGTAACCATCTAATAATACGAGCATTCACATCTGGTTTATTCATTAAATATCTAATTGCATCATGATTCGTATGTACAAAGGTTTGATAGCGAGTGATATATTGTCGGAACTTGTTCAGTGCATGGACCACAGCCAAGAATTCTTTCTCGGTTACAGTGTAATTCAGTTCAGCTTTGGATAAGTTTTTGCTAACAAAGTAAATGGCATATGGAAGTTTTTGTTCAACTTGTCCTAAAGCTGCCCCTATGGCTTTGTTTGAGGCATCAGTGTGGATGTGGAAAGGTAAGGCCCAGTTTTGACCTCTCAAGATTGGGGCAGACACTAACTTGTCCTTTAATTCATTCAGAGCCCTCTAACAATCGTTAGTCCATTTAAACTCCACATCTTTTGCCAATAGGCCAAACAATGGCGAGGCTAGCTTGCTGAAGTCTTTAATGAATCTCCTGTAATACCCTACTAATCCTAAGAAACTCCGAACATCCCTTACCTTTTTGGGAGGTGGAACCCTCTTGATGAGAGCAATTTTGTTAGGATCCACTTGTAACCCTTGGCAAGAAATGGTATGGCCTAGCACGGTCCCTTCAGTCATCAATAATTCACATTTTTCAGGACTAAGGGACAGGTTCATCTCAATGCATTTGGTTAGGACCTTTCCCAGATTGGACAATGCTTCCTGGAAGTTGGACCCATAAGGAGTGAAGTCATCCATATAGATTTCCACCGCATCATGGACCAGCTCCGAGAAGATGCTTAAGAAAGCTCTCTGGAAGGTAGCAGGAGCATTGCATAGCCCAAAGGGAAGAACTCGATAGGCAAAGGTACCCCAAGGACAAGTGAACGTGGTCTTATCTTGGTCTTCCGGGCTGATTTGGATTTGGTTGTACCCGCTAAACCCATCTAGGAAAGAGAAGAACTTCTTTCTTGCCAGTCCATCCAACACTTGATCTATGAAAGGTGGAGGGAAATGGTCTTTCTTGGTAGCTTTGTTCAGTTCTCGGTAGTCCACACGGATTCTCCACTTCCCATTTTTCTTGGGAACCAACACCAGAGGGGACACCCATTCACTATCTGAGATGGGGTAAATGAATCCGGCATCCAACAGTTTTTGCAATTCTTCCTTGATAATGTCCTTAAGGGCTGGATTCATTCTCCTCTAAGGTTGCATAACCGGTTTACAATCCTCTTTGATGTATATGTGATGGGTACAGACCGAAGGATGGACTCCTTTAATCTCCTTATAGCTCCAAGAAAAAGCATCTAGATGACTGGCCAACAGGCTACACAGCTCCTTTTCCTGGGAAGGAGATAGGGAGGAGCTGATCTTTAACGTTCTCTCAGGGCCGAACTCCACATTCTTGACTCTGGGAGTGACAGGGTTGGTGGTACAAAGGTCCACTAAGGTGCTGGCTTGGGCATCCTCCACCAATTCCTCTAAGGATAGTGCACTGGGAGGTGGATTCTGGATCAAGGTCTCACTCAAGTCATCCTCTGTTGGGGTGTCTCTTCTAGTGGTGTCTAGGGTGCACAAAGGTGCTAAGTACACCTCATCCTCTTCTCCTTCCTCAAACCAAAGTGGTAAGTCATGCTCTAAGGAGGGTTGGGCAGGAGGGTATAGGACTAGCTGCTTGGACATAGGACCATTTTTGATGGTCATGTTTCCTGCACGACAACTTATGTAAGCATCTACAGTGGCTAACCAAGGCCTTCCCAAAATGAGTGGGTATCCACTAAGCTTTGCCTTTGGTTGCAGAACCAAGAAATCTGCAGGGTATTCCCAAGAGTCAACAGAGACCAGGACATCCTCCACAATCCCTTCGGGAGTCACGGTGGAGCGATCTGCTAGTTGCAGGACTGTCGAGGTCTTCCTCAAGGAACCCTGAAGGTTGAGTTTGAGCATGGTATCCCTGGTCATCACATTAATGGCAGCCCCCAGATTGATCAAGGTGTGAGGTATGATGGTGCCATTGATGTGGACATGTACTACAGGACTCCCAGGATCTAGATACTTTGGGCAGATGACTTGTCCTAACATAAGGTCAGACAGTTGTCCTATGACATTGATGGTTGAAGCATCTCTCTTTCACCTGCCTGGGTGTTTGAAAAACTTTTCCTTTACCAGTTTGTTGTATATTGGCACATCCTTGATGGCTTGGAGAAGTGGAATTTTCACACACAACTGCTTGAGCTCTCCCAGAAGCTCATCCTCCTCTGGGTTGGGTTGTGTGGTGGCTATTAGTCTCTCAGGAAAGGGTGGAATAGCCTTTGGTTCACTCTCCTGTTTGTCTTCCTCGTCCTCTAGGGGAGGAGGTTGGCGATCCGGAAGAGTCTTTCCGGATCGAAGATTGATCTCCTGGATCTCCACAGCATAGGTAGGGCATGATGTTTCCCCAGTGTATACCTGCTGGGCCTGTCTATTGTTGGGGTTCGGGTTCGGTTGAGCAGGCATTTGAGGTTGCCTTAGAGGAGCAGGAGGTAATGGTTGAGGTTGAACTGGCAGTGGAGGCAAAATGGCGGGAGGAGTGTTGTACTGGGGCCTCCACCCCGACTGAGGTGCATTCCACTGAGGCTGTAGCTGGGCATGTGAGTGATATGAATGAGTAGTGGGCTGAGTAGGGTACTGAGGTGGATAAGACCATGGAGGAGGCGTAGATAGGAAGGATGAGCAGGGGGACCCCAGGAAGGCATAGGAGTAGATTGGTTGGGGTTGTAATAAACTTGGGGTGCCCCTTGCATCCCTTGCTGGTAAGGTCTAGGTCCTTGTGGCCTCCTCTGGTTCAGGAAATAGAGAGGTTCAGTGGGGGATTCTGTCCCTTGGTACATGGCTTTAAGCCCAGGTAAGGTTGGACATTGATTTGTGGGATGGTCCTCCTCACAAACGAAACACACTTCAACCGAATGCAATGAGCATTCGTTCTTAAGGTGTCTCCTTGTACATCTAGGGTAGAAGATAGCCAAGGCCCTCTCAGCTTCTTCCTTCTTCTGCTGGATCCTGAATGTGTCAAGTTGCATGGAAATGGTCTGTCTCACCTCACTCTTGAGATCTTCTAATTGATTTGCAAACTCATGTTTGGAGAAAGGAATACCAGCTGAGAGGAGGTTTCCTCTACCTTGTTTCCGGGCTGCCCTAGAGTGGTTCCTAAACACAGTCTTGATGTCCTCATAAGGCAATTGGTAAATATCTCCTCCAGCTAACATGTGAAGGGTATCTAAGAGGTCTTCAGGGACTCCTCGGAGCAGGACCAACTTGAGGGATTTAGGGTCAAGTGTGCACCTAGCCCGTTTATAGCTAAGTTGGAACCTCTCCTCATAATCCTCTAAGGACTCATCATTTCCCATGGTCATCCGAAAGATTTCTTCCTTGGTTTCCTTGGACCTACAGTAGTACCGGTACTTGGTATTGAAAGCTTGCTGCATCTGAGCCCAAGTGGTGATACTATTCCCAGGTAAGCCCATGAACCAGCGTAATGCTGCATCCTTAAGAGTTGAAGGGAAGAGTTTCAGCTTCTGCTCATCTTCAGTATAGTCATAGGTTCGACAAAGGATAGCAAACTCAAACAGGAAGGTATCAGGATCTTCAGTAGTCAGTCCATGGAAGTGAGGTAAAGCGGAGGGGCTAATGTTCTTCATTTTTATGTCTCCATTGGTTTCTCAGATGGGGAAGGCACTTTCTATTATCTCATCTTCTCCTCTATTGTCAGCCATAGCTTCATATGGGATGGTCTCTAATTCTTCTTCTGCTATAGGATCTTCGTATATCTCAGGAGGTTCACCTATAGGTTCTTCTGGATCACTGTCACCGAAGAAGAGAGAAGGCTGACTCAGTGATGTGGTCGGGGTGTTGGGTAAGAATTTGCCTGTTTTATCTCGATTCCTACGAGGCATGAAATGGAAAGACTTTTTTGATTGCTTTTTTTTTTTTCCTTCGGTACCTACAAAAACTGAAACAGATTGATCTACAACTAACTATCTTGCTGAAATGAAAATGCAGAATTGAAATGAAAGCAGGAAAGAACTAGTCTACTTTTCTCAAATGGAATTGCAGGAATGGAAATGCTAATCTATGCTTGCAAAATTGAAATTGCGGAATTGAAATGCTAATCTATGAAAGCAGGAAATGTCTATGCTACTTTTGCAGAATGGAAATGAAATAAACTACTTGGCAGAAGGCGAGAGTAGGAAAATAGAAGAAAAGTAAAAATTACTAATACTCTGACGCTTCCCCGGCAACGACGCCAAAAAAATGGTGGGCTCTAGTATTGTAGCAATAATGCTACAACTCCTGGAGCTTCCTTCTCTAATTTTATCAACCCGGTAGTTCGTAACAAACTCGGAAGCGACGGTGTTGTATGCACAAGTACTAGCTCTTGTCGCAGCTGTCACTTGGTCAACTGGCACAAGTCCGCTAGGACTCAAGCCAACTTCTATATGTTCTCAGAAGAAGCTTTTTCAGTGATGAACGAAAGCTATCTCAAAGGAAATTAACCTACTTTGCAAGAACTAACTGAAAGCCAACAAAACATGGAAACCCTAATAAACCCTAATTTGACCAGCTTAATCCTTACGATGCAATGGTGGGAATGCAACTTCTAAAAATGATGCCATTACTTCTAGTGAGATGAGATGCATGAGTCTAAACTACTTTCATCTGAAGAGAACATGTTTTTGTATTTTTGCTCAAGTGGTTGGAGTTATTATGACTGTGCTTCTTACTAGGTCTTGACTGTGCAGGGGTAGTTCAAGGGGAGGAAGGCTTGGAAAAGGTCAGGAGGACTTTGAGAGGTTCCAGGGGATCCCTAACATCATTCCACAGAAGTTCACAATGTTCAGATGCCTGGCAACCGTGTTTGCAAGCTTCTACAGGATGTCTGCAGGGGATCCTACAGGAAGCTCGAGATTTCTACAGGAAGTCTGCTAACTTCTACAGGATGTTCTGCAATTGGAGTTTTGGGTGATGGAGGGGTGCATGAGCTGTATGGGTGGATAGGTAAGATGTGAGGGGAGCTTTTGATGGCTTATGGACAGAGAGATGAGATGGAGAGGGGGTGTGTAAAGCTAGTTGGTCGATAGAAGGGTGGAGGCAATGGAAGGCCGAAAAGATAAAACAACGTGGATAATAGAAGAGTTGGTGGACAAATGATCTAGTTGGGAGGTAAGGAGATGGCTTAGGCATGGCTGAGAAGGATAAGGGAATGATAGAGTGGTGCTGCGCAGTGTAAATGGAACAAATCACCTCTGTCTTGCACAAAACCGAGAATTCATCAACCTATTCTAACTGTTTTATTGAAAACCAAAGGACAGCAATGTAGTTTAGAGAGAAATCGTGCATGGTGCTGAAACAAAGAGCTACTCAACAAAATCTAAGTGCATGGACACTTCTACAACTGAAATTATTGTGTTAAAGCTTGCATGAACATATAAAACTGCGTTTTTGGTGGTTGGCACGGTCTACACTCCCAATCCCTAAACAGAGGTGGAAGCGAGTGTACAATCAACCTTTTCTTGGAACTCTGATGAATTTTAATCCTCCTACTCTAATCTAAACTACTGAAAGCACTTTATCCATAAAACTAACCTACTTAATCACATCAAGCAATTCGAATAATCAAACTGTGTTTTCCAAGTGCATGTAAAGGACAAGAAATATGATGCTGAAGAAAAGAAAAGTAACAATACAAAGAAAGGAGGCCTATTGCTCTCAGGTTGGGCCCAAACCTGAGAGCTATAGCTCCTCTAAGAACTCAAAATTGAACTCAAATATGCCTGCCTTTTATTAAAAGATCATAATCATAAGTCTAACAACATGCCAAAAATGGCTTACAAAGAGCAAAACAGAGCTATATCTCGTGATTCAAAATCTCCAACAAAGGTTCAAAAGTCCCCATCGAGGGCTACAACCTCAATATTTATACAGTATGAGGGCCAAGCTGGCCTCCTAAATTAGTGGGGCTTGGCTGTCCAACTGAAAGTAAACTGTTGTTCCTGTAGAATCCGTTGGCTACCTTCTAGCTCGGTGGTGATAGCTGTTGGAGCTCGGAGTTGGGGTGGAGATCACGAGGAAGGTCATTCAAGGTTGTGGACAACCTTCCTACAAACCCACAATGCCACCTTGGTTGTCTCCTTGCCTTCATCTGCGTGGTTTTGCTCCATTTAATGTAAAAAAGACCTGAAATAAACATGTATTAGCCACATAGGCATAATGACTGCCCTCCTTCCTACAAATAACATGAATATACTAAGAAATGATGCATAAGTGATAAAAAATGAAGGGTTGAGCAAGGTAAGTAGGCCAAATGAGCCCAAAATGTTACCAAAATTTTGGGCTCATCACATGCGTAAGAAAATATATACATATATCATTTAGAGTAAGTAGATAGCTGAAATACAATACAACATATGCATGAAACGTGTTGGCTCTATTATATTAAGAAGTGTAAGTTCCAGTCGTACAATACACCCATGTCCAACCACTAATTATAATAGCGGAATGTTACAGTGATAACCGCTTGCTCCTCCAAAGATATATACTAGCTCTGCGTAGTGGAGAAGCCAAGGCTCATTACAATAATGTCCAAGCTCTCTGTAACATAGTCCTATCGAAAGCTTGGCTGACCAAAAGCCCATACAATGAGTTATGTGGGACTATTTATAGCAAAGGGTGGGGTGACCCTTGACATTCCCATTTGTGACCGTTCATCTACCCTCATGACTCTCCAATTACTCTATGACTGTTACATTCAACTATCGACACTTGAACTTCTACTTGACAAGACGTTACATACAATCTACACATGTACCCATGTGAGACAAAATGGCTTGAGCAAGCCATGAAAGACATCACTAACACTCAGATCATTGTGGTGAGACCAAATCTTTGACATCCTTGTGATGGTTGAAGGTGGTGAGCTAATGCCAAGCTTGGTCGTCCATGATGGTGTCCATGTACTCAATGGTGACATATTTCTGAAGCGAACTCTTGCCTACGTTGAATTAAGGTACTGATATGGATCCTTCATCCAAATCATTTGATAGCATGTGTATGGTCATCCTGGGTGTGACTACACTGACAACATGTTGATGCATAGTGTTTGCACTGATCTCTAAGCATGTGATGTGGTTGTGTGCATCAACTTGTAAAAATACATGTTCAACTCTAGTCGAACTTGATTCTCTTCTTCAACTCATTGAGTATGCCAAATGGGTGGGATCACATGCATGCACACAATGACATGCATGTTGTTGAATTCCCTTTCATGCGATCAACAACATTGCTCACCTTGTCCGTTCTTTACCAGCTGTCGGGATGGATATATAACTTGTACGTGCACAATTTCATCAATATGTGCATGTTTCACCCCGTGTTGTACTTGTTCATGCTGCAAATCTTCTCTCGTCTATACAACTCTTTTTCTCCATTGAGTTGCTGCTTCATCACCTAAAACTCCTTCTCTATTCCTTTCTCTACCCTCGCGCAATCGTCTTTTCATGTCATCACCTCATAGCCTCAATACCCAAAGCGGCTTTCATCATGAGTGGATCTACTTTGAACTTGCAGCTTTGCTTCACCTCTATGCTATCAACAAACTTCCCCTTGCACTCGCAACATGCAGGTGTGTTTCCTTTTGCTACTACTCACTATGATGTCGTTACTATTCATATTGATATCATTTTCCATGAACAACTTAATGTCTTCGGGGATAGGCAAGTTCATAGACACTTGATCGAATACATATCCAGTTGTGCTCTTAACAGTGTCTTTGACACTGCTCCCCTGGAAACTATTGTACCTGTGCTGCTGGGAGGCAGGCGACAATTGTGATACCTAGAGACATAGTAACCCTCATGGTAGGAAATCTATCAATCGAAAACCAAAACAAACTTGAGGATTGAATTGCAACATACATGTGTGATTGATCGTGAAGGTTGTGCAATTTCCATCGGGAGGTTGGGAGACTAATTGCCAAAACTTCACAAGGCATAGTACAGGATGTCAGGAGGCTTACTAACTACTGGAAGTACGCAATGCATATTCCAACCTGGGTTGCTGAGGACTCAAACTGTGCAATGCGCAATTTCAGTCAGTCTTGACATGCAACCAGCAAACTACATTGCACAGTTTTTGGGGCCAAAAAGACACAGCCTCCAAGAATTGTGCAATGCAAGCCTGGAGGTCAATTTTGGGCCATACTTGCACAATTTCTGGAGGGAAGGTAGAGCCTTCGCTTCTGGAAATACGCAGTGCTAGCCGGGCAAGGCACGGTCTGGGACAAGGCAGCCCAGACCAGTCGACGAGTGATTGGAAACATGATAATTCTGAATGCATGATGAGATGATTGCAAACAAGAGCGAGTGATCATACATGAAAACAACAAGTTTAGGATTCAGGAAATGAGAAAGCATGCATGTGTGTGAAGCGATTCGTCACAACGATGACTGTCGATGCAAAATCAGTGTCATGCATGCGACAAGGGTGAGATGCGAATGAAAACTGAAACGATGCTTCTATAAGCTAACATACATCAAAAAAACAGCAAGCGCTCACTAAAATCAAGTAGACAACACTCACACAAAGAGAAACACAAAAAGCAATAGAAGCGTAGTGCGAGACATGAAAAGCGGGTTTCCCGTGAAACATTTGAGCTGAATGTGCCGACGACTCATAGATGCAATGTGGTATTTCAAATCTATAAGGTCGATGTGAGGAATGAGATCTGCAACATCCGGTTGATGAGTTTTGATAAAATCAAGGTTGTGACGCGCATGCCACAAATCTAGGAAAAGTGACACTTGGCGGGAGGTTTCTGAAATGATCCTTGCATGTAACCTCCAACTGCTAAAAATAGATCCCTGAATCAAGGGATGCCTTTGCATACTGCCTTGGGAGAAGCAGTCCATGCATGCAAATCAGTTTTGCTCAATCCTAGAGGGAACCGGTCAACCTGAAGGCACATGCATCGGTCTGCGAGCCTCGGATAAAAATCTACGTAGTTTCTAGGCTGAGCAGAGATGGTTATCCCAGAGGGATTGCACAATTTCTGAGAGGAACAGGTGGCTATCTCCCAAGATTGCACAATTTCTGGGCTGAGAAGGTGTCCTGGGTCAGACCTCGAAATTTCCTCAGGGAAGCCTGTCTGACTTTATCTCGAAATTTCTGAGCCCAGCAGGCTGCCTAGCTAGATTTGTGCAATTTATGCTAGCTGTTTTGCTTGCTGTCCTAGAGGGATTGCACAATTTCTAAGAGAAGCAGGTGACTACTACCCAGAATTGCGCAATTTCTAGGCTGAGAAACTGTCCTAAAATGAATTACGCAATTTTTTGAGAGGAAGACTGTCAAGAAGAATTGCGCAATTCCATATCCAGTTGGGTGTCCAGCTGGGTTTACGCAATTTCTGGAGGGAAGGATGGTTTCCCTCTAGAATTGTACAATTCCCAAAGGGAGCTGCTCAACCAACAATTAACACTAAGTCCCGAAAGCATCCTGTGAAGGGGGTGGAACAAACTTTCATGTACAGGCTGGCAGGACTCTACGAAACAACTAAAGCTGATGTGCTTGACAGTGCAAGACATGTTGATGAGGATGGTCGGTAGTGAGGCTCCAAAACGAAGCTAAGGAAAAATTTTGGACGGTGGTTGTTGTTGGAAATAATATGAGAGGGGAGGTGAATCAGTTTTATTAGATCAATAATTTATTTCCAAAACGGATTTGTATACGCTACTTCAGCTAAATGAACTAGCGTGTATACACGACTGTACTTAAAGAAACCATCGTATATGCAGATAACTTTTGATTTAGAAAATTTATCATGTATTGAGCTTCAACCATTATATCAGAGATTTATTAGGCAGCGTAGTAAAAGCAGAATAAAGCATCACACATAACACACATGAACACCAAGATATAAGGTGTAAACCCAATGTGGGTAAAAACCACCTGCTATTGTCATCTTTGTCTTCTTTTAATAATAAGAAAATATGTTTACAATCTTGTACTGGTGCAGACTCATACCAGTATGTAGGCACCCACCTGCAGAAGGCTACAACCTTCTATCATTCTCCAGCTACTACTAGAAGGGAGCTACAACCCCCTAGCTCTTGTACTAGCCAATATGTTTACTAGTACGTAGGCGCCAGCCTACAGAAAACTTCACTCTTCCACTAGGGACCATGTTTCATAAATTTTGAGACTAGATACTCTTGGAATACAACACGACAATCTGAAGGCCACATTTCATCCAATTTTCATACTGGACCCATCAACAACATTAAAACTCAGAAAATCATAACTGCATCAAATACATCTACATCAACCAATCACTGAAACTCAATCATCACTTTCTAAATCAACCACAGCTAAATCAATCAATCACTGACAACCCATCATCACTGAAGCAAATCACAATCAATCAATCTGATCATTCAGAACACTGTTACTAGAATACAGTCATCAGAACAGAACCCAAAACTCTGCAACAGCAAACAGAGACTACTGAAACTTTAAACATCATGCTTCATAAGGTATACGCTACTTCCCTGTGTCGAACCAGCGTGTATATTCACTATTACCGAAGGGAACCAGCGTATAGATCTGCAAATTCCAATTTATGATGTATACGCTACTTTGCTATGCTGAACCAACGTGCATACCTGCGTACAGATCTATAAATTCTAACTTAAAACATCACAACTATTCCAGGCTTTAGCCATACCTATATCATCACATTTACAGAATAAAACACACATCAGTATTCATATCTAGACTGTTCAACATCCAAACACATAATGAGAATACTTTTAAGTCTTTATGATCCCGGTTCATCAACCTTCATTAGCCATATAGGTACCTCCTTAGATCAGTTTAAGAAAACCATTAGAAGCTCATTAACCTGCATATATGAGCCAACCCTTCATAAGATGTTCAAATTACTTGCACACTTGGCCTAATGATCTTCTCCTCCTTATATAGTTTTAGTCCTTTCTCAATACCATGGACCAAAACTACTTAGGACCAATACGTTGGACCAAATACCTCGGACCAATTACCTTGGGTCAAATACCTTGGACCAAAAATTTTGGTTTTCCAAGATATACGTGCTTTTCCTTCTGTGAAAGTGCGTGTGTACGTATACACTCCTTTTGTTCAATAAACCTGCGTGTATACACAGCTTGGACAAGGTGAACCTGCGTATGCCTCTCTTTCTTCATTCTTTGGAGTTTGATCTGTAATTGTTTGCTATTGACCTGCTGCACTATGATCTTTCATCTGAGTAAGTTTCCTTCAAGGAAAACACCTGTATCATAATGCCAACAATCTCCCCCTTTGGACTTGATGGCAACAACAACACCAAGTCACTCTCCCCCTTCGACATCAAGGGAAAAGGGTGGACCAAGATATTATCCTGTTTTGATATACATTATGCTATCCATGCTCCCCCTGAGTACATGCTAAATTCTTTGATTGATCTCCCCCTTTGTACATGTTGAGATGCACTAAACCATCCATGCTCCCCTTGAGCATATGCAGAGTCCTAGGAATAAGTATCTACTACCATAGTTGTATTCAACAACCATAATTCCAACAATGCAGAATGCGGGTGAAGGCTAATGCTCCCCCTCAACCTATGCTACCTATGCATTGTTAATAAGTCAATGATCAAGGCATCTTTGTGAGTCAGATAAAAAGTAATGAACAGGGAATATCAATACAGAGCACCGATATCAGAGCTTACCCCACTATTTTTCTTGTCTGAAAAATATATATACGCTCCTCGACCCACAAAAACCCGCGTGTGTACACGACTATACTTCATGAAACACACGTATAATAACCTTTCTTGAAAGAATTGGATTTAACAGCAGGATGATACAGCAAGTACTCCCGGCTTTTGTTTGAGATATTCAAATGTGTCTCTGGGTAGTGTTTTAGTGAATATATTAGCAACTTGTTCTTTGGAGGGAACATACTCCAATTTGACATTTTATTCAAACACTTGTTCTCGTAGAAAATGGTATTTTATGGGTATGTGCTTGGTCTTGGAGTGCATGACTGGATTCTTTGAAATACTGATGGCATTTGTATTATCACATGGAATGGAGATGGGTGGAGTACATGTGATCTGAATGTCTTGCAAGGTTTGCACCATCTAAAGTAGTTGTGTGCAACAAGATGCAACAACCACATATTCTTCTTCAGCTGTAGATAAAGCAATTGAACTTTTTTTCTTGTTGAACCAAGATACTAACTTGGAACCCATATAGAATGCACCACCACTAGTGATTTTTCTGTCATCAGCATTTCTTGCCCAATCTTCATCTGTATATGCATGAGGAGTAAGATCTGTATCTCTAGGATATCATAAAACAAAGTCTTGAGTTCCTTGAAGATATTTGAAAATTATTTTGATTGCCTGAAGGTGTGATTCCTTTGGATATTGTTGGAATCTTCCAACTATTCCTACTGCATGCATGATATCAGGTCGGGTACCTGTTAGATAAAGCAGAGTGCCAATCATGGATCTGTAAGTTGGTTGAGACTGCATCTTGTTACCATTGGGGTACATACAGGTTTAGAATATTCCATTCTATACCTTTTCAAGATCTATTTGAGATATTTGGTTTGTGAAAGAAAAATACCATATTTATTTTGTTGAACTTGTAGACCAAGAAAATAGGTAAGTTCACCAAGCAAGGACATTTCAAATTCTTGCTGCATTACTGAGGAAAAATTCTGACTCATGGATTCTTCATTGCTACCAAAAATGATATCATCAACATAAACAATAATAATTAGCAATTTATCAGTTTCAATCTTTGTATATAGATTGCTATCTTCTGAACCTTTTGTAAAACCTTATTGGTGTAGATATTTGTCAAGACGGTAATACCAGGCCCTTGGAGCCTCTTTCAGACCATAGAGGGCCTTTTTGAGTCTGCATAAAAGTTTTGAATCATTTCCAAGAATGAATCCTTCTATCTATTCAATCTAAACTTCTTCTTCTAAATCTCCATTCAGGAAGGCTAATTTTACATCCATTTGATATACTTTGAATTTCTGAAAGCTAGAAAGAGCAAGAAACATCCTTATGGCTTCAAGTTTGGCAATAGGTGCAAAAGTTTCTTCAAAATCTGTACCTTCTTGTTGAGAATACCCTTTACAAGCGATTCTAGCCTTGTTCCTAATGACTTCTCCTTTTTTATTCAACTTGTTTTTGAATATCCATTTCGTTCCTATAATATTTTTATCATGAGGTCTAGGAACTAATTCCCAAGTATCATTCTTTTCAATTTTCTCAAGTTCTTCATCCATGGCCTTGACCCAACATTCATCTTTGCATGCTTCATTTACATTTTGAGGTTCAGTGGATGATAGTAATGTTATATAGCTTGAGGTTCCTGTAATAGTTCTTCGTGTCTGTACACCCGCCTCTTTTTCACCTAAAATTTGAGTTTCTGGATGATTTTTCTGAACATACCTAGACGGAGTCTTTTCTTCTACCATTATCTCTTCTTCTGGTGCTTCATTTGTTTCTTCTTCAATATAATTTTTATTTGATGTGGGAAAAAAGTCCCCATCTTATTCATTGTCATAATCTTCTTCTTTTATCTGTTTTGGATTTTTGCATGCTTCATCAACTACAACATCAATGATTTCAATAATTTTTCCAAGTCTTTTATTATAACATTTATATCCTTCACTTCTGTAAGAATAACCAAGAAGAATACCTTCATCTGCTCTGGGTTCAAACTTACCAAGTTTTTCATCAGTACTTTTGATATAACATTTGCTTCCAAAAACTTTAAAGTATTTTACAGTAGGAGTCTTACCATACCAAAGTTCATGTGGAGTTTGAGTGCTATTTACCCGAACATTTGATTGGTCGAGAATAGTTACGGTGGCGAATGAAACTTCACCCCAGAAGGTTGTAGGAGTTCCAGTTTCATCTAGCATAGCTCGAGCCATTTGTTGAACAATTCTGTTCATTCTTTCTACCACTCCATTTTGCTGAGGAGTCCTTGCAATGGAGAATTTCCTTTTTATTCCATGTTATTCACAAAAGTAAAATAATTCATCTGAGGTAAATTCCCTTCCCCAATCAGATCTGAGGCATTTGATTTTTCGATCTGATTCATTTTAAACCAAAGCTTTGAAGGCTCGGAACTTTTCAAATTTTTCATCTTTATACTTTAGAAGACCTATCCAACACATTCTGGAAAAATCATCAATGAACAAAATAAAGTATTCTTCTCCATGAGGTGACGTTTTTCTTGATGGTCCACATAAATTAGTATGTACAAGTTCAAGAGGCTTACTAGATGACCCTTCCTTTTAAATGAAGTGAGCTCTAGTTTGCTTACTGATTTGACATGGTTTGCATATTGTATTTTCTGGGATGATGATATCTGGAAGATCATGAACAACCTTGAATCTGCATGCTTTTCTTATTTGAGAAAAGCTTAGATGTCCCAATATTCTATGCCATAGCCAGTTTTCATCATTTTTTCTTAGATAGCACTGTTATTGTCCTCCCTTGACTATGTATAAGTGATCAGGTCTCTCCTGTATCAAGCTCACGGAAAACAAATCCATTTGATCGAAACACCACTTCATTTCCTTGATCACACATTTGACTGACACTCAACAGGTTATGCTTTAAACCATCTACATACATAACATTTCCATCTTTAATCTTTTCTTTCAAGAAAACAGAGCCTTTACCTTTTATGACAGTAGGAGTGTCGTTTCCAAATGAGACATTCTTTTCCTTTTCTAAGGCATTATATGAGTGAAGTTTTTCTTTGTCACCTGTCATGTGTTTTGAGCATCCATTGTCGATGTACCACTGATTTTCTTTTCCTTCTACATACAAGGCTATACCACATCTTTCTGTTTGAAATTCTTTCCTTCTCCATATCTTGGGATTTAATGGAGTTTGCTCCTTTTGAGATGTTTGCCGAAATTTGCTCCTACATTCAGATTATTCATGACCAAATTTGTTATAGATTGAGCATTATTTATCATTTTCAAGAAGACAAAAGTTATTATAGAAACTTTTATTGACCCCTATTACATTCCTTTGATTTCAGGCTTCTCTAGTCATGATGGTTTTGTAAGCAACACATTGAGCAGCTTTGTGTGTTGGAAATAATACTGAGGGGGGGGGGGGGTGAATCAATATTATCAAGTCAATTCTTTTTAATTTCACACCCAGATCATATATGTTAAGACCATGCAGACTTATAATTTAATGATCATTAATCTGTGCATCAGAATCATATAAATAGTGACCAAAACAGAGCAGAAGACAATCACACATAAGAACACCAGATATAAGGTGGAAACCCAATGTGGGTGAAAACCACCTGCTGCAATTCGTCTCTATCTTCTTTTAATTAGAAACTTCTTTTTACAATGTTTCTATATTGGTGTAGACTTATACCAGTACGCAGGCTTCTACCTGCAGAAGGCTACAACCTTCTCTCATTCTCCAGCCTCTCCTGGAAGGGAGCTACAACCCACTTAGCTCTTGTACTAGCTGAAGCACCAGTACGTAGGTGCTGACCTACAAAAGGCTACAACCTTCTCTTGCTTCTAGGGATCACGTTTCATAAATTTTCATATGGCGGATATCCGTACTTCCACTGTGTCGAGTCTGTGTAGCTCCTCACCTGCACTGTCTGTGTCCTGCGCAGCTCCGCACTTTCTCTTTCTATGACCTACGCACTTCCGCACCTGCGTGTTATAGAAATTTTTGTGCCTTACAGCATTGAGCATGAAATGTCCATAATCTAAGGGATCCAAAGTCCCTAAACATGTTGTTCCTACCCCTAGAGGAACAAGGCTAACAAACCACAGTAATTCACAGAAGTTCTCCACCAGAAACTGCTCAAAAACAAGTCAATTCAGGATCAATTCAGTGGCTCCACTAGCTGTCTGTGCTGAATGTCAAAGCCAACACTGGCTACTTGCACTGCAACGCAGGTAGAAGCACTACCAGGGTGCGCTGAGCGAGAGTTGACAAATTGCAAGTTCATTCCAAGAGGTGTCAAGACCCAGGAAGCTTCCAGAATCTTCCTCAATGACACTTGCCTCAATGAATTCGACTAGTGATGAGTAAGAGGTTCCCAATATCCAAGTGGAAGCAAGAACCTCCAAGTGGAATCAAGAACTGACAGAGGGAGAGGACACTAGTCAGATCTCAAACTGACTCATCCTCTTTCCAAACATCTATATATGGATCTCTCCTCCATGAGATCTAGAGGCTAGAATTTTGTTATTGCAAAGAATTGTTGTTGGTTTGAGATTGGAATCATTGGGTGCTTAATGCTTTGAAGGGGGTGAAGATAGGAAATCCATTTGCTGGGAAGGAGATGCTCAATTGGAGCCCTCTGGGTTGTATCTCTTCCTGAACCTTGTTATTCATCAATAAAGCTATCTTGGTTTCTCCTATATACTGATGTATCTTTGATGTATGATTGCATTAGTATGTTTAGTTTATTTCTAATCCTGAACTAGTTATGAATATGAATCCATGTCTTGTGTAGTGTTCTCTTCTTGTGATCTTGCAGAAACCTCATGAAGCTGGGCGAGCGAGAAGGGAAGTAGCTGGGAACTCTCAAAGAGAAGAGAAACCAGATCGAGGGACGAACAGAAGACACCGGTTAGTCCATCCATCTCTCTTCATTCTTAATTCATAAAGGAAGAATACTAGAATAGTTGTCTCTGTTTGTTGCTAAGGCACTGTCACACCTTAGGTGGATAGGATCGTCCTGCATAATCATTTTTCCCCACAACGAATTGGCGACTCCGCTAGGGATATCTGTTTAGTCATTTTATTTGTGTCTCTATCATTGTTTGTTTCATAGACTCAACAACAACAATCGAACTGCATCTGCTATTCTCAGATGCAAAGTAGACAGCTGCTGCTTTGATCCAATCACTGGATTTGTCTATGATCTGAACAATGGACTCACAAATGATTTGATGATCCTTTGTGATAGATCTTAGTACTCCCTCAAAGCATCCCTTTGATTGTATCTTGCTTGTTGCTTTTATTTGGCCTGAAACCGTAGATTAATCAGCAATCTGTGACCCAGAACCCAGAGAGAAACTCTCGTTTCTCCTTCAGCGCAGACCCTGTGAAGGGGTTCTGCATTTCAACGCAGGTCCCGTGAAGGCTACCTGTGCTGAATTTCAAAACCCTTGTGTTGAGGTTGCGCTGATCCAGTTAGGCCTTGTGCAGCTGGGGTTCTCTGTTCTGTTTTTCCTTGTTTTGATCTCTGATTTTTGTAGCCTGTAACCAGCATAGGTACCAGTCTGATAACTCCTTTTCTCTTCTTAAATTCCACCTCCTTTTGTACAAAAATACTGTGAGTGTTTTTATGTGTTTGTGGCGTCATTTACAGTTTTCCTTTGCAAGAGTGAAATAGTCATCCTGTAGCCCTTGATTCAGATCTGCTGATTGTGATCTTAGGAGAGAGTTCATTGGCTGATTACAGTTGATTATACATTTACTTTTGCTTTTGGTTTGAGTTTGTCTCTTTTAAGTGTCGAAACAAGTATTCATTTCGAAAATCGTTAAGTGTTGTAATCTCTTCTACCCTCTCTGATTTCGAAAAGTAAACTTGTTTGTATTTGTCATTTAAAAGCAAATTCAAAGTTGTACAAAAAGCTTTCTTTATAGGCATCAATACTAAGAAAGCGGAAAACAAACACCTGCATTGTGCATTTGCATCTTGATAGTTTTCATGTTCGATTTAGGAAAAGTGCATTAGAGTGTGCTGATTGCTCTTTGAGAAAAGATGGTGTCTTTCTTTTCCCTTGGTAGCTAGGATTTTCAAAGTTGAAAAGATATAAAGCTTGCTTATCATCTTTAGACTGCATTTAGGAATTGTATCATACATCTCGTGGTGATCCAGAAAGGAAAACTTCTAAAAAGATCAACTTAAAATAAATTGAATGAACTTAACAACGCTTTGCAACATAACGCACAACATAGAGGTCTAGGCTAGAGACATGTTCCGGCGTCATAAATCCTGGTGACTGTCGATCTCGTTGATGGTGGGTGATTCGTCCTGAGAGACGATATCGCCAGTATAGATTGTGCTCCCACGTACCGTCGCGTATATATTGGGATACCCCTATAGGAATATAACCTTTATCCTTAGGAAGCCATGTCGACCGCCCTACTGATCGCAATGCACTGAACATAGCATTCAGGAAGATCGACCGCCCGTACCCTAAAAAGTATTCTGCAGTTTTGCGAAAAGTTTGGAACACCCTCTGCCTAGAACTCCAGAGCAGTTCCTTTTGGCCTTTTTCAGACTCTATAACGGAAAAAGTCCATCCGAGCATTTGTCACTTCGGGCTCGTTAAAACATCGAAGGAGACTAGAGTCATCTTTAGCTTTTTCTCGACTCTTTAAAAGTGAAAAATCAAGTTGTGTCTAAAGCGTCTAAAAAATTCATTCAATTCGGAAACACACTTCCCTTTCTATATTTTGGTTGATCGAGTAATCCGCAATCGTGGAAGAAAGTCAATTGAAACCCCGTCGTTTGCGGAGGCTTACGAGTCAACCGTCTTTGTCTCCGGAATCGAAAACAGTACGGACAAAGCGAACTCGTTTAACCGCTTCGAAATCTCTTATCAAAGTTAGAACAAGTGTTCCAACGACATCTGAGATTCCGGTTACTCCAAACATTTCTGGAAACCCTGCCTCTATAGAAGAAGTTCAACAGCCACAGAGGGACAGTAACACTGATCCTAGTCTGGGAGCAAATACTTGCGTTACTGAACCAGTTCCATCTGTAACCGGTTCAGAGAGTCTTGCTCCTCAAACAACTGTCGTTGTCAATTCAACCCCTTCTTCGGCACCAGAAATATCTTACAGACCTGACGGTCTTCCCCTTCCACCTGGTTTGATTGTGATAGAGGAAATTGTAGAAGATCCGCAAGCAAGCACTCCAACATATTTTGGAGTGGGGGTCACTCCATTTCCTTCAACATCAGAAGTTAGTCTACCACCAGTGGAAGTTCCTGTAGAATCGCTAGGTAATCTCTTGGATAGACTCAAAATGTCTGAACAACCATCAACATCTAGGACGGTGTCGAATGACACAGTGACAATAGAACTCCCTGCCGTCACTCCGACAATGTTTGCCGGCACACCATCTGTCTCGACTAGCTCACAACTGCTAGAAGGAGTCCACCCAGGGACTATTTCGACAGTGTGGTCTGTTCCAGTTTGTTCCTCCGGAATAATATCCGGAAATTCTTATGTTGAAACTCGCCAGATTGATCCATTTGGAGGTCAATTTGGCAATCCAGTCCCCAAGGACAAACAATTCCCTTGAGTTCCGGATTGCCACCGTATGGGGGGCAGTATGCCCTTTCATTACCCCCTCCGGGAGGGTATCCATACGGGAGTTCACAACAGTATTCAGGTTATACTGGAGTTACGACAAGTGGTTGGGTACCTATATTACCCCAACAACCAAGAGTTGTGTATTCTATGCAACAATGTGTACCTATGTCGAACATCCCGACAACACCAGCTATTGTAACAGTGTCACAAGTTCAATCGATGCCTGTTGTGTGTCAACCGCAGATTTCTCAGGTTGTAATGCAACAGCCCCTTGACCCTGTGACTCAACCACAATCGCCAACTGGTGGGTCGACACAGGTCCAAACGGGTACAATTAACCCACATATTGGTCCAACGGTTAGTATAGCACAACAGAACATGGCTTCACAACCGTGGCTGGTGCAATACCAACAACCACAATTCCAGCAAGTGTACCAAGGTTCTGAGCAGCAGATCTTTGCGAACAGTGGACAACCGTATATTCAAAACGGTCAAAACCAACCGCTTTACAGTGGTCAAGTCCACCAACCATATCAGTCATACCAACATCAATTACATTATGCTGGTATGCAAAGGCCCACTACTCAGGCAATTCCATCGTACCCTGGGTATGCTTCACCTAACCTGAATCAACAGTTACCATTCGTGGCAACTTTAGAGTTACCCGATTTACATCGGTTAACAAACAATCCAATTGCTTATGCCCCTTGGTGGCCAGCGATTCCTCACAAACTTCCATCGGACATTCCTAAATTTAATGGAAATCCAGGTGAAGACCCATCAAATCACGTGATGACTTTTCATCTGTGGTGTTCATCAAACACCCTAAACGATGATTCGATAAGGCTTCACCTTTTCCAGAGGACGTTAACGGGTCCAGCAGCAAAATGGTATATTGAATTACCTAGAGCCTCGTTCGACAATTTCAGCTCCCTAGCCATGACTTTCTTAACCCATTTTCAATTACCGATAAGGTATGAAATGGGAACGGAAATCTTAACCAACTTCAAGCAGACAACGACCACTCATATATCCGATCATATACATGAGTGGCGTCATCGTCGTAGGATGGTGAAAACGTACGTTCCCGATCAGCTATTAGCTGAATGGTTTACCAAGTCGTTACTTCCTGCCATAACAGAAGATGTGGCCAAGGGGGGAGTCGTAACGGAGGAGCAAGTTATTGCTCGTGCGCAATATCTAGACTTGGTCTACACTTAGTCTAGCACGCTCTACGACAAAATACCTGACGCCCCTAGACCGGAATTCTCAATTCATCCTCCTCCTAAATCAAACAATGACTCTCATGCCGGCGATGGCGTGATTGGCACGACAAACGCGAAATCGACAAAGGCAAACTCCAAGAAGGCCCATAAGATTTTAGATCAAAATGAAAAAGAATAAATTCTTGCTTCAGAAGTAAATGCCATATCAGCATTTAAGGGAAAAGAAACCAAACAACCAGGAAGCAAGAAAAAGCAAAACAAAGGGAAGAAGAAGAAACAGGGTGAGTCATCCCCTGAAAAAACTTCTTCAAACCCTCCTGGAAATAGGAAACCCCCTACCACAGGGTGTCAGATATGTGATGAGAATCACTGGACGAGGGAGTGTCCATACAAAGCTGAGCTGAAGAAATTCTTCAAAAGTTCGCAAACCTCAGCTGTGTTAACTGATCCGTTTCCAAATCCAGGACAAAATCTGGTTGATAGTGGAAATGCTTCCCCGTCGCAAGTGCTTATGTTGTCGGTCTCCAAGCAACAAAATGATGCTTTGATTTCGACAAGGAACAAAGATTACAGGAATCCGCAGCTGTCGAACGACAAAGGTAAAGATCAACCAAGCAGTTCGACAACAACTTCGACAGAAGTTGTACCGCCCATCATTCCTGAATTAACAATAAAACCACCAAAGGGAGTAGTACACAAGTCGACATTTAATCCTCACGCCAAAGCGGCACAACATTATAACATAGTGGAAGATTTGGCCCAATCGCCATCCGCTATGTCGACTCTTGAAGTACTACAAAATTGCCCATCCCAAAGGCAGGCTTTGTTATCAGCTATTGGTGGGGTCGATCCTAAGGATTCCAATCTGGTATTCTTTGACCACAAAGGATACGATCCTCAGTTACCAGCTCAACTAGCTTTCCTTATTCAAGTGAAAGCCCTCAACAAAACTGTTCACCGAACAATCATTGATGAGGGGGCATCTACATGTATTATGTCGATGAGTTGCTGGAAAACTTTAGGATCTCCAACCTTGTCATGATTTTCGACAACATTAAAAGCATTCGACGGAAGGACATATACCCCGTATGGTATCCTAAATAACTTGAAGGTTGAACTAGGGGGGAAAACGGTAGAAATAGATGTTGAAGTCATCGATGGAAATCTTGATTACAACATCCTACTAGGAAGACTGTGGATCTATGCCATGGCAGCTGTTGTGTCGACCTATTTTAGAAAGATCACATTCCCCTTTCAAGGAGGAATTACGATCGTCGACCAACAAAACTTCCTCCCTAATGGTTCTCAAGTTACGGGAAGCATTCCAATGATACATGGGAGCAACCATTCGCTTCAAGATATTGGAGTAGGCCTACTGAAAGACCCCACATTAATGGGAACTTTCGCACTTCCACCTCCAATCTATATAGGAGAAGTAGCGTTGGTAAGAGCCTGTAACACGATATCTTCCACGAAGATCTCAGAAGACGATATCAACATGGATCATGAAATGGTTTTGCCCCCAAGCCCTATAGAAATATTGTAGCAATCAATGTTTCAGGCATGGGAGGCAAACCCAAGTCAACGCTCATTAAGCGTTTGGGTAGATAGGTCTAGAGAATATGGTACCCCATTAGATCCTTGGTCGAGAGTGCATGGAACCGATGAAGGAATCCTAAATCAATGTTGATTGAGGGGGCACCATGGAATGATTGCCACCATCGTTCCCTTCTTCCGAATTATGAAGAAGATACTCAACATGACCTTTACCACCCTTCAGTTTTTGAATTCCTATCAAACACTGTAAATACGGTGGATTCTGAGTGAAACTTATCCAATATTGAAGAGACTATAGCCATAAATATCTCGACTAAAACAAACGTTGTAGAGAATATTTATGTCGGCAAAGGTTGTTCTCCTTCAGAACTGGAAATATATAATGCTCTTTTTCGCGAGTTCAGAGATGTCTTTGCTTGGTCATATTATGAAATGCCAGGCATTGACTCAAGTATCGTTGAACACGAAATTAAGATGTATCCAGATGTCAAACCGGTAAGACAACGGCTTCGGCAGGTGCACCCCAAGAAAGCCGCTGCCATTAAAGTAGAAGTTGAAAAACTTCTCCATGCTGGTTTTATCTACCCGGTTCCTCTAACCGATTGGGTATCGAATATTGTCCATGTTATGAAGAAACAAGGGACAATTAGAGTGTGTGTCGATTATAGAGATGTAAACCAAGCTTGTCCGAAAGACAACTACCCTACACCCTTCATCGACCAGATAATTGATGAATGCGCCGGATGTGAAATCTTTTCATTCATGGATTGATTTTCCGGGTATAATCAAATAAATATCCGCCCACAGGACCAGTCAAAGACTGCATTCATTTGTCCGTGGGGCACATTCGCTTATCGAAAGTTACCATTTGGTTTAAAGAACGCAGGGGCGACGTTTCAGAGGGCAATGAATTATGCCTTCCATGAAATCAAGAACATCGTTCAACCATATCTCGACGACCTTCCGGCTCATTTGCGAAAGCGGACTGATCATCTGCAGCATTTAAGAGCGATATTTCTACGTTGCCGACACTACAAGATAAGACTCAATCAGCACAAATTTGTATTTTGCGTCGGTTCTGGTCGTTTACTTGGCTTTGTAGTCTCTAAGGATGGGATTCGTCTCGACCCTTGCAAGGTTCAGGCAATCATTAATTTGCCTCCACCTTCAAATTTGCTTCAGATTCAGAAACTCCAAGGGAAAGCAAACTTTCTGAGGAGGTTCATTCCAAATTACGTAGAACTTGCTAAAGGTTATACTAGTCTTTTGAAAAAGGATGTACCTTTTGTCTGGGATCAGGTGGCGCAAGCTTCTTTTGATGCTCTGAAAGATCCTCTAGTAAAGGCATCATTAATGTATGCCCCAGACTATCAAAGAGATTTTAACCTGTATCTGGCTGCAGCGGATACGACCATTGCGATGGTTTTAGTTCAAGAAGTCGATGGAATTGAACATCCTATATATTATTTAAGTAAAAACTTGAATGATACAGAAAGCAAATATTCTTACGTTGAAAAGCTAGCACTCGCTGCTGTTCAAGCGATACAAAGATTTCGACATTATGTCCTCTTTCGGAAAACTACCATTCTATCAGATTGAAACCCCACGACTTATATATTGTCACGACAGTTGCTGGGGGGCAAATATTCAAAATGGATAGCGATCCTTCAAGATTTTGATCTGGAATTTGTAAAATCCAAATCAAAGAAAGCTTTAGTTTTCGCAGAATTATTGTGCGATCTCCCATCGTCGTCCGACGATGAAACATCCGAAGAATCAATCGTGGACGAAAGTTTGTTTCTGATATCTACAAGCAATGAGTGGTATGGAGATATAATAATTTATCTCCAAACCCAAAAATTCAGGCCTAACACCTCTCACTCAGAACAGAAACGTATACGATACCAAGCAAAAGACTACATGATCGTCAGTGATACGCTTTACCATCGTGGTATCGATACAGTTCTAAGGAGGTGCCTCACCCATGAGGAGGCCGAAAAAGCCCTGAATGAGTGTCATTCAGGTGCGTGTGGGGGGCATCAATCTGGATATGCTATAGCACAAAAAATCTTACGAGCAGGATACTTCTGGCCAACCATGTTTAAAGATTGCATAACCGCAGTCAGAAGTTGCCATACTTGTCAAATTTTTGATAGCAAAACCAGGAGACCACCCGCACCTTTACAGCCAATACTAGTTGTTGGGCCTTTCGCCAAATGGGGCATCGATTTCATGACATGTAACCCCACCTCGACCGGGGGGCATGGGTATATTATAGTCGTTGTTGACTATTTTACCAAATGGTCCGAGGCGATGCCTACATTAGATAACACTGGTGAAACAACTGCCCTTTTCTTTTTCAATCATGTAGTCGCCAAGTTCGGCGTACCACAGGCTATAGTTATAGATCATGGATCGCATTTTCGCAATCACATGATGGTTGAATTAGCTGCCAAGCTAGGGCTATCTCACGACAGCTCTACCCCGTATTATCCACAAGCCAACGGACAAGTTGAAGCGATCAACAAGGTCCTGAAGCATATGTTGCAAAGGATGATCGGAGTTCACAAAAGAAGGTGGCACCTAATCCTATACTCAGCCTTGTGGGCTTACCGAACATCAGTAAGGAATGCGACTGGGTTCACACCTTTCCAACTGGTGTATGGCCTGGAAGCAGTCTTTCCAATCCAGTGTGAAATCTCGTCTCTTAAACTCGCAATTGATCTCCTCCCCGGAACTTTAGAAGAAGAGGCCCGTTTCTTGGAATTAATCCAATTGGATTAAACCCATCGTGATGCCGCTTTGGCTAACAAAGCCCATAAGAAACAAGTCAAGGCGCAGTTCGACAAAAATGTCAAACCCCGTGTCTTCTCAGAAGGTGACTTGGTCTTGCTTTATGACCAAGAATCCGATAAATTGGGAGTAGGTAAATTTAATTCTTTATGGATGGGCCCCTATATTGTTAAACGAGTGTTAGCAAAAGGAGCCTACGAGTTAATGGATTATGACGGAATTCCACTGGCGCAACCCCGTATTGGGTTGTATCTCAAGCGTTACTATGCTTAAATAGTAACCTGTATGCTTTTGTTGTATTTTGTTTTCGCTAAAGTGTTTGTTTTGGTCGAGTAATCCACCTTTTTACATTTATTGCAGATGTCAAACCTTCTGGAGACATGTGTTGGATATTCCGACGAAGCGAGTCGTAGTTCGCGGAACCTGTCCTCCGCAGCCTGGGCCATTTTTGATCCAAGCGGCGAGTTAGTAAGTTTCAGAGGTGTATGTATCGGGAAATCAACGAATAACATCGCTGAGTATAACGCGTTGATAGAACTACTCTCTGATGCCAGCTCCCATGGAATACGTCGACTAATCGTCAGGCTAGACTCACAACTCGTAATACTACAACTCAATGGTATATATTCCGTCCGCAACCCATCTATTTATCGCATGTTCCTAAGGGTTAAGATTTTGGAAAGACAATTCGATTTAATTCAATACCAGCATATTTCCAGAAACTTAAACACATTAACCGACTCATTAGCAAACTATGTGTTAGATAGACATTTGCGACATTTATAAAAAGAGACACATCATCAATGTTGTACATATGGATCATATAACTCAACCAGAATAAACCCCGAAAATCAAAATATATATATCTATATATATATATATATATATATATATATATATAAGCTATTTATTGTTTATACATGATGTTCTGTAACCAAGACAAAAATCGGTCGCATGACCCAAAAGCTCAAAAATGCTAGGGGGCACCCTAGCCTAGTGATGCTCATGATAGCACGTCACGGCATGTGCAATCATGCGTAAGAGACGAGTCCATCGTCTAGGCACACCAGTAGTATGCCGTTGCAACTGTAGAGGTAACTCGTCGATCCTCACATCCGGAATGCCAAGAGTAAGGCTCTCAACCTGCTCCTGCATAGCTGTGAGGGTCTTGTCCACATCAAGGTCACGAAGAATAACCCTCCCAGCAGTCTCCCTTGCTGGGGCAGCAACTGGCACTCTTGGGCGAACTGCTGGACGAACAAGACCAACATCTGCATGCACACATGAGTTTGATTAAAGTCTTGATAGAATAAAGCACAAGGACATTATAAATAAAAACAGTAAACAATGATATGGTCGAAGATTTTACCAATAGCGCCCCACTGTTCGCCATCCGGCAGTACCAAGTCCGGATCACCTCGGAAATCCATGCCAACATATGGATACTTGCAATAGACCATCTCCTGACGCTCGAACCACCTGAAGAAGGTATCAGTGAAAGAAATCTGAGATTGACCAGCATGCCTAGACATGTGATCAACCCATCTCTGCATGCGTGGCTCGGTAGGAGAAGGCAAGTCGAGTGCAATATACTGAGGCTGCATCAGTGGTATCTTCTCCAAGGCAAAGGCAGTAAAAATAGAACCAAATCCAAAGTTCTTCAGCTTCCCGTCCTTTACCTTGGTCAACTGACTTTTCATCTGAAGAAGTATTGCATCACACCAGTTGAATATTTTTGGTTGGAGGCACTCCAAGGCATGCTGCACATAGGATGTGTTGGCAACATGAAGAGATGCACTACTGGCCATCCTACCAATAGTATACAGAATGGACCTGAGAGACCTGTCAGTAATCTCACGGATAACGACCTTTCCGTCTCTACTCGGCTGAGATCCTTCCCTGCAATACTGGCAGACGTAATCTCTCACAGAGTCATTCCCTCGGGCCGAACCTGACAAAGAAATGGGGGCACCCCGCCTCGACAAGCCAGTCAAGAAGTAAATGTCTACTACGGTAAAGGGGATAGATTTACCCCTAATCTAAAATACTTGGTTGATAGGATCCCAAGCATCAAGCATATACTACAGTAAGGAGATCTGCGCTCTCATACTAGAGATACGGAAGAACTTCAGCAGGCCACAGTTCCGCAGCGCATTCACCGTGACAGGATCATGGAGGGAAATCATGTCCTCTTCTTCATGTTCTCGTTCTCGCCATGTAAGGATCATTTTGCTCCAATAATCTCTGAAAAACAAAACATGATAGGACTTAGATCCTGGATTTGATGAGAAACTGGAAAAATTTTCATCAAAAACTGTGCAACAAAACTATTTTCTATGCCCAACGCAACTAACCAGTGTTCCACCTGCGTTGAAGGTAAAACTGCCTTCATGCAGCTTGACATTCAGCGCAGGTTTCGAGTGAACCAGCTGCGCTGATGGCAGAGCACCCTAACAAAACCCCAAGGGCTTAGGGAAACAGGAAAACAGGCACATAATGGAAAAAGGAAACCATGAAAAGAAAGATCTAGAGTTTAGCTCCTACCTGGTCCAGAAGGCGCCGAAAATCGTCCGCAGAATCTCCCGGAATCAGCTGATGAAAATCAAGGGGGAAGAGGCACCTCCAAAGCTCCAACAAACCAAGTTCAAATGAAATGGTAAAACGAGAGGTAAAAACACTTTGTAATTGCTTTTTACGTAATTCAAAACGAAATATTAGGGTTTTAATCTCGTTTTTCAAGCAAATCTTATTCATTTCTAACTAGTTTGATGCAGCAATTAAGGATACAGTACGATCTTTGAAAAGGGCAAAGCTAGTTATGGTAAAAAATCAAAATTTGACCATATAAATCAAGCAATTTTAGCACATAGTTCATGCTCGTTAAAAAATAAACGCAAGATCCGAGCAGTTTTAGTGCATAGTTCATGCTCGTTAAAAAATAAACATAAGATCGAGCAAATGTTTCCACCCGCGTTTAAGCTCATTAAAAAATGAACTACCCGGTAAATAACCACTGCGAACATAAATTATCAGCCATTAAAGCCTTGGTCGTGTTTGCACCGTCACCTCCACTTTTCCATTGGCCGATCGTTCACCTCCATATGATTGTTTACCCATTTTGAGGAACAACTGCGAAGAGTAATTTCACTAGCCATCCTTGTGACACTGCCGTGATCCTCAAAAGACGAATCAGCTGCTAACTCGTACCTGGAATCAGCTGCTAACCCATTTTATCACTCGTTCCTCAAAAGACGAGTCTTCTTTAAGCTCTTTTCATCTGACTCATAAATTATGAAAAGATTGCCGAGTTTTGGCCTTCCAGCTCGTTAAAGCGACCGGAAGAGCTATCCCTCCTCTAGATTTTAATCTTTTTGGACCTGAGGGATTATTGCACAAAAACATCGAGCGCTTGTTTTATTCGGCTCGTTAAAACTATCGAAAACTCATCCCTTCTGTATTGTTTTATACTTTTTCGGACCTAAGGGATTAGATGACGAAAAAGGACTTTTGGAGTTAACTTTATGTACCTTTTCAGACTCTCTAAAAATGAAAAGGACCGAGTTATCTTTGTCGTTAGACTCGTTAAAATCATTAAATAGCGACAAACTTGTCTTTAGACGAGAACGAGTTTCACTATCGCTAGGCTCGTTAAAACATAGCGATGGGCTTGCCCGAAGGGCAGGTTATAGAACAAGCATATGTTATCCTCCTCAAGCTTGACAAAAATAAAGAGGTACTGGTCAGCAATGACTGGGGAAAAATTGGGAGAAACTCAAGAAAACTTTGATGGTAGCAAGTCACTCTTGAACATGGCACTTTTCCTCCGTACCACAATCGGGTTGGGTTGTTTCATTCACCGGTCACATCACCATGGTCTCGCCATACCATCCATATTTGGGGTAATGCTACCAATCCATCGCATCAGTGTCGCCATATGTTCAAGAGAAGTCGTTCAGAAAAGTCAACCGTGTCCCATCCACTGCCGTGCATTGTCCTTCATCCTTTCATGACCGCCACCCTGAATCATATGTCACAGATCGTTTTCACCTCCATCAAAATCATTAGCTCCGTTCTGTGTCATTGATGTGGGATTCATTAAGGCCCTCCTTTGACGGATCGCTTCTTGTCGACATCAACTCATTATCCAAGAAGTTGATCTAGGGACAACCCCTTCAGTACTTTGAAGCTTGCATGCCTTAATGGCAAGTTTCTCACTTCCGGCGACAGGTATACATCAATGACCTTCGACCGAAAGATTTTGCGTGGTGTTCGACGCCAAGTCCTTTATTCACACCACGTGAATTGTACTGCAGTACCTTGAGGGTCATTATCATTATCGGTGATTCCTATCGCGCTTGTTAACGATTTACCTCATTGACCGGTAATCAAGCGATGTCCGTCCATGTTCGACTTCAGAAAATTTCTCACATGGATCAACTTGTACTTAGAGTGAAGATCGAACGAGTTTGAAGACCCCGGGTCTAGTTTCATCCATCCGGGCTGCGATATATATTCAGGAAAGATAAAGACATTGACATGTACGTCATTGCAACAGATAATCATCCTACCCAAAGGATGATAATTTCATCAAAATTATCAGTCTACCACAAGACGATTGTCTGTTCTATGTACAGAAAAATGAATTTATGAAGCTGAGCATGGGAATGTCTGCCTCAGCTAGATCATGAAAGCAGTATGAAAAATAATGTATTGTATTGTATCTTATTACAGGTCTCCTCCCAGCATTGGATGAACTTCGGATCCTCCTGATAAAGCATTTCACCCGATAAACGGCCTCATACTTTAGGGGGCAACTGTTATAGACATTTTTGTGCCTTACAACATTGAGCATGAAATATCCATAATCTAAGGGATCCAAAGTCCCTAAACATGTTTTTCCTACCCCTAGAGGAACAAGGCTAACAAACCACAGCAATTCACAGAAGTTCTCCACCAGAAACTGCTCAAAAACAAGTCAATTCAGGATCAATTCAGTGGCTCCACTAGCTGTCTGCGCTGAATGTCAAAGCCAACACTGGCTACCTGCACTGCAGTGCAGGTAGAAGCACTACTAGGGTGCGCTGAGCGAGAGTTGACAAATGGCAAGTTCATTCCAAGAGGTGTCAAGACCCAGGAAGCTTCCAGAATCTTCCTCAATGACACTTGCCTTAGTGAATTCGACTAGTGATGAGTAAGAGGTTCCCAATATCCAAGTGGAAGCAAGAACCTCCAAGTGGAATCAAGAACTGACAGAGGGAGAGGACACTAGTCAGATCTCAAACTGACTCATCCTCTCTCCAAACATCTATATATGGATCTCTCCTCCATGAGATCTAGAGGCTGGAATTTTGTTATTGCAAAGAATTGTTGTTGGTTTGAGATTGGAATCATTGGGTGCTTAATGCTTTGAAGGGGGTGAAGATAGGAATTCCATTTGCTGGGAAGGAGATGCTGGATTGGAGCCCTCTGGGTTGTATCTCTTCCTGAACCTTGTTATTCATCAATAAAGCTATCTTGGTTTCTCCTATATACTGATGTATCTTTGATGTATGATTGCATTAGTATGTTTAGTTTATTTCTAATCCTGAACTAGTTATGAATATGAATCCATGTCTTGTGTAGTGTTCTCTTCTTGTGATCTTGCAGAAACCTCTTGAAGCTGGGCGAGCGAGAAGGCAAGTAGCTGGGAACTCTCAAAGAGAAGAGAAACCGGATCGAGGGACGAATGGAAGACACCGGTTAGTCCATCCATCTCTCTTCATTCTTAATTCATAAAGGAAGAATACTAGAATAGCTATCTCTGTTTGTTGCTAAGGCACTGTCACACCTTAGGTGGATAGGATCGTTCTGCATAGGCATTTTTCCCCACAACACTGCGCTTTCTGTGTCCTGTGCACTCCGCACTTTCTCTGTTTGTGGCCTGCGCACTTTTTCACCTGCGCTTTCTATGGCCTGCGCACTTCCGCAGTTGTGCTTCCTGTGGCTTGTGCACCTCCGCACTTGCACCGGTCTCTGCACTGCACACCTCCGCACTTGAACGCGTCTCTGCACTGCGCACCTCCGCACCTGCACCGGTCTCTGCACTGCGCACCTCTGCACCTGCAGTGTCTTCTGGACTGCGCACCTCCGCACCTGATCAGTCTACTGGACTGCGGATCTGCGCACCTGCGCCGTGTCTAGCCTGCGGACCTCAGGTTATAGACAAATTTATCAGTTTTCAGTCATACCCCAGATTTACAGATCTGATCATACGCCAAGGAGATCTCGATCCAACAAAAAATTCACCTTGTAATGCTCAGATTTCTCCTTGATTCAGATTTATCAATAACTCACCAACCGATCACCAGAGTTTTAGATCTTATTTTAACATGAGATATTCAATAAAACAAGTGTCTAGCCAAATGATCTCCTTTCCCCTTTTATAGTCTAGGCCTTTCTCAAACCATGGAACAAAATCATAGAGATCCAATACTAGGGACCTAATACTAGGGATCAATTCTTTAGAAGCAAAACCACGAACCAAAACCGTAGGTTCACAAACTGTCGGAAAAAATACCATGGACCAACCAAGATTTCCCACTTGCGCGCGATTTTCTCTGCATGAAAGTCCATGAATTTTAGGTTCACACCTTTTGTTCAGAACTCCTGCAAACCTGTCCGCATCTTGTGAATGGCATGCCTGCGCAACCTGCTGATGACCGCACCTTTTGATCGGTGCACCTACGGATCTCTTATTTTCTTCTATTTTGAGTGCATGAACTGAAGTCTGCCACTTGAGTGAGTTGCCATCAAGGACAACACCTGTGCCATCGAGTCAAACCTGTGTCATAATGCCAACAATCTCCCCCTTTGGACTTGATGGCAACCCCAAGTCACTCAAAATCATCCTCCCCCTTTGAAATTAAGGGAAAAGGGTTATGCTCCCCCGGAGTACATGCTGAAATTTCTGCCCTACTGTGCTAACCTTGCTCCCCTTGACTGTAGGCAAGATCTGCAAAAAGATGTTCTTCAAGAAGAACTATGACTTATACATCATAAAAGACCTTCCTATCACCAAAAGACTCTATACATACATCCATCACCCAACGAAGTGGGGATACATCAGAAATTTACATATGACAGCCAAGTACATTACATCATTCATCCCAGGCATAGTGGGGAAACCAAAATAGGTCGTTACATGACCTTGATAAAAAGAAGATATAAATGACATAGAGACGAAATAACTAGAGCAAGACTATGAAAGTCACCAATAACTAATATCAGCAACATCTGTCAATCACTATTCAGATCATCAACCATGTTCTCCTTCTGTTCTCCCTCTACATTTGTTCCACCTGAAATCAACAACAGCTAAGTACATGCTCCTCCAATATCTCCTACAATAATGCCAACAATGCATTATTAGAAGACTATATGCTCCCCCTGAACCTATGCCAGCTGGTCTCTGACCAATCCATAAACCAGTGACTGTACGCGTATACCCCACATGAAACTCACATACCACCAACAATCTCTGAACCAGACAAGGTTCAACAGCAAGATGATGCATCAACTACTCCCAGATTTTGTCTGAGGTATTCAAAGGTCTCCCTGGGCAGTGGTTTGGTGAGTATATCAACAACTTGTTCCTTAGAGGGAACATACTCCAACTTGACCTTTTTTTCAAGCACTTGTTCCCATAGAAAGTGATATTTGATAGCTATGTGCTTGGTCTTTGAATGCATGACTGGGTTCTTTGAAATGCTGATTGCACTTGTATTATCACATAAGATGGAGATAGGTGGTGTACAAGTGATTTGAAAGTCCTCCAAGGTTTGCATCATCCAAAGAAGTTGAGTGCAACAAGATGCAGCAGCCACATATTTTGCTTCAACTATAGATAGTGCAATTGAACTCTGTTTCTTGCCGAACCAAGATACTAATCTGGAACCCATAAAGAATGCACCGCCACTAGTGCTTTTTCTGTCATCCACGCTTCTAGCCCAATCTCCATCTGTGTAAGCATGAAGTGTGAGATCTGTATCTCTAGGATACCATAAGCCATAGTTTTGAGTTCCTTGAAGATACTTGAATATTCTCTTCATTGCCTGAAGATGAGTTTCCTTTGGATTTGCCTGAAATCTTCCAACCATTCCCACTGCATGCATGATGTCTAGTCGGGTACCTGTCAAATAATGCAGACTTCCAATCATGGATCTATAGGTTGGTTGATGCACTGCTGCTGATTCATCATTTGCACTGAGGCTGCATCCTGTAACCATAGGGGTACATACTGGTTTCGAATCTTCCATGCCATATTTCTTCAAGATTTGCTTGAGGTACTTGGTTTGAGATAAAAAGATACCGCCTTCATTTTGTTGGATTTGTAGACCAAGAAAATATGTCAGCTCTCCAAGCAATGACATTTTGAATTCTTTCTGCATCACCAAAGCAAAGTTTTGACTCATAGCTTCTTCATTTCTGCCAAAGATAATATCATCTACATACACAACAAGTATTAGCAATTTGTCATTTTCAATTTTTATATAAAGATTGCTATCTGTTGATCCTTTTGAAAAACCTTGTTGATGAAGGTATTTGTCCAAACGATAGTACCAAGCCCTTGCAGCCTGTTTAAGACCATAGATAGCCTTTTTTCGTCTAGATACAAGATTTGGATCATTCCCAAGGATGAACCCATCTGGTTGCTCAATGTACACTTCTTCTTCTAAGTCTCCATTCAGAAAGGCTGATTTCACATCCATTTGAAATACTTTGAACTTCTGAAAGCTAGAGAGAGAAAGGAACATTCTGATGGCCTCAAGTCTAGCAATGGGAGCAAACGTTTCTTCAAAGTCTATTCCTTCTTGTTGAGCATACCCTTTACAAACAAGTCTGGCCTTGTTTCTAATTACTTCCCCATTTTCATTCAACTTGTTTTTGAAGGTCCATTTTGTCCCTATGACATTCTTATCTTTCGGTCTAGGAACCAAATCCGAACTGTTATTTTTCTCGATCTGCTCAAGTTCTTCATCTGTTGCCTTGACCCAACATTCATCTTTGCATGCCTCTCTTACATTCTGTGGCTCAGTGGAGGAGAGTAATGCCAAGTAGCTTGAAGCTTCTGAAATTGTTCTTCTTGTTTGTATACCAGCCTTTTTCTACCCCAAAATTTGAGATTCTGGATGATTCTTTTGTACATAT
The DNA here is from genome assembly GCA_031772625.1 of Pinus tabuliformis. Taxonomy (NCBI): domain Eukaryota; kingdom Viridiplantae; phylum Streptophyta; class Pinopsida; order Pinales; family Pinaceae; genus Pinus; species Pinus tabuliformis. Next base: position 173,786,274 of record CM062819.1, on the reverse strand, counting down.
CTGGATGGAGTCTTTTCTTCTATCCTTATCTATTCTTCTGGTACCTCTTGAGCTTCTTCTTCATCATAAGTCTGATTTGATGTAGAAGGATGGTCCTCATCATCTTCAAAATTCTCGAAATTTACCTGCCTGGGAATGTTTCCTTCTTCATCAACCACTACATCAATGCTATCAACAATTCTTCCAAGTCTTTTATTGTAACACTTGCATGCTTTGCTGTGGGGAGAGTATCCAAGGAGAATGCCTTCATCCACTCTAGGTTCAAACTTGCCAATATTTTCATCATTATTCTTAATATAGCATTTGCTTCCAAAAATTTTGAAATGTTTTACCATAGGAGTCTTACCATACCAGAGCTCATGAGGAGTTTGAGTGTTGTTCACCCGGACATTTATCTTGTTGAGAATAACAACTGCAGCAAATACAGCTTCACCCCAGAAAGTTGATGGAGTTCCAGACTCATCCATCATAGCACGAGGCATTTTTTGAACTGTTCTGTTCATCCTTTCCACTACTCCATTTTGCTAAGGAGTCCTTGCAGTAGAGAATTCCCTTCTTATTCCATGTTCTTCACAAAAATCGAAAAATTCATTTGAGGTAAACTCCCCACCTCTATCAGACCTAAGGCATTTAATTTTGTGATCTGATTCATTTTCAACCAAGGCTTTGAAAGATTTGCATTTTTTGAAGGCTTCATCTTTGTGCTTCATAAGTCCTATCCAACACATCCTGGAAAAATCTTCAATGAATAATATAAAGTATTCTTCTCCCCGAGGTGACCTTTTGCTAGATGGACCACATACATCAGTATGGACAAGTTCAAGAGGCCTGCTAGCTAATCCTTCCTTCTCATGGAAGTTAGTTCTGGTTTTCTTACCAAACTGACATTATTTGCATATTGTATTGTCTGGAATTCTGATGTCTGGAAGACCACAAACTACCTGGTATTTGCATGCTTTCCTTATCTGTGAGAAGCTCAGATGCCCCAATCTCCGATGCCATAGCCAGTGTTCATCATTCATGCTCAGATGACATTGTTGTTGTCCTTCTTTGAATATGTATAAATTATTTGGAGTTCTTATGACTTTGATCGTCGTTTTTCTTGTATCAAGATCACAAACACTACATCCATTTGATCGAAATATCACCTCTGTTCCTTGATCACACATCTGACTGGCACTCAATAGATTATGCTTTAAGCCATCAACATACATAACATTTCCTTCTTTGACCTTTTCTTTTAAAAGAACATAACCTTTACCTTTTATGAGTGCAGGGGTATCATTTCCAAATGAGACCTTCTTCTCCTTCTCCAAGGCACTATATGACTGAAGTTTTTCTTTATCACCTGTCATATGTTTCGAACATCCACTGTCGATGTACTATTGATTTTCCTGCCCTTCCGCATATAAGGCTATACCACATCTTTCTGGTCGTGGTTCTTTCATTCTCCATGTTTTGATATTTGAGGCTTGCTCCTTCTGAGTTGTCTGCTGAAACCTGCTCCTACATTCAGAATCTTCATGACCAAAATTATTACAAATTGAACATTCTATTTCATTTTCAAGAGCAGAAAAGTTATTGTAGGTCCTTTTCATGATCCCAGTCATACTCCTCCGTTTTTGAGTTTCTCTAGTCATGATAGTTTTATAGGGAACACACTGAGCTGCTTTGTGTCCAAAGTTGTGACAAGTGAAACATTGGCCATTGAAGAAATTCCTGCGATTATCAACCCTACGGACTGAATGATCCATCCTTGAGGAAAATTGAGAATGATTTACATGTGGTCTGTTGTAGCTTCTGTTTATCCTTGAAGTATATTTCCCCTGATTTAGTTGGTGATCTTTGTTCATCCTTGAAGAAAAATGTCCCTGATTTACTTGGTGAGCAGCATTGTGCCTTTGTTGTCGATTGTCAATTTGATCACTTCTCCTTGCTGCATCAATATAACTTTTGGAGGTGAATGGCTTCTGCGCTTGAGATGCTTCTTCATTATATCCCAGACCTGTCTTGATTAGAGGAGAACGTTGCACTTTGATAATCTCATCTAAAGTTTCAGATCCTTTAACAAATCTAAGATTAAGAGATTTAGTTTTCTCAATCTCTTTTCTAAGTCCCACAATTTCACATTCTAACTTTTCATGATGTTTTTCACTTTCAGCAAGTTGGAGTTGTAGAGTTTCTATAATCACATTCTTCTCTTCTAAACTAATTTTGAGTCTAGAAATCCCTTCATAAAGACCTTCTTCATCTATAGCATCCAAGAAATCATCATCTTCAAAAGCCATTAAATGTCTATAATTATTATTACCTTGTTCTTCTTCATCACTGTTTGAAAGTCCATCACTGTCTTCATGAGTGTAATAGCTTTTCTTATTCACGTTTTGTTTTCTGTTCCATCTAACTGGTTCCTTACCTTTGTCAAGCTTGTCTTTATGAGGACACTTGGTAGCATAGTGACCGACTCTTCCACAAGCAAAGCATTTGAAAGGTAACTTACCTCTGAATCTTCCAGCACCCCATTGAAGGCTCTCGACAAAATTTGATTCTTCCTCTTCTTCTGACATATGTCTTGACTCATAGTAATCTCCTTTGCCTGAAGCCTTGAATGCAGCTTCTCTCTTGTCTGATGGTCCTCCTTTCCTCATTTCATAAGCAGTTAGAATTCCGTGCAGCTGTGACATAGTAAGGCTCTGTAGATTCTCCTTTTCTTCTATTGCAGAAACTTTTGATTCAAACTTAGAGGACAAAGATCTTAGAACCTTTTCAACCACAACAACCTCTTTTATTTCTTCACCCAAGTTTTTCATACAATTAATAATCTCATCTATACGTAGGAAATAGTTAGCCACACTTTCATCATTGTGCATTCTGAGATTTTCATACTGAATTCTGAGGGTTTGAAGTTTTGCTCGTTTTGCCTGTTCATATCCTTCATAGCTTAGAATGATCTTGTCCCATATTTATTTTGCGGTTTTATACTGCGTAACCTTGACGAATTCTGATTGAGATAGACATCCCAGAAGAGTATTGATAGCCTTTGCATTTGTTTCAAACTGCTTCTTCTCAGCCGGATTTGTAGGAGTTGTTGATGGAAAAGTGTACCCTGTATCTATGATATCCCAGACTTCTGTACCAAGAGATTGAAGATAGGCAGTGACTCTTACCTTCCAATAGACGAAATTGGTCCCATCAAAAATTGGTGGCTTGATCGATGCTTCTCTCTCGTAGTTGCTCATGATGATAGATCTTCCTTCAAGCGATCAAGCTTCTTCTGAAGGACCTGCTCTGATACCAATTGTTGGAAATAATACTGAGAGGGGGGGGGTGAATCAGTATTATCAAGTCAATTCTTTTTAATTTCACACCCAGATCATATATGTTAAAACCATGCAGAATTATAATTTAATGATCATTAATATGTGCATCAGAATCATATAAATAGTGACCAAAACAGAGCAGAAGACAATCACACATAAGAACACCAGATATAAGGTGGAAAACCAATGTGGGTGAAAACCACCTGCTGCAATTTGTCTCTATCTTCTTTTAATTAAAAACTTCTTTTTACAATGTTTCTGTACTGGCACAGACTTATACCAGTATGCAGGCTTCTACCTGCAGAAGGCTACAACCTTCTCTCGTTCTCCAGCCTCTCCTGGAAGGGAGCTACAACCCCCTTACCTCTTGTACTAGTTGAAGTACCAGTATGTAGGTGCTGACCTACAGAAGGCTACAACCTTCTCTTGCTTCCAGGGACCACGTTTCATAAATTTTCATACTGTGGATATCCGCACTTCCGCTGTGTCGAGTGTGTGTATCTCCGCACCTGCACTATCTGTCTTTCTGTGACCTGCGCACTTTCGCACCTGCGCTTTCTGTGTCCTGCGTACTCCGTACTTTCTATGTCTGTGGGCTGCGCACTTCCACACCTGCGCTTTCTGTGGCCTTTGCACTTTCGCAGCTGCGCTTCCTGTGGCCTGCGCACCTCCGCACTTGCACCGGTCTCTGCACTGCACACCTCTGCACTTGCACGCGTCTCTGCACTGCGCACCTCCGCACCTGCACCGGTCTCTGTACTGCGCACCTCCGCACCTGCAGTGTCTGCTGCACTGCACACCTCCGCACCTGATCAGTCTACTGGACTGCGGATCTGCACACCTGCGTCGTGTCTAGGCTGTGGACCTTAGGGTATAGAAAAATTTATCAGTTTTCAATCATACCCCAGATTTACAGATCTAATCATATGCCAAGGAGATCTTGATCCAACAGAAAATTCGCCTTGTAATGCTCAGGTTTCTCCTTGATTCAGATTTATCAATAACTCACCAACCGATCTCCAGAGTTTCAGATCTTATTTTAACATGAGATATTCAACAAAACAAGTGTCTAGCCAAATGATCTCCTTTCCCCTTTTATAGTCTAGGCCTTTCTCAAACCATGGAACAAAACCATAGAGATCTAATACTAGGGACCTAATACCAGGGATCAATTCTTTAGAAGCAAAACCACGGACCAAAACCATAGGTTCACAAACTGTCGGACAAAATATCATGGACCAACCAAGATTTCCCACGTGCGTGCAATTTTCTCTGCATGAAAGTCCATGAATTTTAGGTTCGCACCTTTTGTTCGGAACTCCTGCGAACCTGTCCGCATCTTGTGAATGGCATGCCTGCGCAACCTACCGATGACCGAACCTTTTGATCGGTGCACCTACGGATCTCTTAATTTCTTCTATTTTGAGTGCCTGAACTGAAGTCTGCCACTTGAGTGAGTTTCCATCAAGGACAACACATGTTCCATCGAGTCAAACCTGTGTCATAATGCCAACATTGTGTCCAAAATTATGACATGAAAAACATTTCCCATTAAAGAAGTTCCTGCGACTATCAAATCTATTGACCTCGTGATTGTAGTTTCTATTGATATTCATCTTTGGAGAAAATTGAGTATGATTTACTTGATTTTTGTTGTGGCTTCTATTCATCCTTGGAGTAATTTGAGTTTGATTTACCCGGTGATCTGCTTTATGCCTTTGCTGACGATTGTCATATTGTTCACTGGTCTTTGTTGCATCAAGATAGCTTTTAATGGAGGTTGACGGCTTCTGTGATTGAGATGCTTCTTCAGTATATCCAAGACCTGTCTTTATCATAGGAGAATTTTTCACTTTGATGATTTCATTTAAGGTTTCTAATCCTTTAGCAAATCAAATATTGAGAGATTTCGTTTTCTCAAGATCCTTTCTTAGACCCACAATTTCACATTATAGTTTTTCGTTGTGTTTTTCTTTTTCAGGAAGTTGGTATGTCATGGTATCTATAATCATATCCTTTTATTATAAATAGATTTTGAGTTTAGAGATTTCTTCATGAAATTCATCCTCTTCTAAATCATCCCAAAATTTATCATCGTCATAAGCCATTAGAAGTCTATAGTCATTACTATTTTCATCTTCATCACTATTTGATAAACCATGGCTATCTTCATGAGTATAGTAACTCTTTTTATTTACAACTTGTTTCTATTCCATTTTGCATATTCCTTCCCTTTTTCATATTTATCTTTATGAGGACATTTAGCAGCATAATGACCGACTCTTCCACAGGCAAAGAATTTGAAGGGTAGCTTACCTTTAAATCTTCTGGAACCCCGTTGAAGCTTCTTAACAAAGTTTACCTCATCTTCTTCTTTTGAAATATGTCTTGATTCATTGTGTTCTTCCTTTCCTTTTGTTGAAGCTTTAAATGCGGCTTCTCTCACATCTGATGGTCCTCCTTTTCTCATCTCAAAGGCAGTTAAGATTCCGTGAAGTTGTGTCATAGTGATAGTTTTCAGATCCTGTTTTTGTTCTATGGAAAACACTTTGGAATCAAATTTAGCAGACAAGGATCTCAAAACTTTCTCAACTAAGGTAACTTCCTTTATTTCTTCACCTAGATTCTTCATACAATTAACAACCTCATTTATACGTAAGAAGTAACTAGCTATAATTTCATCTCTATGCATCTTAAGAGTTTCATACTAATTCTGAGAGTTTGAAGTTTAGCACGTTTTACCTGAGAGTCTCCTTCATAGCTCAGAACGATTTTGTCCCATATTCCTTTGGCTGATTTAAGCTGCATGACTTTGACAAACTTTGATTGTGACAAACTTCCCAATAAAGTATTGACAACTCTGGCATTGGTTTCATATTGCTTTTTACCTGCTGTATCTGTAGGAATTGTTGTTGGAAATGTATATCCTCCTTCCACAATTTCCCAGACATCCATTCCAAGTGATTGTATATAGGTTGTGGTTATTATTTTCCAATAAAAAAAATTGCTTCCATCAAATATTGGTGGTCTGATGGATCCCATGCTTTCTTGATTACTCATGATGATGGATCTCCCTTCAAGCGATCAAGATTCTTCTGAAGGACCTTCTCTAATACCAATTTTTGGAAATAATACTAAGAGGGGGGTGAATCAACATTATTAGATCAATAATTTATTTCCCAAACAGATTTATATACGCTACTTTAGCTAAGTGAACTAGTGTGTATACGCGGCTGTACTTAAAGCAACCAGCGCATATGCAGAGAAATTTTGATTTAGTCAATTTATCATGTATTGAGCTTTAATCAGTATATCAAAGATTTATTAGATAGTGCAGTAAAAGTAGAATAAAGCATCACACATAACACACATGAACACCAAGATATAAGGTGGAAACCCAATGTGGTTAAAAACCACCTGCTGCTGTCGTCTTTGTCTTCTTTTAATAATAAGAAAATCTGTTTACAATCTTGTACTGGTGCAGACTCATACCAGTATGCAGGCACCCACTTGCAGAAGGCTACAACCTTCTCTCATTCTCTAGCTACTACTGGAAGGGAGCTACAACCCCCTAGCTCTTGTACTAGCCAATATGTTTACTAGTGCGTAGGTGCCAGCCTACTGAAAACTTCACTCTTCTACTAGGAACCACGTTTCATAAATTTTCAGACTGGATACTCCTGGAATAGAACACCACAATCTGAAGGCCATGTTTCATCCAATTTTCATACTGGACCCATCAACAACATTAAAACTCAGAAAATCATAACTGCATCAAATACATCTGCATCAACCAATCACTGAAACTCAATCATCACTTTCTGAATCAACCACAGCTAAATCAATCAATCACTGACAACCCATCATCACTTAAGCAAATCACAGTCAATCAATATGATCATTTAGAACATTGTTACCAGAATACAGTCATCAGAACAAAACCCAGAACTATGCAACAACAAACTGAGACTACTGAAACTTTAAACATCATGCTTCATAAGGTATACGCTACTTCCCTGTGTCAAACCAGTGTGTATACACACTGTTGCCGAAGGGAACGAATGTACAGATCTGCAAATTCCAATTTATGATGTATACGCTATGCTGAACCAGTGTGCATACGTTATTTTACTAAAGCAAACCTTCATAGAGATCTGTAAATGCTAACTTAAGACATCACAACTATTCCAGACTTCTTTCATACCTAGATCATCAAATTTACAGAATAAAACACACATCAGTATTCAGATCTAGATTGTTCAAGATCAAAACACATTATGAGAATAGTTTTAAGTCTTCATGATCCTGGTTCATCAACCTTCATCAGCCATATAGGTTCCTCCTTAGATCAGATCAAGCAAACCATCAGAAGCACATTAACCTACATATATGATCCAACCCTTCATAGGATGTTCAAATTACTTGCACACCTGTCCTAATGATCTTCTCTTCCTTATATAGTTTTAGGCCTTTCTCAATACCATGGACCAAAACTACTTAGGACCAATACCTTGGACCAAATACCTCAGACCAATTACCTTGGGTCAAATACCCTGGACCAAAAATTTTGGTTTTCCAAGATATACATGCTTTTCCTTCTGTGAAAGTGTGTGTGCACATATACGCTCCTTTTGTTCAGTAAACCTACGTGTATACACAACTTGGACAAGGTGAACCTGCGTATACCTCTCTTTCTTCATTCTTTAGAGTTTGATCTGTAATTCTTTGTTGTTGACTTGCTACACTGTGATCTTTCATTTGAGTAAGTTGCCATCAAGGACAACACCTGTATCATAATTCCAACAGTTGTAGCCGCTACCACACTTGGCGACACACTAGTAGAACTCCAGCTCTCTAAACGGACCTTGTTCGTGAAAAGTAAGTCTAATACCTTTGGAAGTATTGTTCAGTTCTTTAGCCATCTTTGTTTTAACACTTGCTTGATTGTAAGATGTAGAATATGCCATGCCCTTGGTCAATTGACACACATTCCAAGCCTAGCCAACACAGTTGTTTCGATTGAGGATGAGGGGTATATTGATGCACAAGTAGTATAGCCATCAGAGTTTTAGCTTCATCTCTGGTGTTACTCTGCTTGCAGTAGGCCTAGACAGTACCTCGATGAAGTCATGCAGGAACACAAGCATCACTCCACTGCCAACAAGCCTGGTCAGTACCCCAACGGAGTTACTTGCATCACCTCTCTGCGCAGGAAGCCTTTCTCTTCTTTTTCCTTATTCGTTTTTCATTTTTTTGAAATTTTTTACTTTTTCAGTTTTTCGTTTTCATAACTGTGCATAGCACTTATTTATTTCAAAGGCGGAAGAGGGATCCCGACTTACTGAGAGAAGAAGAGATTGTTTCTTTAGAGGAGTAGTTTATATATACCTCCGACATTTAAGTTTTTTATCCTCACCTTACTCTACTTAACTGAGTTGATGAGGATTAACCCAAAAACAACCGACTATAATAGGTGATACTAGTTAGCATGCAAGCGTTGTGTTTTCACCAAGGTTCACTTCGAACAATACATATTTTCCATTGATGTATCATGGAATCAAGATAACAAGTCCTTCATACAGAGGTAGGATGACAGATAACCAAGTAATGTAGTTGCACAAGGCCTCTTGTACTTTACCAACTTGTTTCAAGATTTGTGCATGGTTTCATGAAAAACTAACCTATGAATGAAAAGAAGTGAACAAAACAAAATGCAAAGAAAGAAGCAGAAGAAAATGTGAAAGAAAAGTGAGTAACCAATCAAACAAGCAAGCAAGCAACACACAAAGAAATAAGGAAACATGCATGCAAGCAAACAACTCAAAGGAAAACACTACTCCTACTCCTAAGATAACAGTGCATGGATCATCTCACGTGAAGTGGCACTTCCAAAGCAGCCACCGGCGCCTTGGTCGACCCATGCTGGTGAAGGCATGGTTCGTGAACATCGTAGTTGCGCAAACCAACAATCATGAAAGATATAACAATGAATATGTACACACTCCGAGCTTACAAGCTCCAAAAAACAAAAATGAGTGAGAGCGCATGACATGCATGTAGGTTTTAACCCTGTACAGAAATTACCTGAATACGAATTCTAAAACATAGAAAATAAACAATGTGAGAGCATAACACATAAAACACATATACACAGATATTTTCCCCTGGATCCCAAAACTAGGACTACCAGCTTGATTTTTCATTATGTTCCTTTCAATGTTACAATACATATTTGTACATGCCGAAGCATCCAATACCATGGAATGAAAACCATCGCGTCCAAAACCATGGACTGAAAACCATCGCGTCCAAAACCATGTGTGAAAATCATGCACAAAACCATCGGTAGGTCTGGACCCCATAGAGTGGGGTTACCTGCACCCGTCAAACCCCGTGTGACTCCCCCCGCTACGCAATCAACGTAACAAAGGGGGGGCTCTACCCCCCCCCCCCCCCTCTAACCCCTTGGTTAACTATGTGGAACAGTCGTGGAAAGAATATAACACAACCCAACATTCACCCACTTTTTGTTTTCTTTCCACAAGGGGCCACAAGAGAGCTTAGTCATTTATCCAGCCCTGCAATGCCCATTGTTTCTCTACATCAAGAGAACTTCGCAGAGCTCACAGATTTTATCAATGCATCTGTAGTATTCTTCAAAGTGTCCACCTTTACTAGTAACACCCTTTTGTCTTCTATCATATCCCTCACAAAGTGATACTGAACATCTATGTGCTTGGTCTTTGAATGATATGCAGGGTTATTTGCCAAGGAAATTTCACTTTGGATGTCACAGTCTATCCTTATATCTCCCTGTACTAACCCCATACTTGAACACAATCTCTACAACCAAACTGCTTTCTTGCTTTCATGGGTGGCTGCCATGTATTCTGCCTCTGTAGTTGATAGTGCCACTACAGATTGTTCCTTACTCATCCAACTGACTGCACCTCCAAATAGTTTAAACACATACCCACGTGTAGATCTTCTCTGATCCAGATCTCCAGCCCAGTCTACATCAACAAATCCATGAATATCCAACACTCTGTGCAATCTTGGTCTTCCTTGGTAGCACAAACCATAATCACTAGTGCCACGCAAATACCTGAAAACCCACTTCACTGCTATCGAGTGCTCCTTCCCTAGTTTTGACATAAACGTGTTGAATACGCCCACTACATGTGCAATGTCTGGTTTAGTATAGACCATTACATACATCAGGCTACCGACTGCACTTGCATATGGAACATGGGACATGTTCTCTTCCTCTTCTTGTATCTTGGGACATTGTTCAATAGATAACTTCACACCTACAGGAATAGGAACCTTCACCAGTTTACTATCCCGAATATTAAACCTCTGCAGTATTATCTCGACATAGTTCCTCTAGTTTAACCAGAGCTTCCTCTTCGCCCGATCTCTTTTAATTTCCATGCCCAAAATATAATTTGCAGCACCAAGATCTTTCATGTCGAATTTGGAGGATAATTGGGTCATCAAATCTTGGCTATTTTCTTTGTCATTTCCAACTAGCAACATATCATCCACATAAAAGACCAGATAAATAACATGGTCATCAATTAATTTAAAATACACATAGTGATCTGCTTTGCTTCTAGTGAATCCAAGTCCCTGTATCAATGTATCAAATTTCTGATACCACATCCTTGGTGACTATTTTAACCCATACATAGACTTCTTTAACATGCATACCAATTCTTTCTTACCCTTCACTGCATAGCCTTTAGATTGGTTCATGTAGATCTCCTCTTCTAGATCCCCATGAAGAAATTTTGTTTTCACATCCATCTGCTCTACCTCAAAATCAAAAGCAGCAACAACAGATAAAAGTAATGTAATAGAAGTTACCTTGGCAACAAGAGAAAAATAATCACCAAAATCAATTCCCGTCATGTGGGAATAACCTTTTGCTACCAACTGAGATTTGTATTTCTCCACCTTTCCTTATGTGTGTGTCTTCTTCTTAAACACCCATTTACTGCCAATGGGTTTCCTTCCAGCCGGCAACTCCACCAGATCCCAAGCCTCATTTTTGTGCCAAGATGCCATTTCATCAACCATGGCCTCTTTTCAGAGTTTTCCATCCTCTGAATCTACTACTTCCTTCACAGTTCTAGGATCATCATCAGTAATAGATAAAGAAAAATTTGAATAGAAAGCAGATGGACTATACCTTTCTGGCTACCTTCTTTCTCGAGCTAATCTTCTCACACCCAGAGTTTGTGGCTCTTCATCTTCTGATTACTCCTCTACTGTAGAGTCTGATTCTTCCTCCATTAGCCCAAACTCTATCTTCTCCAGTTCCTTTGGTTGGACTTCATGTTTAATAACATATTTCACCTCTCTGAACACCACATCTTGGTTGTACACAACCTTCCTTTTTACTAGGTTCCAAAGCTTATAACCCTTTAAACCATCCTTATACCCAATAAAGATGCACTTTTCAGATTTACTATCCAACTTGGTTCATTTCTCCTTTGGAACATGTACATATGCATCACATCCAAATACCCTCAGATGTGAAAGAGATGGTTTCTTACCAGTCCATACCTCTTGTGGAGTCTTATCCTCCAACGACGATGAAGGTGATCTATTGACCAAGTAACATGCTGTCTCCACTGCCTCTGCCAAGAATTCTTGTCCAACCCCGGCAGCACTGAGCATGCTTCTTTCCCTTTCCATCAATGTCTTGTTCATTCTTTCTGCAACTCCATTTTTCTCAGGTGTGTATGGAGTAGTCTTCTGCCATGCTATACCACACTTTTTACAAAATTCTTCAAATTCCTTACTGCAAAAATCTCCACCATTATCTGTCCTCAACAACTTTATCTTTTTATCTGTCTGGTTTTCCACCAGAACCTTAAATTCTTTAAACCTGTCAAAGACTTTATATTTCTTCTTAAGGAAATATATCCATGTATTCTTTGAGAAGTCATCTATAAATCATACATAGTACACATACTTACCTAGTGATGCAACCTTCACAGGTCCAAACACATCACTGTGCACAAGCTCTAATATATGTTTTTCCCTCTTACCCCCAGAGGGGAAACTCACTCGATTCTGCTTCCCATATACACAATTTTCACAGAAATCAAAATCCAAAGAGTTATTACTCATGCCTTCTACCATACCTTTACCATGAAGTATTCGAATGCCCTTCTCTCCAATATGTCCAAGCCTTTTGTTATCACTGAAAATTCTGTTGCCAAAATTTTTTAGCCTAGCTTGAGAACAAAGTGTTTTGCAGCACATAAATCCTTTTGGCAGTTTCGCAGCGCAGCATGTTTTAGGTGGTTTCGTAGCGCATAATTCATATTTTGCACTGGATGCGCTACGAAATTGGGGATTTGTTCTAATCCATAGTCATTCTTTCCCAGCTGTCATGTTTATCAAAATCCATTGGGTTTGCATCAACAGTTGTCAGTTTATAAGGTTTTTTAGTACCCCAGCAGATGGTGTTTCATTGGGTTTATCTGGAGCACTCTTTCCTTGGAAGAAGCCTTCTGTGGTAATCAGTGGATAAACAAGGGATCAGACTGTGGATATTACATCATTTATTTTGGCACTGTTGCAAGTGCAAGGGAAGCTCTCATGTCAGAGGTTAGAACAGGGGTTCCTTTAAAGGTTTCTTGCAAAGACTTGCATGTGAAGAAAAGAATTGGAAGTGGAAGCTTTGGTGAAGTCAAAGAGATTATCTGGATGGGAGAGAATTTTGCAATGATGCATATGTTTGCCAATGTGGAAATATTTCTGCATGAGGTCTCTGCAATGTCTAAGCTTCTGCACCCAAATCTTTTGCACGCATTAAGCTCGTTTGTAGATAAAGACAGGCATATTTCTCTGTTTTTAGCAGTCAGCTTCCAGGAGGTATTTAGCGCGGCTGAAAGAATATTTTCAAAAACTGAAAGAGGTTTTTATTCCTAACAGATTGAACTAGAAAAACCTCTTTCAGTTTCCTCAAATCCATTACGATCTGAGAGAAACGAGTGGCTAAAGGTTACGCTACGAAACTGCTGTAGATGCAGTTTTTAATTTCCTGTTTTACACATCTTTTTCAAGGATCGATTCTGGGCAGCTGGAGTAGTTTTTCAAAAAAAAAAAAGAGGTTTTTGTTAAGAACGGGTTGGTAAACCTCCTTCAGTTTTTCCAAATACATTTTCCGTGAGAAATTATGAGCTCTGTCCCGAGACCCATTTTCCAGCCAGAACAGCAGTTTCGTAGCAGCTGAAGCTAAACAATCCAATCTCAGTCACTAGTTTTGAACTGCAAGTGGAAATGTTGAAAAGGGAATATCTTCAAGGAATAGGCCTCAAGATTCATAAAATGGGATTTCAACTGAGAAGAACAGCTATATGTTTGCCATATGTTTGAAGAGTAGAGCAGTAAACCTTGGATAGGAGTGTAAATGCTCAAGCATGTGTTTTCGAGATTTGCAAGATTTGATCAATAGATGTTGGATAATAATAACATATGGAGGCAAATATTTGCCTTGCGGTATCATGGGTGCCTATATCTTCAGATTGATTCCTATCATCATACTGAACATTTAAAGTCTAAAATAAAAAAAAGTAGACCATTCTCCATGTAAAAGCCCATTTTCAGGTCACATTATAAATTTGTGCAGGATTACTCTTCAGCTTCGAAACTGAGGAAAAGACCAGAACTGACATTGTGTCTGTCAACCATTCAGGGTGTTTTTGGAATTATAGGCATACTCTGAATTCAAAAAATACCAAAGTCAATGGGTGTATTTCCTTCAGTAATCCCTGTGAGGGGAAAAATGGCTCAGTGGTTATTTTGGTTTTTGGCTTTTAAGAATGAATAGTGATCTGTTGTTTGAAGCTCAGGAAGCCTATGATTTATGGTGCTGCCAGTCATCGTGAAAGAACAAGGATACTGTCTCAGAACAAATACAAGCTGTTTAAACAAAAACAACAGTTTCGTAGCGCGCTACGAAACTGCTGTAGGTGCTGTTTTTGAATGAAGACAAGCAGTTCGATGGGAAGATCAAACATTTGCTAGAGGAAATATATAAGGAACATTAAGAAGACCACATGAAGTTAACATAAGCCATTCAGATAGTGATAAGTATGCCTTTTTGAAAAGGTGAAGCCTTTTTGAAAAGGTGAAATATTTTGTCTTTAGTGCAAACTTTCATAAAGGTACTTTATGTCCAAGTTATGGTTTAGCAGATACGAGGAGTATAGTTCATACAAGGCTATCATAGCATTCAAAGAGTAACAGGTGTGAGTTTTGAAGGAAAAGTGAAGTGTTTTGTTTTTTTTGCTAAAGTTCTCTTAAAGGCACTTTATGACCGAAATACTAGGGTTCTGGTAGGGTTACGGAGATTTTTGGCTAGCACACCTGTTCACTCCACAAGGCATCCAGATCATAAGGAATATGGTGTTATGTGTGGTTAATAGAGGATTAAAGAGTTTTGGAGTGTGGTCTTTTAATGGTAAAGATGAATGGGAGACAGGGACCGTGAAAATAGGGTGTTCAAGTTTACTAATTTATGAATCATCTACACAGCTAGCACCCGAAGATCAGCTCGTTCAATGAATGTTCCTCAACATGTCTCAGCCACAACAGAAATTGTACAGCTGTCAAGGATCCAAGGAGAATCATGCATACGAGGAGATGGAGTTGGATTTGAAATATAATTGGGATTCTATGTATTTACAGCCCAACACTTCATGTATGTAATTAGTTGGTTTAGAAATAGATAAGGGTAATTAATGGTAGATCATCGAGTTCTCCCTTCATGCTTGTTGAGGAGACTCAAGATAGTAGTAGTTTTGGTTTTCCTATATATGGTGAAAACTCTGAGGTAATAGGGTTGGAGATTTTATACAAAAACAGTCTTTTATTTGGGCCAATGTAAAAGACTTATTACAGTAATAGTAAAACAGCTGTTGTTTCTTCTCAAGATTCTCAATGGATTATATTGTTCAAATGTGATGGTGGTTTATTTTCTTAATGTTCTTTTACAGCCTTGTTACAGCATAATCACTCAAAATTCATGTTTAATGCTCTGACTTCCTGTATGCTTGGCAAGCTGTGGTTTATGTAAAATATGTTTGAACATCTAATGCAAAGAGCCTTGACTTCCATGAAATGACTATGCTTTTGTTTACTAAATGTGTGAGACTCCATAGCCTAATGAAGACCAATTTGATATGTGTCCAACCAGCTTTGTTTTCATGAATGTGTGAAGAGTTAGCCATCTGTTATTGTGAATGATTTTTATCAAAAGTTTGTGAGAGAGCCCTCTCTGACTAAGGAGGCTAATCCTTAGTCTAAAGTCTGGTTGAAAGAGTTACATGAAATCTTGCTTGGCTGCAGCCCTTAGTACTGGTTTTGTGATAACATTTTGGTGCATCTGCCGGGAGTCTGAAGATTACTCATTCCCGAAATTATGAAGCTGAACTTCTGAAGGTAGCAGGAGCTCAGAAGGTTTTCAAGGCTGCAAATCTACCTTGGCGACTCCATTGTTGAAGAATTCAAAATTCATACATTCATGGTGATTCCACTGGAGTTATGAAGGACCCAGAAGCTACCATTCTAAGTTCAAGGTATGCATGCATAGATTTCTCAAGAATTCATGGTTTCCCAAATCATTTTCCCAAGGATGCATATTTTCTAAAGAATGGTCCAAAATTCAACGGTGAAGATTTGAGTTTAACCTTGAATCATATATCAGATTTTTGTGAATTCTTAGAGTTTCTTAGAGTTAAACATGAGGATGTTTGTATAAGGTTATTCTATGATTCACTTCAAGGGAAGTGCAAACAGTGGGTTGAATGCTTTCCTGCCAAATCCATTAAGTCATTTCAAGACCTTTGGTTCATGTTTTTGGAGGAATGGATAGATAGGTCAGAGTTGGTGGCAGACTCTCCCTCAGTTGAAGGTTTCAAACAATGGAATGATGATCATAGTAAAGAAGAAATAAATGAATCTTTTTATTTGTCATTGTCCTCATATCTAAAATCTTTTGACTGCAAGGCAGAGGATAGGATGAGATTTTTGGATGAATTTGCTAAGGACCTTGAAAAAGAAATTGAAGGTTTAGAAGGACAAATTCAGGCATACAGTTTTCATGATCATGATCATTATTCTCAGAATTTTTCTATGGCAGAACGCAAGGAGACTATGCTGGTTCCTTTCTCTTTCACGATTGAGGAACTGAACACTGTTATTGAAGGTCAGTTTGCACAACCTGAAAGTTACAAGAGTCATCAAGCTGATCATATATTCTGGGATCCTATAGCTGATTACATGGAAGAGTTCTACTCTTCAGTGTTTCAGTTTGCCTATGAAGATCAGAGGCAATTTCAATGGCAGTGGTCATCAAAATACCATTGTGGCTCTGAACTCCGATGCAGTCAAAGAAATCAAACATCAGATAAGACAAATGATTGGCTACATTGGAAATTTCACATTGATTGAGCTAAAAGAGATTTGAATGGTTAGGGTAGGTAGGTAGGAAATTGCAAATAAGCTCAAGGTTGACTGAGCATTTCTTTTTTCAATAAATGTAGATTTCTTTCTCCTACAGTGATCATCAAGCTTAAGCCCGAGGTGAAGGCCCAAGAAGCTTGAAGGGGATGTTTGTCAAGAAAATCCATGTTTGTTATAAAAAGGACAAAGCACTGGACCTACGAGCTCTTAGTGTACCACAAGGGCACACTATCCCAAGTGGAGCCACTGTTATCACTGAAAATTCTGTTGCCAAAATTTTTTAGCCTAGCTTGAGAACAAAGTGTTTTGCAGCACATAAATCCTTTTGGCAGTTTCGCAGCGCAGCATGTTTTAGGTGGTTTCGTAGCGCATAATTCATATTTTGCACTGGCTGCGCTACGAAATTGGGGATTTGTTCTAATCCATAGTCATTCTTTCCCAGCTGTCATGTTTATCAAAATCCATTGGGTTTGCATCAACAGTTGTCAGTTTATAAGGTTTTTTAGTACCCCAGCAGATGGTGTTTCATTGGGTTTATCTGGAGCACTCTTTCCTTGGAAGAAGCCTTCTGTGGTAATCAGTGGATAAACAAGGGATCAGACTGTGGATATTACATCATTTATTTTGGCACTGTTGCAAGTGCAAGGGAAGCTCTCATGTCAGAGGTTAGAACAGGGGTTCCTTTAAAGGTTTCTTGCAAAGACTTGCATGTGAAGAAAAGAATTGGAAGTGGAAGCTTTGGTGAAGTCAAAGAGATTATCTGGATGGGAGAGAATTTTGCAATGATGCATATGTTTGCCAATGTGGAAATATTTCTGCATGAGGTCTCTACAATGTCTAAGCTTCTGCACCCAAATCTTTTGCACGCATTAAGCTCGTTTGTAGATAAAGACAGGCATATTTCTCTGTTTTTAGCAGTCAGCTTCCAATAGGTATTTAGCGCGGCTGAAAGAATCTTTTCGAAAACTGAAAGAGGTTTTTATTCCTAACAGATTGAACTAGAAAAACCTCTTTCAGTTTCCTCAAATCCATTACGATCTGAGAGAAACGAGTGGCTAAAGGTTGCGCTACGAAACTGCTGTAGATGCAGTTTTTAATTTCCTGTTTTACACATCTTTTTCAAGGATCGATTCTGGGCAGCTGGAGTAGTTTTTCAAAAAAAAAAAAGAGGTTTTTGTTAAGAACGGGTTTGTTCACAAAAACCTCCTTCCGTTTTTCCAAATACATTTTCTGTGAGAAATTATGAGCTCTGTCCCGAGACCCATTTTTCAGCCAGAACAGCAGTTTCGTAGCAGCTGAAACTAAACAATCCAATCTCAGTCACTAGTTTTGAACTGCAAGTGGAAATGTTGAAAAGGGAATATCTTCAAGGAATAGGCCTCAAGATTCATAAAATGGGATTTCAACTGAGAAGAACAGCTATATGTTTGCCATATGTTTGAAGAGTAGAGCAGTAAACCTTGGATAGGAGTGTAAATGCTCAAGCATGTGTTTTCGAGATTTGCAAGATTTGATCAATAGATGCTGGATAATAATAACATATGGAGGCAAATATTTGCCTTGCGGTATCATGGGTGCCTATATCTTCAAATTGATTCCTATCATCATACTGAACATTTAAAGTCTAAAATAAAAAAAAGTAGACCATTCTCCATGTAAAAGCCCATTTTCAGGTCACATTATAAATTTGTGCAGGATTACTCTTCAGCTTCGAAACTGAGGAAAAGACCAGAACTGACATTGTGTCTGTCAACCATTCAGGGTGTTTTTGGAATTATAGGCATACTCTGAATTCAAAAAATACCAAAGTCAATGGGTGTATTTCCTTCAGTAATCCCTGTGAGGGGAAAAATGGCTCAGTGGTTATTTTGGTTTTTGGCTTTTAAGAATGAATACTGATCTGTTGTTTGAAGCTCAGGAAGCCTATGATTTATGGTGCTGCCAGTCATCTTGAAAGAACAAGGATACTGTCTCAGAACAAATACAAGCTGTTTAAACAAAAACAGCAGTTTCGTAGCGCGCTACGAAACTGCTGTAGGTGCTGTTTTTGAATGAAGACAAGCAGTTCGATGGGAAGATCAAACATTTGCTAGAGGAAATATATAAGGAACATTAAGAAGACCACATGAAGTTAACATAAGCCATTCAGATAGTGATAAGTATGCCTTTTTGAAAAAGTGAAGCCTTTTTGAAAAGGTGAAATATTTTGTCTTTAGTGCAAACTTTCATAAAGGTACTTTATGTCCAAGTTATGGTTTAGCAGATACGAGGAGTATAGTTCATACAAGGCTATCATAGCATTCAAAGAGTAACAGGTGTGGGTTTTGAAGGAAAAGTGAAGTGTTTTGTTTTTTTTGCTAAAGTTCTCTTAAAGGCACTTTATGACCGAAATACTAGGGTTCTGGTAGGGTTACGGAGATTTTTGGCTAGCACACCTGTTCACTCCACAAGGCATCCAGATCATAAGGAATATGGTGTTATGCGTGGTTAATAGAGGATTAAAGAGTTTTGGAGTGTGGTCTTTTAATGGTAAAGATGAATGGGAGACAGGGACCGTGAAAATAGGGTGTTCAGGTTTACTAATTTATGAATCATCTACACAGCTAGCACCCGAAGATCAGCTCGTTCAATGAATGTTCCTCAACATGTCTCAGCCACAACAGAAATTGTACAGCTGTCAAGGATCCAAGGAGAATCATGCATACGAGGAGATGGAGTTGGATTTGAAATATAATTGGGATTCTATGTATTTACAGCGCAACACTTCATGTATGTAATTAGTTGGTTTAGAAATAGATAAGGGTAATTAATGGTAGATCCTCGAGTTCTCCCTTCATGCTTGTTGAGGAGACTCAAGATAGTAGTAGTTTTGGTTTTCCTATATATGGTGAAAACTCTGAGGTAATAGGGGTTGGAGATTTTATACAAAAACAGTCTTTTATTTGGGCCAATGTAAAAGACTTATTACAGTAATAGTAAAACAGCTGTTGTTTCTTCTCAAGATTCTCAATGGATTATATTGTTCAAATGTGATGGTGGTTTATTCTCTTAATGTTCTTTTACAGCCTTGTTACAGCATAATCACTCAGAATTCATGTTTAATGCTCTGACTTCCTGTATGCTTGGCAAGCTGTGGTTTATGTAAAATATGTTTGAACATCTAATGCAAAGAGCCTTGACTTCCATGAAATGACTATGCTTTTGTTTACTAAATGTGTGAGACTCCATAGCCCAATGAAGACCAATTTGATATGTGTCCAACCAGCTTTGTTTTCATGAATGTGTGAAGAGTTAGCCATCTGTTATTGTGAATGATTTTTATCAAAAGTTTGTGAGAGAGCCCTCTCTGACTAAGGAGGCTAATCCTTAGTCTAAAGTCTGGTTGAAAGAGTTACATGAAATCTTGCTTGGCTGCAGCCCTTAGTAATGGTTTTGTGATAACACCTTTGATGCCACAGCTTGGTCTTCTCTCCAGAGACCACTAGATTTTTTGCTCCACTTTCAGGAACCACATAACTGTTACACCCATCAAAAATAGTGCTACCTTGCAACTTGTACAAAGTTCCAATCCGAACTCCCCGCATCAATACCAGTGCTCCCGGAACCATCTTGCTGGTATCCTTCTCGAACACTATTTTTACACATGCATCATCTAGCTTGCTTACATAAATCATATTTTTGGCCAATGTAGGAATATGTAGAACACCCGAAAGTGCTCTAACCCTTCCACCTTGAAACTTCAACTTTACTTTTCCGCGACCAACGATTCTAGCCTTCTTATCATCCCTTAAGAAGACATCACCACCATCATATTTCTCATACTCGCAAAACCACTCTCTATGGCAAGTGAAGTGAAATGATGCACTTGAGTCAATAAACCATGCCTCATGATCTACATGTGTACTTGAAGAAGCCAAGTACACATCCCCACCTTCATCTGAGGTGGTTTTCGCCTCTCAAGAAGGAGCACCATCAGATCCCTTTCCTTTGTCAAGAGCTTTAAATTTACAGTCCCTTTTGTAGTGCCCTTCCTTTCTGCATTTCCAGCACACAACCTTTACAGGTTTTCCTGGAGATTTAGATCTCCCATTTGATGAATTTATTTATTTATTTATTTATTTTTTTTATTTTTTATTTTTTTTTTCTGTTCTAGGACCCTCCTTGTATAGACAATGCATCACCATTCTAGCTCTCCATATTTTTCCGTCTCATCTCCTTTGTCAGCAAGGATGAGACTATTTCATCAAACTACAAGGTAGTTGCATTGCTACCTATTACAATAACTAGACTATCCCACAAATCTGGCAGAGAACACAACAAACTAATGCACTTATCTTCATCTGAAATTTTGATATCAAAAGACGATAACTAACCACAGTATTAAATGCATTTAGATGCTTTGTCACCGAGTCTCCATCTTTCATCCTCGGGTTATACAACTTTTTCCGTAGGAACAGTTTATTCACCAGAGACTTAGATTGGTACAAAGTCCCTAACTTGTCCCACAAAACCTTCACCATAGCTTCCCCTAATACTTTCAGCAATAATGAATCTGAGACACACAATCGTATTATGCTCTTTGCCTTCCAATCCAACTTCTTCCATTCTTTGTCAGACACTCCCATTGGTTTAGTACCTGGATCTACCGCGATCCATTGACCTTTATCCACCAACAGATCCTCAATCTTGAGTTTCCACAACTCAAAACTTTGACCATTAAATTTCTCGATCTCTATCTTTCCACTACTCACCATCTTCTTTCACTACGAGAATCGACCCCGCAGATCTCCCACTGAACAGTGTCTACCACAGGCTCGAGCAAAACCCCTCAGCAACAAAGGTGTCCCCTTGAACCCAAAACAAATTTGATACCAAATGTAGGTTTTAACCCTGTACAGAAATTACCTGCATACGAATTCTAAAACACAAAAAATAAACAATGTGAGAGAATAACAGATAAAACACATATATAAAGAGATTTTCCCCTGGATCCCGAAACCAGGACTACCACCTTGATTTTTCATTATGTTCCTTTCAATGTTACAATACATATTTATACATGCCGAAGCATCCAATACCATGGACCGAAAACCATCGCGTCCAAAACCATGGACCGAAAACCATTGAGTCCAAAACCATGTGCGGAAATCATGCACAAAACCATAGGTAGGTCCGCCCAACCTAATATAGGGTCCAAAAACAAAAGTTTCTGGGGCGCTGCCCCAGACCCCATAGAGTGGGGTTACCTACACCCCTCAAACCCCCTATCACTCCCCCCACTACGCAATCGACGCAATGAAGGGCGGGGGGGGGCTCCACCCCCCCTCTAATCCCCGGGTTAACTACGTGGGCTAGTCGTGGAAATAATATAACACAACACAAAAGTGCACTCTATTGACTTGCCATGGTGTTGTGTTACACTGCGTGCAGATGTTGAGTGTATGCATTCTCTTGACTGTGACATGCAAGAAAACATGAGAAAGGTAGACCACTTATGTTGTGCAAGTGTGCTTGCTGTGTAATATTCCTCTAATGCATGAGTGATCAGATTGTGTAGTTCGAGTGGAGGAATTGAAATCTGAGTGTTGGATTGATCCTGAATGCAAAGCAGAGAGTGATGAGGAGCCTTGCGTGTTTCAACAATTTCCTAGTCAGAAGTGAAACCAACCTTAGGACAGCGAGGGGATGACATAACCATCAACTAGGGATGAAGTGCCTTGACTGTATGCAGGGTTTCGACTTCATTGATAGATATATCATCATAGACAGTTTCTTAGGCAGATTAACAACGATTGAATCAACATCGTGATCAGATGAAGAAGTAGATAGATCACACCAACCAAGATTAGAAAATCCAGGATGTTCATCAACATCCTCATGATTTGATGAATCGTGCAAAGGGGTAGATGAGAAGGAAGGATGTTCACCCTTTGCGTTTTCAGAAATGGCAGATGACAGATTGGATGGATTTTAAGAGGAAGATGCATCCTCTCCACAATGTAATGACAGACTCACATCCAACGTGTCCTGTGAAAGATCAGAAGTAGAAACATCAGGAAATTATTTTTCATAGGGGAAATCAACAGTGGCAGAATCACAAGGGATGTTAGGATAGAGTGAGTGAGGCACGGATGGAAGAGAGTCATCCTTCATCACAAGTTCTTCTTTAGATTCATACACACACTCATCATGAATGATGGCGCAGGTTGGCTGCATAGTACCAACTCCGTCGACAACTTGATCCTCGTTCACGGTAGGTGAGGAGTCTGGAATGGAAGAGCACAAGACAACACAATCCAGAGGATCAACAGAATGTGGGGACGGAGGTTGAGGGAATGAATCAAGGTGACAACTAACAGGCTTGCAAGCCAAATCTATGCAGATATCAAGAGCAAGTGGGGTGGCAGGATGTGATAGTTCAATATTTGTGTGTGTATGTCCTCCCACATCACTATGCGGTGGTGGAGTTGTTTCATGAGGTGAAGGCGGAAAGTCACTTGTGAAAATAGCTGTGCCTTCTTGTGATTACGTAGGTTTGTCACCGAAGTGTGTTGAGCAGGGTTCGAGTGATTTCAAGAATTACAGATTTTCATATATGTGAATAAGATACTCAAATCTTCCATCAAGTTATTCCCAATCAATTTCATCTTCAGGAAATCGGTATGCAAGACTACAAAATGTGTGTGAAATTGTTCAATGGATTCATCGTGTGCTTTTCATAATTCCATAATTTCTTTGTTGAGTGCTTTACAGTTAAAATGATTGAAATCATGGTATATCTCTACAACCACATGAGCAAGAGAATGAATATATTTTTTAGGTAGCGTGGCACACTAGTGCATTGGATGCCATCGAAGCATGTAGACGAACAATGTGCAGGTCATGTATTCTTCAAAGATTCCATGTCTTTTGCATGAGCCTACAATGCCGACCGCGTGCCTAACCAAGGCTACATAGCCTCCACCATCATATGTTTTATGTGACAAGTTATCAGGGAGATTTTTCGAGATAATGAAGTTGTTTCCATAAGGCATACACTCTAGAAGAGAAACTTTGTAGTTTGTCATGATAGATATGCAAAGATTCAAAAAAAATGTGAGGACTCAGGTTGTCACCTGGCCCTTCTTCTAGCACCAAAATGTTTACAGTGCTAGACCCACCAACATGTCAAGGGATCCCCCCGGTAAGAAATCCCAACTAGACCTCAGACCATTTGGTGTAGGAGTCCCAACAGTGGGTCATGCAGTATCGCCTTGACCACGGTTTCGCACAGAGGAAATTAAGATGTCCCTATTGGTAGCAAGGGTGTGACAGTCGTAGCAAGCCAAGGAAGGTGTGTGAATGGTTCTAACACACAAAGGATGATGTGAGTGTGCCCCTTGGAAATATGTGATAGCATGAAGTTAAGAAGGGAACAGATGAGCAAATATGCACCACAACATGGAAGGAAAGACTTTAGCTAGAAATCCAAACTGATGGTTAAACCAACATCACATTTTAGAAAGATTCATACATACATATACATAAATGCATGTGTAAGCAAAAAAATACATATATCATTTAGAGTAAATGGATAGTTGAAATAAAATACAACATATGCATGAAATGTGTTGGCTCTCTTATATTAAGAAGTGTAAGTTCCAGTCATACAATAAATCCATGTCCAACCACTAGTTCTGACAGCGGAATGTTACAACCACAACCACCTGCTCCTCCAAAGAGATATACTAGCTCTGTATGGTGGAGAAGCCAAGGCTCATTACAATACTATCCAAGATCTCTCTAAGATAGTCCTATCGGAAGCTTGGCTTACCAAAAGGCCATACAATGAGTTATGAGGGACTGTTTATAGAAAAGGGTGGGGTGATCCTTGACATTCCCCTTTATGACCATTCATCTACCCTCATGACTCTCCAATTACTCTATGACTGTTACATTCAACTATCGAGACTTGAACTTCCACTTGACAAGACATTACATAAAATCTACACATGTACCCATGTGAGACAAACTGGCTTGAGCATCCATGAAAGACATCACTGGCACTCGGAACATTGTGGTGAGATGAAATCTTTGACATCCTTGTGATGGTCGAAGGTGGTGAGTTGATGCCAAGCTTTGTCGTCCATGATGGTGTCCGTGCACTCAATGGTGACATCTTGCTGAAGCGAACTCTTGCATCCGTTGCATTCGGATACACTGATATGACTCCTCTGTCCAAATCGTCTGATAGCATGCGTATGGTCATCCGAGGTGTGACCGGACTGACAACGTGTTGATTCATAGTGTTTTCACTGATCTCTAAGCATGTGCTCGTGGTTGTGCGCATCAACTTTTCAAAATACACGTTCAACTCCAGTAGAACTTGCTTCTCTTCTTCAACTCGCTGAGTGTGCCAAATGGGTGGGATCGCATGAATGCGCATAATGACATGCATGCTGTTGAATTCCCTTGCATATGGTCAAGAACACATCTCACATTGTCTATTCTGTGCCAGCTACTAGGATGGATCTATAACTTGTACAAGCATAGTTTCATCAGTCTGTACATGTTGCACCCCGTGTTGTACTTGTTCATGCTGCAACTCTTCTCTCGTCTATACAAATCTTGTTCTCCCTTGAGTTGTCACTTCATCACCTGCAACTCCTTCTTTGTTCCTTTCTCTACCCTTGTGCGATCGTATTTTCGTGTCATCAACTCATAGCCTCAATACCCAAAGATGCTTTCATCATGAGTGGATCTACTTTGAACTTGTAGCTTTGCTTGACCTCTATGTTTTCAACAACCTTCCTCTTGCACTTGCAACATGCAGGTGTGTTTCCTTCTACTGCTGCTGATGGTGCTGCTCTCTATGATGTCGTTACCATTCATATTGATATCCTTTTCCATGAACAACTTAATTTCTTCATGGATAGGCAAGTTCATAGACACTTGATCGGCTGCATCTCCAGTTGTGCTCTTAACGGTCTCTTTGACACTACTCTCCTGGAAACCATAGTACCTGTGCTGCTGGGAGGCGGGCGACACCTGTGATACCTAGAGACATAGCAACCCTCATGGAAGGAAATATATTAGTTAAAAACAACTTGAATACTGACTTGCAACATACCTATGTGATTGATCGTGAAGGTTGCGTAATTTCCGTCAGGAGGTCAGGAGACTGACTGCCAAAACTGCACAAGGCATAGTCCGAGCTATCGGAACGTTGACTGACTGTTGGAACTGCGCAATTCACAGTCCAACTTGGTCTACTGAGGATTGAAAATGTGCAATGCGCAATTTCAGTCAACAGTGACATGCAACCAACAAACTACATTGCGTAGTTTCTGGGCCCAATAGGATACTGCCTCCAAGAATTGTGCAATGCAAGCCTAGATGTCAGTGTTGGGCCAGACTTGCGCAATTTTTGGAGGGAAGGCAGAGCCTTCACTTTTGGAAATGTGCAGTGCTAGCCGAGCATGGCACGGTCTGGGACAAGGCAGACCAGACTGACAGACGGGCGATGGAAAACATGAGAAGTCTGAATGCATGATGAGATGAGTGCAAACAAGAGTGAGTGATTGTTTCCGGGAAAACTAGTATCTTTTCGATCTGCTAGCCCTCTAGGATTGGCAGCTATCCTAGAAACAAACAATCAAAGAAATTTGTGATTTCCTCTATGTATGATAGATAAGAGAGAGGCAAAGGAACCAACCTGGATCTTCCGCTTAACTCCTTGCTTGATCTCTCTCCCCCTTGACAGAGCTTGCAACTCCTCTCCATACTTATCCCACTTGAAGAGTACCTGTAGAAACATAGTAACAAAGAACTATCAAAGCATCTTGATCTATTATATCATAAGCATTGCAAAATCAAAAATACAATGAACATACAATGGCATTCACAAATAACAACATTCACAAATACACAATTGTATGGAGGAAAACTAAAAGAACTTTATTAAAATAGAAGGGAGAATTACAACCTAGCTGTCTGATCCAACATCATTCTCCCAGCATCAAAGCCCTCTTCACCTCATGAAAAATAAAATCACCCAACAATACAATTCTCCTTCTCAAAGATAAACTATCAGCACTTCCTTACAAATTACATAATTCCAGCCTCTAGATCTCTCAGACAAGGGATCCATTTATAGATGTCTGCAAGGGTGTGAGTCATCTCTGGGTTTTTGATTAGTGTCATTCCACTTATTTTTCTTGGTTCCACTTGGAGATTTCTTGGATCTCTTACTCATCCCTGGGCGAATTCAGAGAGGCAAGTGTCATAGGAGAAGTTTTTAGAAGATTCCATGAGCATCCACTTAGAAAACTATCTCGGACATTTGTCCATTCTCAGTCATCACACCCCACAGAAGGCCTCTTCAATATGAATCACACTTGGCTAGTGTAGGAGTCAGTATGCATCACACCCAGACAGTGGAGCAGTCAGTATGGTCTAGTTTTTGCTAGTTCTGAGTATTTTTTTAGGTGGAACTTTTGGGGAATGATGTAATCAGTTGACCATGATCCTTTAGGGTATGAAACAAAACTTTTAGGGGTTAAAGAGCCCTTGGTTTATCGACATATAAGATTTGGGTTATAGTGCCCAAATATGTCTATAACAGTGATCATACATGCAAACAACAAGTGCAGGATTCAGAAAAGGGAAAGAATGCATGTGTACGAAGCGAGTTGCCGCAACAGTGACTGTCGATGCAAAATCAATGTCATGTATGTGACAGCAGTGAGATGCGAACCTACCTATGATTTTGTGCATGGTTTTCGCACATGGTTTTGGGTGCGATGGTTTTCGGTCCACGTTATTTTGTAGATCCAGTCAAGAGAACTACAGTTATGTTCTAATCCAGGGTTAATGGATTGGGGTTATGGATGCTTCAGCATGTATATATATGTATTGTAACAATGAAAGGAACATAACGAAAAATCAATCTAGTAGTCTTGGTTTTGGGATCCAGGGGAAGATCTCTGTGTATATTTGTTTTATGTGTCATGATTTCTCTATTGTTTATTTTCTGTGTTTTAGAACTAGTATGTAGGTAATTTCCGTATGGGGTTAAAACCTACATTTGGTATCAGAGTTGTTTTGGCTTGAAGTGGATGCCTTTATTTCTAGGGGTTTCGCTTGGGCCTGTGGTAGACCCTGTTCAGTTGGAGATCTATGGGATCGATTCTGGTGGTGAAAGAAGATGACGGGTAGTGGAAAGATAGAGATCAAGAAATTTAATGGTTAGATTTTTGAGTTGTGGAAACTCAAGATGGAGGATCTGTTAGTGGATAAAGATTAGTGGATCTTGGTAGATCCAGGTACTAAACCAAGGGGAGTGTCCGATGAAGAATGGAAGAAGTTGGATCGGAAGGCAAAGAGCACAATACAATTGTGTGTCTCAGATTCAGTATTGCTGAATGTATCAGGGGAACCTACGGTGAAGGCTTTGTGCGACAAGTTAGGGACTTTGTACCAATCTAAGTCTCTAGTGAATAAACTATTCCTATGGAAAAAGATGTATAACCTGAGGATGAAAGACAAAGACTTGGTACAGAGCAACTGAATGCATTTAATATTGTGGTAATTCAGTTATTATCTATTGATATTAAAATTTCAGATGAAGATAAGTGCATCAGTTTGTTGTGTTCTCTACTAGATTTGTGGGATATTCTAGTTATTACAGTAGGTAGCAATGCAACTACCTTGCAGTTTGATGAAATAGTCTCATCCTTGCTGACAGAGGAGATGAGATGGAAAAATATGGAGAGCCAGAATGGTGATTCCTTGTCTGTACGAGGAGAGTCCTAGAACATAAACAAAAATAAGTCATCGAGTGGGAGATCTAAATCTAGAGGGAGATATAAATCTCCAAGAAAACCTATAAAGGTGTGTTGGAAATGCGGAAAGGAAGGGCACTACAAAAGAATGACAAAGGAAAGGGATTTGATAATGTTCCTTCTACAGAGGCAAAAACCATGTTAGATGAAGGTGGGGTTGTGTACTTTTCTTCTTCTTCAAGTACACATGTAGATCATGAGGCATGGTTGATTGACTCAGGTACATCCTTTCACTTCACTCCCCATAGAGACTGGTTCTGCAAGTATGATAAATATGATGGTGGTGATGTCTTCTTGGGGGATGACAGGAAGGCTAGAATTGTCGGTCGCAGAAAAGTCAAGTTGAAGTTGCAAGGTGGAAGGATTAGAACACTTCTGAGTGTTTTGCATATTCCTGCATTAGCTAGAAATCTGATTTCTGTAAGAAATTTGGATGATGCAGGTGTAAAAATAGTGTTCAAGAAAGATACCTGCAAGATGGTTCGGAGAGCACTGGTATTGATGTAGGGAGATCGGATTGGAAATCTAGACAAGCTGTAAGGTAGCACTGTTGTTGATGGGTGCAACCATTTTGTGGTTCCTGAAAGTGGAGCAGAAAATATAGTGGTCTCTAGAGAAAAGACCATGCTATGGCATCAAAGGCTTGGACATATTGGAGAGAAGGGCGTTCAAATACTTCATGGTAATGGTATGGTAGAAGGCATGACTAATAGATCTATGGATTTTGATTTCTGTGAAAATTGTGTATATGGGAAGCAGAATCAGGTGAGTTTCCCCTCTGGTGGTAAGAGGGTGAAACAGATATTAGATATTTTGCACAATGATTTGCTTGGACCTGTGAAGGTTCCATCACTGGGTAAGTTTGTGTACTATGTATCATTTATAGATGACTTCTCAAGGAATACATGGATATATTTCCTCAAGAAGAAAACTAAAGTCTTTGACAGGTTTAAATAAATTAAGGCTTTGGTTGAAAACTAGATAGAGAAAAAGACAAAGGCACTAAGGACAGATAACGGTGGATAATTCTGCAATAAGGAATTTGAAGAGTTCTGTAAGAAGTGTGGTATAGAATGGAAGAAGACTACTCCATACACACCTCAGCAAAATGGAGTTGCAGAAAGAATGAACAAGACATTGATGGAAAGGGCAAGAATCATGCTCAGTGGTGTCAGGTTAGGACAAGAATTCTAGGCAGAGGTGGTGGAGACTGTATGTTACCTGGTCAACAGATCACCTTCATCAGTGTTGGAGGATAATACTCCACAAGAGGTATGGACTGGAAATAAAACCCCTCCTTCAAATATGAGGGTATTTGGATGTGATGCATATGTACATGTTCCAAAGGAGAAAAGAACAAAATTGGATAGTCAATCTGAAAAGGGCATCTTTATTGGGTATAAGGATGGTTTAAATGTTTATAAGCTTTGGAACCTAGTAACAAGGAAGGTTGTGTACATCCAAGATGTGGTGTTCAGAGAGGTGAAAGATTTTATTAAACATGAAGTCCAACCAAAGGAACCTGAGAAGATAGAGTTTGAGCTAAATTAGGAAGAATCAAACTCTATAGTAGAAGAGGAATCAGAAGATGAAGATCCACAAGCTCCAGTTGTGAGAAGATCAATTTGAGAAAGAAGGCAACCAAAAAGGTATAGTCCATCTGATTTGTATTCAAATTTTGCTTTATTTATTACTGATGATGATCCTAGAACCGTGAAGAAAATAGTAGATTCAGATGATGGCATACTTTGGAAAGTGGGCATGGTTGATGAAATGGCATCTTTGCACAAAAATGAGGCTTGGGATCTGGTGGAGTTGTTGGCTGGAAGGAAACCCATTGGCGGAAAATGGGTGCTCAAGAAGAGGATGAATCAGAAGGAAAGGTAGAGAAATACAAAGCTCGATTGGTAGCAAAAGGTTATTCACATGTGTCAGGAATTCATTTTGGTGATATTTTTTCTCCT
Organism: Pinus tabuliformis; assembly: GCA_031772625.1. Classification (NCBI taxonomy): domain Eukaryota; kingdom Viridiplantae; phylum Streptophyta; class Pinopsida; order Pinales; family Pinaceae; genus Pinus; species Pinus tabuliformis. The sequence goes on along the minus strand of CM062819.1, from coordinate 173,755,683 downwards.
GTTGCCAAGGTAGCTTCTATTAGATTAATTTTATCTGTTGTTGTTTCTTTTGATTTTGAGGTAGAACAGGTGGATGTGAAGACAACATTTCTTCACGGGGATCTGGAAGAAAAGATCTACATGAATCAACTTGAAGACTTTGTGGTGACGGGTAAGAAATAACTGGTATGAAAGTTAAATAAGTCTTTGTATGGGTTAAAACAGTCACCAAGGATGTGGTTTCAGAAATTTGATTCATTTAAACGGGGACTTGGCTTCACCAAAAGCAAACCATATCACTATGTGTATTTTAAATTAATTGGTGACTATGTTATTTATCTCGTATTGTATGTGGATGACATGTTGCTAGTTGGAAATGACAAAGAAATTATCTAGGATTTGAAGACCCAATTGTCCTCCAAATTAGACATGAATGATCTTGGTGTTGCAAACTATATTTTGGGCATGGAAATTAAGAGAGATTAGGCAAAGAGGAAGCTCTAGTTAAACCTAAGGAAGTATGTCAAGACAATACTGCAGAGGTTTAATATGTAGGATAGTAAATCGGTGAAGGTTCCTATTCCCGTAGGTGTAAATTTATCTGCTGAACAGTGTCCCAAGACACAAGAAGAGGAAGAGGACATGTCATGTGTTCCATATGCAAGTGTAGACGGTAGCCTGATGTATGGGATGGTTTGTACTAGACTAGAAATTGCACATGCAGTGGGAGCATTGAGTAGGTTTATGTCAAAACCAGGGAAGGAGCATTGGACAGCAGTGAAGCAGGTTTTCAGGTATTTGTGTGGCACTAGTGATTATGGTTTGTGCTACCAAGGAAGACCAGTATTGGATAGAGTTTTGGATATCCATGGATTTGTTGATGCAGACTGGGTTGGAGATATGAACCAGAGAAGATCTACAAGTGGGTATGTGTTTAACTTATTTGGAGGTGCAGTCAATTGGATGAGTAAGAGACAATCTGTAGTGACATTGTCAACTATAGAGCCATAATACATGGCAGCCACTCATGCAAGCAAGGAAGCAGTTTGGTTGTAGACATTGTGTTCAAGTATGGGGTTAGTACAACGAGCTATAAGGATATACTGTGACAGCCAAAGTGAAATTTTCTTGGCAAAGAACCCGACTTATCATTCAAAGACAAAGCACATTGATGTTCAGTATCACTTTGTGAGGGATATGATAGAAGACAAAAGGGTGTTGCTGGTAAAGGTGGACACTTTGAAGAATACTTCAGATGCATTGAAAAAATTTGTGAGCTCTAAGAATTTATCTTGGTGTAATGAAACAATGGGCTTTGCAAGGATGGATCAATGACTAAGCTCTCCTATGATCTACTATGAAAAGAAGAAACAAGTGGGAGAATGTTGGGATGTGTTATATTATTTCCATGACTAGCTCCTACATTTGGTGGGCATGGAAAATTTTAGGGGCTAATGTTCGCCCAGTGGGCTAATTTTCCATGATTTTTCCAAAAAAAAGATTCGCCAATTTCCAATTTTATAAAAGACGATTCGCCCAAATTTTAGAATATAAAATTATTTTACCTTAAAAATCGCCAACATTATAGAGAGACTATATATAAAATAATTATAAATTTGATTAATTTTACAAATATATCAATAAACATTTATAATTTGCATATTAGGGATTAGTGAGATTCGCCAATGTTTTAAACTTCAAGAAAATTTTCTATCCTTAAAATTTTCCTTGTTGGTGGGCGAGCCTACCTATGGTTTACGCACATGGTTTTGGGCGCGATGGTTTTCCTTCCATGGTATTTTTTAGATTCGTTCAAGGGAACTATGATTATGTTCTAATCCAAGGTTAATGGATTAGGGTTACGGATGCTTCGACATGTATATATATGTATTGTAACATTGAAAGGAATGTAATGAAAAATCAATCTGGTAGTCCTAGATTTGGGATCCAGGGGAAAATCTTTGTATACTTGTTTTATGTGTTATTCTCTTGCTATTGTTTATTTTCTGTGTTTTAGAATTCATATGCAGGTAATTTCTGTACGAGGTTAAAACCTACAACAAAGGGGAGTTGAGGAGTCACCCCCTCTTTTTTAAATAGAACCTCATAACTCATGTAACACGCTTTTGGGAAACAATATTTTGGCTAGGATTAGGCTTAGAAGGAGCTTGGAAGTATTGTGAAGAGCCTTGGCTTCTCCGTAGCATGGAACGAGTATACTTCTTTGTAGGAGTAGGTTTTCTTGACTTTAATGTTCCACTATTGGGGCGAGTGGTCTATCAATGGTGTATGTATGAATGGAACTTTCACTTATAATAAAATCAGAGACAACACGCTTTCATGCATATGTTGTGAATATAGTAGTACTATTCTTGTTGTATTTGTAATGTATGTTATTTATCTTACGCTTATGATTACGAAATTTTCTGTTTACATTTGTATGAATCTTGTTGAATGCGTGTTTTTTAATTAATTCATCACTTTAACTTGTGGATTATATCACATATTAGCTTGTGATTTTGATGATGATGATGATGATGATGATGATGATGATGATGATGATGATGAGGATTAACGTCCACTGAGACCAAATTGGTCTATCAAACCTATAATTTTCTTAGTTTTAAATTTTCCGGCTCCTCGTTTTTCTTGGCGAGATTTGTGTTGTAGTTTTCTTTTTTTTTCTCTACGGTCTTCCAAATTCCTTTATCTTGCATTTCCTTCATCTCTTCTGGTTCTTGGGACATTGGTGTCTTAGCTTCGTGATCTATTGTGTTCGTCCTTTTGAAGATAGTCGAAGAAGAAGTTTGGTCTAGGAGATCTGCTTTGCTGTTAAATGAAGATCTATTTTATGCGGTATTTGAATCCTCATAACTGTTGATGCTTGAGGTGTTGTTGAGTTCACCTTTTTGTTTGTTGGGCAGGGCTTTCTCCCTGCTTGTATTGAGAGTTGTTTCTTTCTTGCCCAATTTCTTGTGATTCAAAGTTTTCTTGAGAGTATTCTTCTTTGATGACAGTGTAGTGTTCTTTTTGTGCTCCTTCCCACCATGTAGATCTATCGTGATTTTTTCTAGCAGAATTTTTCTGGGAGGCTTTTAGGAAATTTTTTGCTAGATGGTCTGTCTCAAAGCAGGATCGACATCTGAAGAAAACACTTTCATAATCGAGTTTTTGGTTCCACACATAGTCTTTACTTGTTAGGTGTATTTCAGCTGGGAATCCAGTGCTGAAGTCCATTTCCACACAGATTCATGCATAGGTGGTTCTGACATATTCCTCTGTTTCTGGGCACCTGCAGTAAAAATTCCCAATTGCATTTCCAATGGCTTTTAGTAAGGAGGAATTCCAGAGATGCAAGGGTAGGTTTGGCAATCTCACCCAAACTGGTGCTAAGGTTATGATTGTTGTTGAGGGATCGAATGATGGGTTCCATGGCTTCATGAATAGGCCTGATTTTTAGAATATATTGTCTGCTTTCAGGGATTTCAAAATCTACTATAAAGAAACCCCTAGCACAAGGGTAGATATTAATTTCATCAGAAATGGCAGGCTTCCATACCTCCGAGATCCAGCTGTGGAGAGCTATCAGCCATGGCCAAAAACCTTTGAATCGGCAGATTATAGGCTTCCAAGGGGCGCACTTCCTTTTCCCTTCATGTGTTGGATACTTCACGCATTGCACTTGACTCTCCATAGGGTCAGACACTTACTCTCACCCAAAGTTACTATACTTCAATCTACGTGTTTCCATAGTCAAGGCATAACATTACTACCCACTGCTGGGAATCCTACTCCAAATGCTCCAAATGATGTGAGTTCTAGTTGGGACTTCATATCAGGGAGATCCCCTAAATGTTGGCTTGTCCAACACCATCAACAGGTCTGATAACTTGGTGAACATAGTGAGTAGATTGAAATAAACACGACAAAGTAAAAAATAAGGATTCTTGTAAGAATACAAGAAAAGCAAAGATGCCAAAAATATCAAGCCAATATTATTTATAAGTAGGCTTGAGCAAGAAAGTTGGAAGAGTTTCCTGTGTAGAATAGTGTGTGAGGTGAAGATGTTGGTGTATTCAGCAATCAAATATTGCTGAAGGTATTGATGATTAAGGAGAATTTGATTTACTTTGAAAGTAGAGTTGGCATTCGTTGTTCTAGAGTGAAAATCTAAAATATGAATTAGTGAGTGTCAAGCAAGTTGTAGCTTGCATATTAGGGGTTCGTTCTCCTTCCAGTGGATGTTGGTAAATAGTCAAGGGCTATAGCTCCTTTTAGTTGTAGTTGATAAATTAGGGAGTTGTAGCTTCCTGCTAGTTTTAGACAAAGAATTTTAACAACAAGTTGTAGCTTTCCTTGTGAATAAATTTAAGAGATGTTTTGAAGAATTTACTTGTCCCTTGTTTTCTCCATTATGATTGCTTAAATTATTTCTTGTCGTTCTTACTTAATTAGTTATTGAAAGTACTTTATGGTGCCTTATTTTTTTAACACTATGTGAAAGAAATTTTTAAATTGGTAAAATTCCAACAATATTGATTCACCCCCACTCTCAGTATTGTCCTAGTTTCCAACAATTGGTATCAGAGTCCTTTACTTCAAATCAATTTAACAACTCAAAGAAACTTTGACCATGGAAAACCAAGAAGGAGGATTTACCAATAGGGCACCTATTTCCAATGTAACAAATTGTGTGTTTTGGAAAATAAGGATGGATACCTACATTCAATCACTTGGAGGTAATGTGTGGGATGTTGTGGAAGAATAATATCAAAGTCCTCCAATAGTGATCACCAAAGATCAAAAGATGGAGTTCACATGAAATGCTAAAGAAATGAATGCCATGCTTGTTGTCCTACTTGAATTAGAGCTTGTCAAGGTAATGGATTGCATATCTACCAAATCTATTTGATACAATATGAGTGGCTACTATGAAGGATACATCAAGGTAAATAAATCTAAACTTTAAGGTTATAGGATGAGTTTGTGTCTTTAACTATGCATGATGAAGATATTGCAAAGTGTCTTTTAAGAGTTGATGAAGTTGTGAACACCATAAGAGGGGTTGATGAGAAGCTATATGAAGATAAGGTTGTTAAAAAAGTGTTAAGATTTCTTCCTGAAAGGTTTAATCCCAAGGTTTCAGCCATTGAAGAAATGTCTAATCTAAACTCTACGAGTCTAGATCAATTACTTGGTATATTCACTACCTATTAGATCAGGATTTCTAAAGGCAAGTCTGTAGCCAAAGAATTAGCCTTCAACATAGAAAATAAGTCAAAAGAAGAGAATGATGAATCATGTTGTGAATCATATGAATAAGAATCCAACCTTGCGATGAAGTTCAAGTGAGGATCAAAAATTATAAACATAAGCTACCCTTTAAGTGTTTTAATTATGGAAATGTTGGTCACTATGCATCAAAGTGTCCTGAAAAGGAAGAAAGATTATGATTCTAAAGAAATATTCAAAATTTTTCAAAAGGATAGAAAGAAGGCTAAGAATAGGGGTTTTTATGTTCAATAAGAGATCTCCTCGGAAAGTGAACCTAGCCAATCCTCAGATGAGGACAAAAATGATGAGAGTCCTATAGAATTTATGTTGATGGCCATAGAAAATATGCAAGTCAAGGCTATTAATTATGATGATGAAGAGAGAGAAGTAGATCTTGAAGGAGAGTTGGTAAGTGCACTTGAATAAATAGAAAGGCTAAGGAAGAAAAGAAAATCCCATAAGGAGTCTTTGATAAGGATAAAAATGAGGCTATTGAGCCATTTGTCTTGCAAGTACAGGAGGGTAAGAAGATTCAAGAATCCATGAAACAACAACTAAATGAAAAAGCTCAAGCATGTGAAAGGCTAGAAGGAGAAATTTTGCTGCTAAAGAAGGAGCTCGAGAAATCCAAAAAACAACTAAGTTTCAACTAGAAATTCAGTAAAGGGACAATAATTTTTTAATGAAATATTGTTTGCACAACAAATCTATTCAAATCGAACTGGCCTAGGATTTGAAGTTGAGTCCAACACAATAATAGATCTAAAATTCAAGAAGGATATTACCTTTTGTCCAACAGAAAACGAAGGGATTGCACAACAAAAAAGGGAGATATGCAACCAAAAAATTAGACCAATAAATATTATTAGCAACAAAAGCAAAATTTAAGCCAAGCAAATCGAAACGTTCAAAATTCATCCTAGCGTAGAAGGCATCCTTTCAGGTATAATGGTATCTTCCCAGCGTATTGTTTCACATGCACAAACTACGTCCACGTTGGCATTATGAAATAGGTGTTATCCTTGATGGCAACTCACATATATGATACCTAGAAATGACTCAGTGATGTATGCTGGCAGTTCACAGTGCAACAAGTCAATTCAGAGGTAATAGTAAAGGATTACAAATCAGACTCTAGAGATTGAAGAAAGAGAATGTTTTAAGAAGTATACGCTGGTTCACCTAGTTGAAGTAGTGTATACAAGCTGGTTCACAAAACAAAAAGAGCGTATACCTATGCACGTGCTTTGACAAGAGGAAAAGTGCGTATGGGTTGGAAAATCAAGGAAAAATAAAAAATAATTTAAAAAATACCAAGGGTCCATACCATGGTATTAGCCCACAATATTGAGCGGAATAATGGTTACTTGATCCTGTCTAAGAATACCATAGGTTCTAAGCGTTGTTTTGGTCCGAGGTATTGAGAAAGGCTAAAACTATATAAGGAGGAGAAGATCAAAGGGATAATTGTGCAAGTGAAAGGGTTTTCATGAATTCTTCTATCTGAAGTATATTTTATGTTACAAGGGCTATGGTTATGATATGATCTGAAATATCTTGTGCACCTTTGGATACATTATTGGATCAGGATCATGAGACCTAAAATGACTTATTATTATATGATCTGATAATGGTTGGGCTAGATCTGAATGCTAACACATGTTTTATTCTTTAAATATTATGATTTGGGTGTGTCTGAAGTCTAGAATAGTTGCGAAGTTGTAAGTTATTATTTGCAGATCTATACATTGGTTTGCCTTGGTGAAGGTGCGTATACATGCAGGTTTGGTACTTCTAAGTAGTGAATATATTCTGACATATGATCTTTGAAGTTGCAGATGATTCTGGTTGTTGATGCAGAGTTATGAGTTCAACTTTGTGTTTTGGTGAGAGTGATATGATTGTTCAAATTTATTGATTGTGATTTGCCTCAGTGTTGATGAGTTTCAGTGATTGCTTGTATTGTAGTGGTGATTGATTTTGAGCTTCAATGTCACTGATGGGTCCAGTATGAAAATTGGATGAAACGTGGTTTCATATTGTGTTGATGTGTACCAGGAGTATCTAGTCTGAAAATTTATGAAACGCGGTCCCTGGAGGAAGAGTGAAGGTCGTAGCCTTTTGTAGGTCGGTGCTTACGTACTAGTAAACATATCAGCTAGTACAAAAGCTAGGGGGTTGTAGCTCCCTTCCAGTAGAAGCTGGACAACGAGAGAAGGTTGTAGGCTTCTGTAGGTGGGTTCTTGCGTACTAGTATTAGTCTGCGCCAGTAAAAAATTGTAAACAAGTTTTTCTTATATTAAAATAAGGTAGAGACGACAACAACAAGTGGTTTTTCTCCCGCATTGGGATTCCACCTTAAATCTTGGTGTTCATGTGTGTTGCCTAGGTGTGATGATTTATTCTGCTATTATTGCACATGGTTACTATTTAATGGTTAATAAAGTACTTGTTGTCATTCTGTATTTTTGAGGTTGAGGGAGTAAACACATAAGACAACATCAAAACCACTTTGGAAGCTCAGATCTAGCCCTACGAGCTTTAGGGAGGGATCTCTCTGTTTGATTTAGCTTTGTTTTATGGATAAATTTTAGGCTAGCTATGATTGTACTTGTTTGTTTTATTTGAAAAGTTTGATTGATTTGAGTGTTATAATTCCATTGGGTTATGGAGTCTGTTGTTCCTTAAGAAACCAATTTCCTGGCTATAAGGTAATTGTGCTTAAGAGATTAATAAAGATTATTTACTGTCACTTATTGTTTATCATATTCATGAATGAAGGACTTGGAAAACTTGGCCTTAGACGCTTAGTACATGTATGACCAGAACATTTCAGAATGCCATTTGTTGTTAAATATAAACGATGAATGAGGAAAGTTTGAAAGGGAAGTTAAAGACAATATGTTGATCTTTCACAGGAACTATTATTTATAACTTAGAGGAATTATGATCATGAGAAATAAATCATAGAAAATATGTTGGTCTTTCACAGAAACTACTATCTACAACTTAGAAAGGAAGTGAGGACTTTAAGTATAGGAGTGCTCTTTAAGGGATTTTACCCTGTAGCTTCATTACTACACTTAAAAAGAAGAAAACATTGCATGACACATGATAGTGAAACTTACAAATTATATGTAACAACTCTTGGAAACTTTTGGTTGTTTCATTAATCAATGATGTTATCAGAAATACAATGGCCCGGTTCTCCAAAATTCCAACCCTTTCTTCATAAATGTTTCCACTTTGTATACATTGTGGAATAGTTATTGATTTATGAAACGTATCTAACTGCTTTCTAACTATATGAAATAAAATTACTACATAATTTACAGAGGTTAAAACACTTCAAAGAACATGAATAGCAAGAACAAAACTGAATTTAGAAGGAGATGACAACTATTGACTCGCTATGCTTAATCCACTGTTGAATTCCTCTGAAGGTGCCTCAATGGTAATTAACCTGCTTTAATTATAACAAACCTGTGTTTAATTTATGCATAACCTGGCTTACGCATGCATTTGATGCATTTCGATTGGCCATGACAGTAAGAAATTCGACCAACTGCCTTCTTCTTTAAATCTGGTTTTAACAATGATTTTCCTGTTTACACAACAAAACCAATGCAAAATAGTCAAAGCAGAACTGGAAAGGGATTAACTTGTTTTATTAAACCTATCACATCCGCCTAACATTGACTTCCCCTTATAAATCACAATCGGTGCTTATTTCTTTATAGTCCCCTTTATAATAGAAATATGTTAAAAATGCATGATTATAAAGCATATGAAGACTTTTCAATATAGCGGACCCGTTAGAACTTTACAACAAGATATATAATATTTCAGGTCCGCTATATCAAGTCGCAATCGGAGGTTCTTACTGTTCAAGGCTTTGTGGCGTGGCGGACCCGACGGAACTTTAAACCATGGTGTATATACCTTTCGGGTCCAGCCTACCCCTATCGCAATCGGTATAGCCACCTTGTCATACGGAAAGAGTCGTTAGTGCGGACACAACCGACCTCCCTAGAAGCCTAAGACTTTCTAGTGACAAACAAGACAAATAAGAGCAATCCTTCACTAAATATGCCTTTACAATATGAGAAATCAAGTGTTTAGATCCTACCTGTAACCCAACGTTATTATAGTAGTCCAGCTTCGTTGATCCGGATGAGCTCCTCCTTCCCTTCGAAACCTGCATTCACTAACAATCAAACGATTAAATTGCACCTAAATATCACATAAAATAAAACATATTTAACATATATACCAAGGAGTATATGAAACAACTCATAAATAACAAATTGTTGAGAAGAATGAACTAATTTGTATTAAAAGGTAACAAAAGGAACCCTTACAACCTGAGCCTTGGTGTTGTGCAGGTCCTTCCCAGGGTCCACAAGAGTTCTCCTTTACTCTGATCAGCTCACCCACTTCCAAATGAAACAAGCAAAGATGGTAATCTCTCCTCACAAGCTTCTACAAGGAAGTCCTAATTCCAGCAGCATCTACCCTTAGGAATGTTCAGCTTTCAACCTCTCCTCCCTCTGGCCCAATGCCTGTATTTATAGTGCTCTAGAGGAAGTTATTCAGGTCCACCATCAATGGAATAAGCCCCTCTTTGGATGGGATAGCTCCCCTCTTGATGGGATACGTTCCTCTTTGGTAGGGATACATGAACCATCTGGAGGCGCTTCATACACGTCAAACAAGCTTCTAGAATGCTCTAGAAATGACCACAAGTAACTTTTTTGGAGTGAAACTTGCGCCTTTTGACCTTTACAGGAGTACGCACCCATTGCTTTATAGACAGAGCGTACAAGTACACAGGTATTGTGAACTTGGGGTGCGTACACGCAGGTAAGGCTAAGAGAAACTGCATACCCAGAGATATATAGATTTTTAATGACTTTCTCTCTTTCTTGGAGTTTGACATGGAGAGCAGAGGTATGAGGCTTGCCAAGGAGGATAGTATGACAGTTGATGGAGCCATACTAACTGTAAGTAGTCATGGTGACAAATTTTAGTGTAACAGATTGCCCCCTAAAGTGCGAAGCCTGTAGTAGATAAGGGTTTTATATGATCTAGGAAGGGTGAAGTACTTTATCATTTCAAGGAGTATCTTGCGGAGAGCCCGGTCAGAACCTACAAATATTCAACACAAAATACATATATAAAATGATATCATCGCTGAGGTAGGCATTCCCATACTCAGATTGAAAACTTTAACTAACAATTTAACTACTGCTCTGATACAAGAATGATTTTGCAGTACATCACAATCATAGACTTTTATAGACACAGTATGGATGCAGCCATCTATTTATGGTTAGTCTACCATATAATGAATACAAAACTCCTCGCAGCCTAGATGGTGGAAACTAGATCTAGGGTCTTCATTTCTACTTCCCGAACAGGTACGATTCTATCCATGCGAATAAATGAGTTGATGTCGAACATGGTAGAAACCACTTGATTACCAGTCAATGATGTAAACTGTTAACAAGCGTGAGAGAGACCACCAGTGATGTCAATGGTTCTCAAAGTACCCAGTACAATCCATGAAATGTGAATGAATGGGTTGATGTCGAACACATCACGGAATCCTTTGATCGAAAGTCAATGATGTAAACTGTCGTCAAAGGCGAGAAACCTGCCATTGATGCATGCAGACTTCAAGGTACTGACGATTTCTAAGTCATCTTTCTAGATAATGTGCTGATGTTGATAGAAAGCGACCCGTTGCAGGCAAGCCCACAACACGAAATCATTGTTCAAGTTGAAGAAATATTGCTATAAGGACTGACTCAGGGATGGTCAAATGGATGACAAGTATTTTGCATATGAATGGCTTTTTTGCAGAGACCTCTTGAACACATAATGACATGACAGATGGCTTTGTGACGATTGACCCAAAGTTAATACCCAGAAATTGTTGAAGACTTTCAAAGTGGTTTTATCAGCTTTAAGGCAAAGGATTTCCCAACCCAGGTGAATGAAACGTGTCGTGTTCAAGAGCGATGATAAGGTTCTTCTATAACAAAGGATAACAAATAGGTTCATTCTTCTCTCTTTTCCCCCACCATTTCTGGAAAGTACCTCTTTATTTTTTACAAGCTTGAGGAGGATAACATATGCTTGATTATAAGCTCATCCTTCGGATGAGTCCAACTTAGTTTAGATTCGGACCATAAGAAGGAGTGGTCTGTTCCTGTTTGTAATCGAACAGGTCCTTTACTGTGAAATTTTAACGAGTCCAGTATAGGAGAAACTCGGCGTTTTTCATTTTTAGAGAGTCTGAAAAAACTAAAGGAGACTCCAGGTTGAACTTTTTCGTAAAGTTGTGTCTCCCAAGCCCGAAAAAGTATAAAATAATACCTGAGAGAACCGCTTAGCCTTGCGACCAAGGAGTACTTTCATGATTAATGCCTTTGACCTGAAAATTAAAAAGCGATCAGAGGCATGTCGTTTTATTTCTAGTATCGAATTTGAAACGACAAATATCCGACAATCTTTTGTTGTTTTTACAGTCAGAAAAGTGCTATAAGAAGACCGTCTTTTAATTCCATTTTAACGAGTGTAAAAGAAACGCTCGGCAATCTTTTCATGTTTTAGGAGTCAGAAAAGGGCTTAAAAGATGACTCTGAGGTTTCACTTTTTTCGTAAGCTTTAACGAGTTCAAAAAAAATGATAAAAATGTACTCATGGTTTTCATTTTTTCGTAAGTTTTAATGAGTTCGAAAAAATGATAAAAAATGTACTCATATGGCCGACTTTCAATTTAATTTACGAGCAGGAAAAGACGGAAAGAACTCGGCATTTTCATTTGTTTTACGAGAATGAAAGATAGCAAAATAATCTTGAGATTTTCATGAGTTTAACGAGTCTTGAAAATAACTGAAATTGACTCGAGATAGGTTTCATTTTTACAAAAGCTTGAAACAGACAAAAACTATGCTTCAAAGTAGTTTCATTTTTACACAAGCTTGAAACAGAGAGAAAACTGTGCTTGATGCCCCCTAAGCATAACTGCTAGAGTGCATGCCCCCCTAGCTTCATTTCATTCAACTAAGTACAAGCTGGATGGAATGAAGGTTCATGTTACGAGATCATTTGAAAGACTCGACGTAAAAAACTGAAAAACTAACCTAAATATACAACTTTAACATTTACGAGATCTAGTCAAACTCTCAACTCAAGTAGAGGAGGATTTGTTTCATTTTTTAACGAGCTTGACACAGGAAAAGAACTATGCTCGGATTCAGTTTCATGTTTACGCAAGCTTGAAACGAAAAACTATGCTTGTTATAAGTTCACATGGCCCCAGCATAATGACGCAAAACGAGGTACATGCCCCCCAAGCTTTATTGCATTCAATGAGGTGGATGGAATGAAGCTTTACTTTCAAGATCTTGGAAAGACTCGTGGGAGTTGTTTCATTTTTTAGTGAGGTTGACACAGGAAAAGAACTATCCTCAAAACCCTTGTTTCATTTTTAAAGGAGCTTGACACAAGATAAGGAACTATGCTCATAACTACTCTCTACAATCTACCTAACAAAAAACTCTACTCTAAAAACCTTGATTCATTTTTTAACGAGCTTGACACAAGACAAGGAACTATGCTCTAAAAAACCTTGATTCATTTTTTAACGAGCTTGACACAAGACAAGGAACTGTGCTCTAAAATCCTTGATTCATTTTTTAATGAGCTTGACACAAGACAAGGAACTATTCTCATGACTACTCTTTACAATCTACCTACTTAACCTACCCGTGTTTCATTTTTTAAAGAGGTTGACACAAGACAAGGAACTATGCTCAAGACTCCTTGTTTCATTTTTTAACGAGCTTGACACAAGACAAGGAACTATGCTCCAGAAGTTCGCATGCCCCTAGCATAATGATGCAAAGCGAGGCACATGCCCCCCAGGCTTCATTGCATTCAACCAGATGGATGGAATGAAGGTTAACTTTCAATATTTAACTTGAAAAGGGAGTTGTTTCATTTTTAAGGAGGTTGACAGAAGAAAAGAACTATCCTCATACCTGATTCATTTTTTAACGAGGTTGACTCAGTAACAGGAACTATCCTCATACTAGCTTGTTTCATGTTTTAACGAGGTTGATATAGGAAAAAACTATCCTCGTACTAGCCTGTTTCATTTTTTAACGAGGTTGATACAGGGAAAAAATATCCTCGTACACACTGATTCACTTTTTAACGAGGTTGACACAGTAAAAGGAACTTTCCTCACAAGCTTCTACAAGGAAGTCCTAATTCCAGCAGCATCTACCCTTAGGAATGTTCAGCTTTCAACATCTCCTCCCTCTGGCCCAATGCCTGTATTTATAGTGCTCTAGAGGAAGTTATTCGGGTCCACCATCAATGGAATAAGCCCCTCTTTGGATGGGATAGCTCCCCTCTTGATGGGATACGTTCCTCTTTGGTAGGGATACATGAACCATCTGGAGGCGCTTCATACACGTCAAACAAGCTTCTAGAATGCTCTAGAAATGACCACAAGTAACTTTTTTGGAGTGAAACTTGTGCCTTTTGACCTTTACAAGAGTATGCACCCATTGCTTTATAGACAGAGCGTACAAGTACACAGGTATTGTGAACTTGGGGTGCGTACACGCAGGTAAGGCTAAGAGAAACTGCGTACCCAGAGATATATAGATTTTTAATGACTTTCTCTCTTTCTTGGAGTTTGACATGGAGAGCAGAGGTATGAGGCTTGCCAAGGAGGATAGTATGACAGTTGATGGAGCCATACTAACTGTAAGTAGTCATGGTGACAAATTTTAGTGTAACAGATTGCCCCCTAAAGTGCGAAGCCTGTAGTAGATAAGGGTTTTATATGATCTAGGAAGGGTGAAGTACTTTATCATTTCAAGGAGTATCTTGCAGAGAGCCCGGTCAAAACCTACAAATATTCAACACAAAATACATATATAAGATGATATCATCGCTAAGGTAGGCATTCCCATACTCAGATTGAAAACTTTAACTAACAATTTAACTACTGCTCTGATACAAGAATGATTTTGTAGTACATCACAATCATAGACTTTTATAGACACAGTATGGACGCAGCCATCTGTTTATGGTTAGTCTACCATATAATGAATACAAAACTCCTCGCAGCCTAGATGGTCGAAACTAGATCTAGGGTCTTCATTTCTACTTCCCGAACAGGTACGATTCTATCCATGCGAATAAATGAGTTGATGTCGAACATGGTAGAAACCACTTGATTACCAGTCAATGATGTAAACTGTTAACAAGCGTGAGAGAGACCACCAGTGATGTCAATGGTTCTCAAAGTACCCAATACAATCCATGAAATGTGAATGAATGGGTTGATGTCGAACACATCACGGAATCCTTTGATCGAAAGTCAATGATGTAAACTGTCGTCAAAGGCGAGAAACCTGCCATTGATGCATGCAGACTTCAAGGTACTGACGATTTCTAAGTCATCTTTCTAGATAATGTGCTGATGTTGATAGAAAGCAACCCGTTGCAGGCAAGCCCACAACACGAAATCATTGTTCAAGTTGAAGAAATGTTGCTATAAGGACTGACTCAGGGATGGTCAAATGGATGACAAGTATTTTGCATATGAATGGCTTTTTTGCAGAGACCTCTTGAACACATAACGACATGACAGATGGCTTTGTGATGATTGACCCAAAGTTAATACCCAGAAATGGTTGAAGACTTTCAAAGTGGTTTTATCAGCTTTAAGGCAAAGGATTTCCCAACCCAGGTGAATGAAACGTGTCGTGTTCAAGAGCGATGATAAGGTTCTTCTATAACAAAGGATAACAAATAGGTTCATTTTTCTCTCTTTTCCCCCACCATTTCTGGAAAGTACCTCTTTATTTTTTACAAGCTTGAGGAGGATAACATATGCTTGATTATAAGCTCATCCTTCGGATGAGTCCAACTTAGTTTAGATTCAGACCATAAGAAGGAGTGGTCCGTTCCTGTTTGTAATCGAACAGGTCCTTTATTGTGCAATTTTAACGAGTCTAGTATAGGAGAAACTCGGCGTTTTTCATTTTTAGAGAGTCTGAAAAAACTAAAGGAGACTCCAGGTTGAACTTTTTCGTAAAGTTGTGTCTCCCAAGCCCGAAAAAGTATAAAATAATACCTGAGAGAACCGCTTAGCCTTGCGACCAAGGAGTACTTTCATGATTAATGCCTTTGACCTGAAAATTAAAAAGCGATCAGAGGCATGTCATTTTATTTCCAGTATCGAATTTGAAACGACAAATATCCGACAATCTTTTGTTGTTTTTACGGTCAGAAAAGTGCTATAAGAAGACCGTCTTTTAATTCCATTTTAACGACTTTAAAAGAAACGCTCGGCAATCTTTTCATGTTTTAGGAGTCAGAAAAGGGCTTAAAAGATGACTCTGAGGTTTCACTTTTTCGTAAGCTTTAACGAGTTCAAAAAAAATGATAAAAATGTACTCATGGTTTTCATTTTTTCGTAAGTTTTAATGAGTTCGAAAAAATGATAAAAAATGTACTCATATGGCCGACTTTCAATTTAATTTACGAGCAGGAAAAGACGGAAAGAACTCGGCATTTTCATTTGTTTTACGAGAATGAAAGATAGAAAAATAATCTCGAGATTTTCATGAGTTTAACGAGTCTTGAAAATAACTGAAATTGACTCAAGATAGGTTTCATTTTTACAAAAGCTTGAAACAGACAAAAACTATGCTTCAAAGTAGTTTCATTTTTACACAAGCTTGAAACAGAGAGAAAACTGTGCTTGATTCCCCCTAAGCATAACTGCTAGAGTGCATGCCCCCCTAGCTTCATTCCATTCAACTAAGTACAAGCTGGATGGAATGAAGGTTCATGTTACGAGATCATTTGAAAGACTCGACGTAAAAAACTGAAAAACTAACCTAAATATACAACTTTAACATTTACGAGATCTAGTCAAACTCTCAAATCAAGTAGAGGAGGATTTGTTTCATTTTTTAACGAGCTTGACACAGGAAAAGAACTATGCTCGGATTCAGTTTCATGTTTACGCAAGCTTGAAACGAAAAACTATGCTTGTTATAAGTTCACATGGCCCCAGCATAATGACGTAAAACGAGGTACATGCCCCCCAAGCTTTATTGCATTCAATGAGGTGGATGGAATGAAGCTTTACTTTCAAGATCTTGGAAAGACTCGTGGGAGTTGTTTCATTTTTTAGTGAGGTTGACACAGGAAAAGAACTATCCTCAAAACCCTTGTTTCATTTTCTAAACGAGCTTGACACAAGATAAGGAACTATGCTCATAATTACTCTCTACAATCTACCTAACAAAAAAATCTACTCTAAAAACCTTGATTCATTTTTTAACGAGCTTGACACAAGACAAGGAACTATGCTCTAAAAAACCTTGATTCATTTTTTAACGAGATTGACACAAGACAAGGAACTGTGCTCTAAAATCCTTGATTCATTTTTTAATGAGCTTGACACAAGACAAGGAACTATTCTCATGACTACTCTTTACAATCTACCTACTTAACCTACCCGTGTTTCATTTTTTAAAGAGGTTGACACAAGACAAGGAACTATGCTCAAGACTCCTTGTTTCATTTTTTAACGAGCTTGACACAAGACAAGGAACTATGCTCCAGAAGTTCGCATGCCCCTAGCATAATGATGCAAAGCGAGGCACATGCCCCCCAGGCTTCATTGCATTCAACCAGATGGATGGAATGAAGGTTAACTTTCAATATTTAACTTGAAAAGGGAGTTGTTTCATTTTTAAGGAGGTTGACAGAAGAAAAGAACTATCCTCATACCTGATTCATTTTTTAACGAGGTTGAATCAGTAACAGGAACTATCCTCATACTAGCATGTTTCATGTTTTAACGAGGTTGATACAGGAAAAAACTATCCTCGTACTAGCCTGTTTCATTTTTTAACGAGGTTGATACAGGAAAAAAATATCCTCGTACACACTGATTCATTTTTTAACGAGGTTGACACAGTAAAAGGAACTTTCCTCACAAGCTTCTACAAGGAAGTCCTAATTCCAGCAGCATCTACCCTTAGGAATGTTCAGCTTTCAACCTCTCCTCCCTCTGGCCCAATGCCTGTATTTATAGTGCTCTAGAGGAAGTTATTCAGGTCCACCATCAATGGGATAAGCCCCTCTTTGGATGGGATAGCTCCCCTCTTGATGGGATAAGTTCCTCTTTGGTAGGGATACATGAACCATCTGGAGGCGCTTCATACACGTCAAACAAGCTTCTAGAATGCTCTAGAAATGACCACAAGTAAATTTTTTGGAGTGAAACTTGCGCCTTTTGACCTTTACAGGAGTACGCACCCATTGCTTTATAGACAGAGCATACAAGTACGCAGGTATTGTGAACTTGGGGTGCGTACACGCAGGTAAGGCTAAGAGAAACTGCGTATGCAGAGATATATAGATTTTTAATGACTTTCTCTCTTTCTTGGAGTTTGACATGGAGAGAAGAGGTATGAGGCTTGCCAAGGAGGATAGTATGACAGTTGATGGAGCCATACTAACTGTAAGTAGTCATGGTGACAAATTTTAGTGTAACACACCTGCATATATATTAAGAATTTATGCGATAACGCGGACCCGCTAGTTTATAAAACATAACCTATATTCATTTCTGGTCCAGAACCCAAGTTGCAATCGGCAGGGGCATATGTATATAATACAATCTTTTTATATTATCGCAGACCCGTCGATGTTACAAAATATGGCATATAAACTTTCGGGTCTGGAACCCAATCGCTAATTGAAATTGGCGCATATCCATGGTGGCAACCATCCATACTGCGGATCCGCCAAACTTTTAAATGCAACATATAATATGTCAGGTCCGATGTTAATGTTTTAGCACTTGTTTTCTTTGAAATTCGACCTTTTCCATCATTTCCTTTGTATTTTGTTTTGCAATTGTTTTGTGATTTATATATACATGCGCCCATATAACCATTGAATTTTGATATACCACTCCTTTTTCTTTGTCTCTTTTTTAAAAGTGTTTTCGAAGATTTCTCGAATGAAAAATGAATGTTATAGCCAATGAATGATGCATGTTACAATAGAGTCTATAAACTAAACTAGAGTTTTGAATCAATTTTTAGAGGATTTCTCACAGGGAAAGTTGGGTTGTAGTAAATGGATCTTTTTAGAATTTAAATGGATGGTGGAAAAGTAGAAGTGTAAGGTTCAGTAGAGACCAAAGAGAAATTAAGAATTCTTTGACCCAACTTCAGTGGAAAACATTAAAATTAACAACAACCAAAATAGGGTGCTCCAGATAATGAATCCTATTTATCATAGCTTTTGTTGATTAATTTAGATATTTAGAATAGCATAGAAAATAAATAACAATGTTTACACAACTAAACAGAAGTGGCACATCACCATTTAGCACACCACATGAATCATGTCAAAGGTCCTTGTATTATTGATGCTCCAGTACTTCAAAATTACAATATGCAGCAAAACATTACATTCAGAAATCAACATGTAATACTTCAAACAATGAATTATTTATACAAATTCTAAACTAAAATATCTTGAAAAGATATCAAGATTTGTTTACAAATATCTTAAACTGTCTTACACAAATAGAACTAAAATATAGGACGTTCAATACTTATGAATCTACTTGGCACTATCTTTGTGGATTTCTGGTGACAAAGAAGAGAAATTTGAATTTGATAGCAACTCTTATTTGATGAGGTGGAATCCAAGTCACTAACTGCCTTTGAGCGTTTTCCTCCCGAAATTATGAAAAAGAGGGTCCTGTAATACCTTTGTATATCCTAAACCATTATATATGTTAGACAACTAAGAGAGGTTTTTGTAGCTTAGTGTCTGAGGAAAAATCAATCTCCTCCAGTTTATCAAAATTCATTTCGGATTGTCCACAATATGCTCTACAAAAAGGTGACTAAAACATGACAGTGCACAATTGGAAACATAGACTAAAATGATGAGAGTGTATCTCTCAATTCCTAACACTTGTATGAAAAGTCAGATAGGATTTTTTATTTTTAAATCTTATGAACCAAATTCTTTTCCCGTTTCCAAATATTCATCTTTGGTTATCCATAATATTCTCTGCAAAAGGGTGGCTAAAACAAGAAATTTCTTGAAAATATGCCATCAAAGAATATTAGCATCTCCCAAACCATAACATCTGTTAGAGAACTGGGAGAAATTTTTGTACAAGATGATGTTAGAAACAAAAACCTCTTTCAGTATTTGAAAATACATTCTCAGTTGTTTGTAAACCACTTTGCAAATACATTGTTCTATAGGGAAAAAACATAGTTTTAATTGGCCATGAAACGAACATATGACATGCAAGCGGGAGGTGACATGGAGGTGGGTGATGATGTGGAGACATGAAGTGGAGGTTAGTGGGGATAGAAGTTCTAGTGGCAGGTAGTGAATGGCGCGGGAGTGACAGTGAGGTTGAAAGTTAATTACGTAATGGACATGGCCAGGTGTCAGGATAGGAGTGGAAGGGAGCGTGCAGGAAGAGCTAGCAAGAGAGGGGGAGAAGGTTGGCAGATTTAGGAGGGGGTATAAGGCGGTAACTGGTATTGTATGGGGGGTGAAAAATTTTGTGGAGCAGACACATATGGATGGGGTCCGGTGGAAGAAACAACTCTTCCAAACCCCCCCAGCGGGAAAGGCAGAATGGAGAGGGGGGGCCAAAAGTGAATGAGGGTCATGGATCGTGTGGGTCGGATGATCCCGATGTTCTGACAGCACCATGGTTTAACTATATAAGAGAAAATAACTTCATCCATATGCACCTTATTACACTTTTCCTTCGAACTTAGGATAAAACTAAAGTATGAACTATATGAAAACACTTTATCCATTTGTGGCCTTTCTGCTTTATTTTGTGGTGCAGATTTCAACTTGCTCTTGCTTTTGATCCATGAATTGCATTTGAGTGTATGATATATTGTTGGAAATATGATTCTGTGCTCTTTTTGATGAAAATACTTGCAGTCTGATCTGATCCAAACATTTACATGCAAAGCTGTCCTTAAACTTTGGTGCTTGGTGTCTCTTTGGAAATAATTTGTAGATGGAAATATTATTTACAACATCTCAAACATAATAAATATCAGCTATAATCAAGCAATACTATAAAAATTATATGACCCTAACAGTGGCTCGAGCTAGGGATGGCACTTCTTGGTGAAGTGTCAAGAACACCATAGACTAGTATCTTGATCCATTGCACTGATCCAAAATTTGCAACTTCTATGTCATAAAAAACCTCTGCAATTGAAAACCTTAGTCATTTTTTCTAATCTTTAAATAGAAATATGATCTGTGTACTAAAATCTGAACTGAATCTACACACCGAACTTTGTACTGCAAACTGTAAAATTGCAAATTAACAACTGAAATCATTGTCGCACACTGAAATCTGAATGTTGAAAATATGCTTAGCTGGTAAGCTTATTTATGTATATACAATCCTATTCTAACTCTAAATTATTGACTTTATGTAATGTAAAATATCCAATACATCCAATAAAAATATGATCCAATACCTTCACTCCTTCACTGTCTTTAAGAAAAATCAGAACTAGAGCTTGTAAGGGCACTAAAAACTGATTATCAGCTTGATCTTCACAACTGAGAGCTATGGAATCATGGAAAATAGGGGAGGCGCTAGAAACTGTTTGGGACCCTACAATGAAAAACTTCTCCATATAGATAGCTATGGGATCATGACAAATGTGACCTATTACTTGATGCTCAAAGTTTTTTGCAATTTTATAGTCATGATTGGGTATTCCACATATGCTTTCTATATCATTATACATTTTCTGATATGAGTCATCTGAATTACTCTCAAAACAATGTTCAATTTCAACATCAACATGCAACACTACTATTTCTCGTTTGAGAGGAGGGAGAATTTCCAAGAACTATTTAGAATATTGGAAGTTACATGATTGAATTTGGACATCTAAAAGCTCAATATCGTTTTCAAACCTTTCAACAACTAATTCAAAAAAACAGGTTTTACCTTCAGGAGAAGACTTGAGAGATATCAAACAATGAAGCACGGCCATCTAAAATACTTCACCTATCTGAAAATCAGCTAACTGATCCGTAATTTCTTTTATAAATTCACAAGATATAGGGTTTACCAATACCCTATCATCTTGTTTTTAGGAAACATGCTGAGCAGTAAG
Organism: Pinus tabuliformis; assembly: GCA_031772625.1. Classification (NCBI taxonomy): domain Eukaryota; kingdom Viridiplantae; phylum Streptophyta; class Pinopsida; order Pinales; family Pinaceae; genus Pinus; species Pinus tabuliformis. The sequence goes on along the minus strand of CM062819.1, from coordinate 173,734,174 downwards.
CAATGGAGTTTCCATGAATGTCCTGGTTTCTGGATTCTTCTACCAGTGGAGTCGCCAGGTGGATGATTCAACCTTCTTTTGTCTGATCACTTTCCACCAATAGTAATCAAATCTGGAACTTGATATACGTTTCTTAGGAACCTGAAATTTTCAGGTCCCCAGTATGGTTGACACTATGTTGGCGTCTGTATTTTTGAGGTTGAGGGAGTAAACACATAGGACAACATCAAAACCACTTTGGAAGCTGGGATCTAGCCCTGCCAACTTCAAAGAGGGATCTCTTTGTTTTATTTAGCTTTGTTTTATGGATAAATTTTAAGCTAGCTATGATTGTACTTGTTTGTTTTGTTTGAAAGGTTTGGTTGATTTGAGTGTTATAATTCCATTGGGTTATGGAGTCTATAAACTAAACTGGATTTTTGCATCAATTTTTAGAGGAGTTCTCATAGGGCAAGCTAGGTTGCAGTAAATGGATCTTTTCAGAATTTAAATGGATGGTGGAAAACCAGGAGTGTAAGGTTCAGTAGATACCAAAGATCAACTAAGAATTCTTTGACCCGACTTCATTGGAAAACATTAAATTAACAACAGCCAAAATAGGGTGCTCTAGATAATGAATCCTATTTATCACAGTTTTTGTTGTTAATTCAGATTTTTAGAATAATAGAGAAAATAAATAATAATGTTTACACAACTAAACATAATAGGTACATCACCATTTAACACACCACATGAATCTTGTGAAAGGTCCTTGTATTATTGATGCTCCAGTACTTCAAAATTACAATATGCAGCAAAAAATTACATTGGGAAATCAACATGTAATACTTCAAACAGTGAAGTATGTATACAAATTCTAAACTAAAATATCTTCAAAAGGTATCAAGATTTGTTTACAAATATCTCAAATTGTCTTACAAAAATAGAACTAAAATAGGACATTCAAAACTAATGAATCTACTTGGCACTATCTTTGTGGATTTCTGGCGACAAAGAAGAGCAATTTGAATTTGATAGAAACTCTTATTTGATGAGGTGGCATCCAAGTCACTAATTTCCTTTGATATTTTTCCTCTCGAAATGATGAAAAATAGGGCCCTGTAATACCTTTGTATATCCTAAACCATTATCTATGTTAGACCACTGAGAGAGGTTGTTGTAGCTTGTCATTTGAGGAAACAAAACCTCCTCCAGTTTATCAAATTTCATTTCGGATTGTCCACAATATGCTTTGTAAAATGGTGACTAAAACATGACAATGCACAATCAGAAACGTAGACTAAAAATATGAGAGTCTATCTCTCAATCCCTGACACCTGTGTGAAAAGTGAGATAGGACTTTTTATTATGGACTCTTATGAACCAAAAAATTTTCCCCTTTCCCAATATTAATCTCTGATTATCCACAATATTCTCTACCAAAAGGTGACTGAAAGAGGAAATTTGTTGAAAATATGCCATCAAAGAATCATTAACAGCTCCCAAACCATAATAAACGTTAGAAACCAGGGAGAGGATTTTTTACAAGAGGATGTTAGGAACAAAAAACTCGTTAATTATTTGAAAATACATTCTCAATTTTTTGTCAACCACGTTTGAAAATACAGTTTTGTATAGGGAAAAAACGTAGTTGTATTTAGCCATGATACAAACATATGACGTGGAAGCGGGAGGTGACATGGAGGTGGGGAATGACGTGGAGACATGAAGTGGAGGTGAGTGGGGACAAAATTTCAAGTGGCAGGTGGTGAGTGGCATGGGAGTAATGGTGAGGTTGAATGTTAATCACGTAATGGACATGGCCAGGTGTCGGGATAGGAGTGGAAGGGAGCATGCGGGAGAGGGGGAGAAGGTTGGTGGATTTCAGAGGGGTTATAAGGTCGTAAGTGGTATCCGATGGGGGTGGGGGTGAAAAATGTTGGGGATAAGATATGTATGGATGGGCCCTGGTGGAAGAAGCATCTCTTCTAGACACCCCCCCCCCCCCAAGCAATAAAGGCAGAATGGACAGGGGGAGCCAAAAGTGAATGAGGGTCGTGGATCATGCGGGTCAGATGATCCCGACATTTTAACAACAGTGTGGTTTAACTATATACGAGAAAAAAACTACATCCATATGAGCCTTATTACCGTTTTCCTTTGAACTTAGGATAAAAATGAAGTATGAAATATATGAAAACACTTTATGCATTTGTGCCCTTTTTGCTTTGTTTTTTGGTGCAGACTTTAACTTGCACTTTCTTTTGATCTAGGAATTGGATTTGAGTGTATGATATATTTTTGGAAAGTTGTTTCTGAAATCTTTCTGATGAAAATACCTATAGTCTGATCTAGTCCAAACATTTACATGTAAAACTCTCCTTAAATGGTGTCTTTTTGGAAATAATTTGCAGAAGGAAATATTATTTACAACATCTCAAACATAATAATGATCAGCTACAATCAAGAAATCCTATAAAAATTATAAGACCCTAACAATGGCTCTAGCTAGGGATGGCACTTCCTGGTGAAGTGGCAAGAACACTGTAATATATTAGCTTGATCCATTAGGCCGATCCCAAATTTGCAAATTTCTCTGTCATAAAAAACCTCTGCAATTCAAAACCTTAGTCATTTTTTCGAAAATTTAAATAGAAATCTAATCTGCATACTGAAATCTAAACTGAAACTACAAACTGAACTCTATACTGCAAACTAATAACTGAAATCATTTCTGCACACTGAAAATATGAATGTGGAAAATATGCTTAGCATGTAAGCTTATTTATGTATATACAATCCTATTCAAACACCAAATGCTTGACTTTACGCAATGTAAAATATCCAATATAGCCAATCAAAAATCTGATCCAATACCTTGGCTCCTTCACTATCTTTAAGAAGAATCAGAACTAGAGCTTGTAAGGGCACTAGAAACTGATTATCAGCTTGATATTTATGACAGAGAGCTCTGGAATCATGGAAAATAGGGGAGGCACTAGAAATTGATTGGGACTCTGCAGTGAAAAACTTCTCCATATAGATAGCTATGGGATCATGAAAGACATGACCTATTACTTGATGCTCAAAGTATTTTGAAAATTTATGGTCATGATTGGGTATTCCACATATTCTTTCTATATCATTATACAGTTTCTGATATGAGTCATCTGATTTACTCTCAAAACAATGCTCAATTTCAACATCAACATGCAACACTACTATTTCTCGTTTGAGAGGAGGGAGAATTTCCAAGAAATGTTTAGGATCTTGGAAGTTATATGATTGGATTTGAACATCTAAAAGCTCAATCTCCTTTTCAAACCTTTCAACAACTAATTCGAAAAAATAGGTTTTACCTTCAGGAGAAAACTTGAGAGATCTCAAACAATGAAGCATGGATGTCGAAAAGACTTCATCTTTTTTTTTCTATATTCAAGCTTCTGTGATCCATAATGAATTAAACAAAGTCTTTTCGTAGAATTCACATGAGAGAATTTTTTTGAAAATCTACTAAGTGATCACTGATTTCTTTTATAACTTCCCAAGATATAGGGTTTACCACATACCCTGTCATCTTATTTTTAGGAAACAACCTGATCAGTAAGCAGTGGAGTCGCCATGAATGTCCTTATTTCTGGATTCTTTTGCCATTGGATTCTTTCGATTGAGCTGAAACTTTGTGGAGTCGCCAGGTGGATGATTCAACCTTCTTGTGTCTGATCACCGTTCACCATCAGTAAATATATCTGGAACTTGATATACTTTTCTTAGGAACCTAAAAATTTTGGGTCCCCAGTATGGTCACCACTATGTTGTGATCTAGCACTACCAGCTTTAGAGAGGGATCTCTCTATTTAATTTAGCTTTGTTTTATGGATAAATTTTAGGCTAGCTATGATTGTACTTTTTTGTTTTGTTTTAAAGGTTTGGTTGATTTTAGCGTTATAATTCCATTGGGTTATGGAGTCTATAAACTAAACTGGAGTTTTTCATCAATTTTTAGAGGAGTTCTCAAAGGGCAAGCTATGTTGCAGTAAATGGATCTTTTCAGAATTTAAATGGATGGTGGAAAAGCAGAAGTGTAAGGTTCAATAGATACCAAAGAGCAATTAAGAATTATTTGACCCGACTTCAGTGGAAAACATTAAAATTAACAACAGCCAAAATAGGGCGCTCTAGATAACGAATCCTATTTATCACAATTTCTATTGATTAATTCAGATATTTAGAATAACAAAGAAAATAAATAACAACCTTTATGCCGCACATCACCTTATCGGACATATCAACGGGCCCCGGGAGTTCATAGGCTTATTGGCATTCAGCGATGGCCAAATCCTGCATCCCACAGTCCCGCATGACCCCCACAATACCAATGGGCCATTATTAAGGAATTTTGGGGGGGTATACGTCGATAGTGTTAATAGCGGGGGAGGGGACGATTTCATTTTACAAAGAAAATGCATGCAAAGACAGGGATGAGCAGACCCTTTCTCTCTCCTCCACGTGGCGGTACTGTTTATCGAAGGTCGGGGGCCTCGAGCACAGTGAATCTCGCAACTCGGAGACCCCAGAGTCCCGCAGTCACAATAGTCTTGTATCCCGCAGATGGCCCTGATGACCAATTGTCAGATACCCCGCAGTCCCACAGTCATAGCAATCCTGAATCCCACATCCTGCATGGCCCCTGCAATACCTGATTGGCCATCCTTAAGGAATTGTGGAGGGGAGAATTACCGATAAATCTATGTCTTAGTGTTAAAGCATTGGGAGGCCGAAAACTAAATATAAAGGAAACACATGGTAAAACCAAGGTAGGGCCGCCCCTTTCTTTCTCTTCCACATTGCAGTATGACATATCGGCGATGGGCATTCTCACATCCCGCAATCCCACATTATCGAAAATCGCAAGAACAGAGGGGATACCTCCCCAAAAACCTTGTGGGGTTGTGATATTATGATTTAATGCAAAATTTTCGGGGAGGGCCGAAACTCATTAACAAAGGAAATGCCTGCAAAAACAGGGCCGAGCAGGCCTTTTTCTCTCTCCTACAGTGGGACACATGGTGACATATGATTGGTCCTCAGAGCTAACAGGGCAGCTAACTTCATAAATGATAGGTTAGTATGGATGACATGTGGTAGTACAAATGTTGACATGGCAGATGACACGTGTCACTCAGTTTCAACGTTTTCAGGGGCATTATGGGGCCATTTCTAGGTGACACGTGTCACCACTCATAGGGTGACATGCGGCAACGATGATGTCATCCCGCATATCAACGATTGCAGATACCTAGGGAGAAACTTAAGGAAAAGTGCATTCAGTGACGGGATGCGGGATTTCGAGTAACAAAGAAAAAGGACCCCGGATGCGATATTTCATAGGTCATATTTCATAAGGTTTTTGCGTCCAGAATATCAGCTGATGTGATGTAAGGGCCTATCAAAGGCTTTTCAAGATTATAAAGGAAAACGCCCCCGAGCAGCAGTTGAAAGCCTTAGTGCCTGAACGACTAAGTGCTTGGTTCAAGCCCCTGATCACATCATGAAAGAAGCACAAAGGGGATGAAAGTGTAAGGGCTTAAAGGGCAGCTGGGCTTTCCTATTTCACGATGTTCCTTTTTTAAAAGCCCACGCTCAAAGGTCATCCTTATTACATCATAATACACGACACCAAGATTTTAAAAGTTCTGGTTGTGTCTAGCAGATTTTTAATGGGAAGATGGGCCAGCAGCTAAAGACTTAAATGGAGCATGGCACAACAATGGAGTAGTACGTGGGACTCAGGAAGATTAATGGCTCAACATGGAGCCCCATCCCTCTACACAACAAAGGACCACAAATATGGGCACTTACAGTTAACCCAACTCCTACTCCACAGAGGAAGGCCTTCAAGTATTAAATCAGAAGTGATGGGATCCAACTGAGTAGAATGAGACGCCATACCGTGAGCCAACTGCAATCTGTAACAAAAGCTATTACCGGGATGGGTGCTAAGACATTTTAGTGCTTCTCTTTGACTAATATTTATTTTGATGTCCTTCAATCTACTTTCCTTCCAAGGAGGCATTTATTTTTGTAATATTTTTATGCCACAGAGCCATTTATGACTGATACAGCTAGTCTACTTGACAGTTGAATCTAGACCATAGATATTTTTGTTGTAATGAATGTTCTTGCTCCCCTCTCTAGATAAATAGGGGGAAGAAATAATTAGAAAAGGTTCAAAAATTCTATAGAAAAGACTACATGTTATTTTCAGACTGTATCTCTTTGTAACACATATTTATCAGAATATCAACGGAATGGTGGTGATTCCCTCTTCGAGAATTACAGTGTGTGTTCCCTCTGTTAAAACCCATTTTGTGTTCATATATCTTCTCTATATTCATGCAAGTATAGCTGCCATAAATATTTCAAGCTTCCTTATAGATTTATTTGTATTTATATGTGAATGCAAGTGCCTGTAATTATATCACAGATTCACTTGTCTCAATATTGTTGATGCATATACCTGTGTGGACTATTGAAATCATATCTTTAAATCTGCAACCCATGAATCATAACATTTAGCTCCTCCTTCATCCATTATTTATGCTTGTAAACCAAATAAGTATAGAAATCCTTAATGCCTCAAGCTCTATGTGTTAAGCGTAGAAGTCTTGAAGCCTTATGCTCTATGTGATGGGTTGCTCCTTCTCTTTGTCCTCTCTCATCTACCCTGCAAAATCTTATTAAGTTGTAAGTCCTTGAAATACTTGGCCTCCATTATTTTATTGCATATTTCTGAGATCTAAACCTATGAACAGGTACCAGTAAATCCATGTCTTATTTATTTGGATAAATGAACCAACCAATTTGCTATAAATATATGTATCTATAGCAGAAAAGTGTTGTCTCCTGTTTCCTATAAATCATTTGATACACACAAATCTAGATGTCCCCACGCATTGGTCTTGCAAGCAATCCAAGGATGTATCTGGGAGATACAAATCATGGGAGAGGTCCATGGATTGGAAGTTACACCAAAGAAGGTACCATATAAAGACTCATAGCCAAGTGGAATGGAATAGACACCATACAGATGTGCCTTTGGTGATTTTGAAAACATGGATGAGGAAACAACATTTGATGTCTCAACAATAGTGGTGGACACGGGTTGGGAAGTCAAATTGGATATATTCATGGTTAACAATCCCAATGAGGATATCCACAAGAAATTTTCGAGTGAGTCAAAATAATCAGGTAAAGGAGTTTGTGTTGGAGTCTGATGAGGAGGAAGAGGACCAGTCTGATAAAAATGGAGTCCACTCCATTGAACATGAATAGAGGGATGAAGCTATTGCTGTGGGATCTCTTCGATACTCACTAGACCATATGGAAGAGTTTCACTGTCAGGTCTAAGATATATGATTGAAGGTTATTTGTAAGTGATGAGCACTAGTATTGTAGCATAAATGCTGCAACTCCTAGGCTACCAGCTTTACTTTATCAACCCGGAGTTCATACAAACTTGGGGGTGACAGTGTTGTATACATAAGTAAAATTTATGGTTCTATCTTTTGTCACTGTTCAACTGGTGAGAGACCACTAGGGTTTTCAAGCTAGAATTCTATGGATTTAGAAGAAGCTTGGTTCCTTGATGAAAGAAAGAGGAATCTACTCTAGGAGAGAGATGATCTACTACAATAATGAAAAGGACCTAAATTTAATGCTAAGACACACCATTTCATAATTAACTGCTAAGAAACTATACTTTGCAACAATGCTAAATTAGCATGAACAAAATGCTACCGTCCTAAGCATGGAAGTTAAAAACATCAAACATCGTGCATGTAAAAGACTGAAACAAATATGTTTTTTTCTTTTTGTTCTTTTCATGAAAAATCAAGTGTGCAAGCTAATCTCTTTTTTTTATATGGCAGGTGGCTTAGGGATGCTCGTGGATGGCTGGAAGGTTTAGGAGATGGTTGGAAGGTTTGGAAGACCCTTGGGTGGCTTCCTAGAGATTTTCCCTCAATTCAGCCTCAAAACAGGCCACTACAGGAAAACCTACAGGATGTACTAGAAACCTACAAGATACAGCCAAGAGAAACGATGGGTGTTGGAGGTGATGGAAGGCTTAGGGAAGGTGGTTTATGGGTGGATTGGAGTGATAAAAGGCCTAGTATCACTCAGAATTCAAAACCAAGGTTAGGAGATCATCGGATTTTCTCAACATGCTTAGAAGAATTTCTATGTAAAATGATGAAATTGGTTAAGGTCTTGGTGAAAGAAAGGTATGACTATTGTTGGATGAAGTTGGAAATTGGTTGCTTGCTATGATATCTCTTTCTACTTTTGAAGCACCTGCTCTACATCCAACATGTGTAATTGCCAAAAAGTCATGTAAACAAAAAGAATTCCAATGTGCTAGAAAAGTAGAATTTAATGAGCTAGATGTCTACTTCATGCATGAGGAAACTTGCTGAATAAAATGGAATCATGGATGAGATATACTGTAAGACTGAAGATAGAAGATATGGTGATTAAATCCTACACTTGAAAAACTGATCAAATGTTGGTTCAAGTACAGGAAACTCTAAATCTTATGAAAAAACGGAAATCCATCTTTTTGGGGCTACATAAGGGTATTTTCCTCAACTCATGATCCCAGAAGGAAGAAGTGAGTCCAAGACACGTACTGAAAGCTTTGTGGTGCTTCTTTTATCCCTTTTGACCTACTACTGGAGTAAGGCACAAATGGAAGAAAACTAATAAACAACTAATCAAATCTACACTACTTGCAAGGAAATACTTCTAAAGACAATTTAACCATGAATCTATGAAACTAAGCTAAGAATATAGATACAAGAAGAGGAGTATTTGCTGCTAGGGTTGGGCCCTAACACAAGAGCTTCACCCCTTTGAGTTAACTTAATGCTGGATCAAGAAAAATCTCATGCTTATTACCAAAACAGAAAATTATATCAAAATATTCCACAAGTTTGGAGCTCGAAAATAACTAGAGTTTTTACAACAAAAAATCGAATCATAATGAGGCTCTAGGCCTCTATACTTATACAACAGAAGTCCCCAACAACTTCCTTAAATTTAGGGAGGCTCAGCTCCCAAACTGGAGATGAACTAACGCTTTGTCTATCACTTGCTCGGCTGCCTTCTGATCTTCATGACTCTGTTGCTTGCACTCCGAGCTGGTGTGATTAATGGAGGAATATTCGAATGGGGAAGGAGTAAATGAGGAGGATTTATCTCCTAAAATCTCTCTCCCTTGTCCCATTTGAGTTTCAAACCTTAGTCTTTCCCAAAATTCCTTTATTTTCTCTTCCAAACCTACATTCAACACATATTAGTTCACTAGGCACAATATCTCTCTTTAACTCATCTCATTAAACAAAATATAATCAAAACATGTAATACGTTGTGAGAAGAGTTGATTTGACTAAGCTAGGAGGTGAATTAAGGCCCATATAATTACCCAATGATGAGGCTCATCATCACCCCCGTACTGAAAGTGTTGCTCATCCTCTAAGAAACTCAATCAATATCCATGTCTTTCATAGCTCTAGGGGCCTCCCTAACATCCCATGCCTCTATTGTGGGTTCCTCTTCTTGTGCATAGAATCCTACCTTCTTTTCTACCTCCTCCCACTACCTTCTTTCTTATTCTTCCTTCCTTCCTTCTAGCATCCTTAAGAGCAGTGGTGGACTGAGTCTCAAGCCAATCCAATTGACTTTGAGCCTTTGAATGTATTACTTCTACATGGGTGTCATGTTCAGTGCTTCTCTCATCCTTTGAAGAGAGTGGTACTCTTTGATATTCAAACTGTATGGAAATGTGTTCCATCTCCTCATAAAAGATTGCATGTTTTCATCCCCTACCAACTTGAACATGTCCTAAAAATGTGTAATTTCTTTCTCTTGGGTAGCAATATACCTTGGTGCAAGTTGAGGATCATTTTCAATTAAATTATGTGTACTGATGAGGGGCATTGGATTGGACTGCTCAGCTCTGATCATAAGAGGCTCTGTTTGTTCTCTTGCTAATATCTTCTTCATTTCTACAACCCTTGCTTCCTCATGTTTCATCCATGATGCCAAATCCATCAACTGTAAATCCCCTAGCTTGGCATTAGGGTCCCATACAATCATGTATGTTAAGGCCATGTTATGAAAATAGAACTTAGACAACTTGGCCCTATCTTCCAATGTGCTTTGATCACAAAGATCAATGAACTATCTATAATCCTAAAATGGCATAGTGCCTCTCTGTGCTAGGGTCTTGATTTGGAACTGCAACCACTGTTCCTTAAGGTATAGGGCATAGGATTTAGCTGGCATCTTGCACTAGATTGCTTCCAAAGAGAGGCTGGCCATGGATGCCAATTGATTCTCTCTTTCTTGTAGTTGTCCTTTCAACCATGCATTTTCTGTCTCTAACTAATTTTTCATTATGGCTTCTCTGTCGCTCAAGATACTTAGTTCTCTGCCCATCTCTTTGAGCTTCTCCTCCATGTGACCAATGTCCTCCACCCCCTTGGACTTGGAAATCTGCATCCATCTATGTGTTTTGGCTCTCTCTTTCTCAAGATCAAATAATAATGGAATGGAAACTTTTTGTGGAATGACCCTAACCCCCTCAATAAATCTGTAGTAGGAGTCAAGGTTAGGTTGGGGGCTAGGTTCCCTTAGCTCTGGGTCCTCTCGTTTAGTTTCTTGCTACAGGCTTCCCTCCTTATCCAATTTTTGAGTCTCCTGTAGGTTTAGTAGAGTCTCCTGTAGGACTGTATCTGCTTCCTGTAGGTCTTGTTGTGCATCCTGTAGGATTTATTTTCCTTTGGATGAGGTGGATCTAGTTACAATACTTCTCACATAGGTGATAGGAGACTTAGGGGAGGTTTGTGCTGAGGATACTTCTTCTTGTGTTTTCATAGGAAGAGGTATTTTCTCCTGCTGTTTAGGTGAGTCCTCAATAACAATGGGAATTTTGTTTGGAGTTTGGGGTTTCCCTTGCCTTATCCTTGTACTTTTCCTTATTCTGAAGTATAAGGGGTTCTATTTCTGTCTTTTGCCTTTTTGTTTGATAGGAGTGCCAAGAGCAGTGAGGGCATCTGCTGCCTCTCTCTAAGTGGGTTCTGGAGACACCCTAGGTGACTCCTCCTTGTCTTTTTCCCCCTCTTTCCCATTTCCCTTTTCACCTATGTCTTTCCCTTCTTCTTCTCCTTATAGATCCTTATCTTATTTTTCAATTTCCTCCTTCACATCTTCCTTTGTTTCTTCATCATCCTCTTTCTCTTTCTCATCTTCTTCTTCCTTGTCTATCTCATCTTCATCCCTCTCTACTTATTCTTCATCTGTTTTAGTTTCTTCCTCATCCTTTTCACTGACGGTAGGACTAACATCATATGTCAGAGCTTTGATATCCTCCTCTATCTGCATGTCTCTAAAAATTGACCATTGGATACGAATTTTGAGGTTTTGGAGGGCATCTTCTATGATGATTCTAATTAATCCATGGTGAGCTAACTGTTGGGGGTTTCCCTCTTGTACCTTTATGCTTGTGTCTATCGGTGATTGCAGAAGGAAGTATGGTATGTTGAACCTGTGGTGAGGAGGTGTTTCTACTCCAAACCTCAATTCTTCAAGAAGCCTAAAGTGATACCCATAAAGCACACTATACCTCCCCTCACATGATATGTATTTGATAAGGTGGTAGCTTACCTCATTCCAGGGATATGGTAGGCTTGTTTTCTTACGCCATTCTTGTCCTCAATGGGCTCCTCTCCCTCTAAAAATAATTTCTTCTTAGCAATCTGGCTATCTCCCTTTTCTTCCTTTCTCCAAGGCACTCCTAGGGGAAGTGTGGTAATTCTACTTATGAGTTTAAGGGTGAGCTCTATGGAGAGGCCTCTCACCACAACAGTTGCATCAACTCTGGTCAGTGGAATGAGGGAGAGAGATAAATCTTGGGCCACTTCATCATCTAACCCCTCTTAATTTTTCAAAATACCCCATCCAATTATGCCTTGTGAAGATTTCTAACACCTAAAGGTGTCGGTGGATTCTCACAGTGTTAATGGGCTCCCTTCTATTAAACCCCCCTGTCATTTTGGTTGGTGAATTTTGAGGACATGAGATGGTTGATGCAAATTTTAATGTGGAAGTAAATGGGACTAAAATAACAGTGGAGACAATTCCCTTACACAGCTACCAAATTCACTCAAACTAGGAGATTTCCTGTTCAATTCACTTGGAAAAGGGGAAGTAATTATAGAGCCTACCTCCTCATGGTGTTTGTATTAGCCAACCCCCATGTTTTCCCCTCTGAAACTCCTCTCGGCCAATCCTATAGACTATCTGTCTGTATCATATAGGATTCTTATGTGATCATGTAGGATTTCCTGTGTAATCCGTAGGAAGTCCTACGCAGGAGAAAGATGGAATTTCCTCTTCTATGGGTTTCTTGGGTATGAGAGCGACATTACTAGAGTGATCCTTGAGGAAATGAATGCATGAATGCATGCGGATTGACGATTATTTCCTATTATGGTCAAGTTGGGTGAGGTGGTGTGTTGGCGGCCGAGGTACGTTTTCCATTTTTGGACCATTGGTCCCCACTACCACCTCTTCATTCCCCATCTCCTCATAATCAACGCCCACTTCATGCATTTGTAGCCTTAACTGCTTTTGTCCTTCTCCTTTCTTTTCTTGACTTGACTACTGCCACGTGTGTAAGGACCAATTGTTTTGTCTTTGTTGACTGAACGAAGGTGGCCAAGTTAAATGGCCACCTTTCACTTATAAACGAACTCACTTATAACCTTTACTTCTATTGACTAGATTATGCAAATGAGAGAGTGAAGCGAGATACTTACTGTGGTGCTAATACCTTGTTGTAGTTTGTTGAAGACGTGAGGTGAGGTGCTTGCTATGTGTTGGCTGAATGATATTTCTCCTTCCTTTTTATTTTATTTTTTTGATGGTTCCCTTGATGTGCAGGTACCTAGTGTTGAAGATAATGGTGTTGTTGCTGCTTTGGAGCTTATTTTGCCCTTGGATCTTCATGCTGGAAGCTTGATGCAACCATGATTTTTATTCTGTGGGATAGGCTGCTACAGGATTTCCTAGATGTCCTGTAGCTGCTTCTCCCTCAGAATTTATAATCATTTCCTCTGTTGGGATTTTGAGGATGATGAAATTGATTGATAGGAAATCTAGGAGAGTGGAGAATGAGAAATACTGAGGTGCTTCACCCTTCTGCTCTCTGTTTCATTTTTTTTTCTCTGTGTTTTCTCTTGAAGACTGTGCTTTTTTTTTGAAACTAATTTTTAATGGTGAATGCAGGGGTGATGAAGGTGGAGACAGGTATGGTAATGAAGTTGTGATGTAGGGATGTTATTAATTTTTTTGACATGGAAGGTCATTTTCTCGCCCTAGGGTCACTTCCTATAGGATTCCCGAGCCACTGTAATTCCTACAGGATCATCCTGTAGGTTTTCGGGGGATCCTGTAGGTTTATGAGGATCCTATAGAAAAGACATTCCCCTTGTAAACTGAAGCAAATGATTGAAAAAAATGAAATAAATGGTGGAGTGATGAATGAAAATGGGTGGAAAAATAAAAATGGGAGTGGAACAGGTCCATTTTTTATTCTCCTTTGTTCTTTGATCATCCTCCCTGCTGACTTGCAAATCGATTTTTTTCATGATTTTTCTCTTTTTTCTCTTTTTTTTTTGAAAACATCTAGTCTGCCTCTAAGAGGTTTTCATCCTAGCTGTTTTCCTTGGGTGCCCCAAGAGAGGTTTTCACCCAGAGATCTTTTCATTTCCTACTTTTTTTTTTGCTTTTTTTACACCATTGGGCCGCCCCAAGAGATTTTTAGCCAAACAGTGGGACTGAGGTGCCTCATGGAGGTTTTCACTTGAGTCTCCTTATTTTTATTTTTTTTTCTCAGTGACTTGATGAGGCAGGAGTTGAGACTTGCTCCACTACCATCATTGTTTTATTGATACCATCAATGAACTCTTGCTTTGACAATGGTATTTTTTAAACTTTCAATATGTGTCCATTAACAAGTAAAGGAATGGCCTCTACATCCACAGTTCTGATCTGCACTAAACCATTATCATGACATATTTATATAACATAAGGCCCTAACCATCTTGTCCTTAACTTGCCCTTAAATTCTTTGTATCTAGAATCATATAAAAAAGCCCAATCACCTTCTTGAAATTGCTTATCCTTGATGTCCTTATCATGCCATATCTTCCTCTGAAGTTGGGTTACCTCTGTGTGTAGGAGGGCCTGAATTCTGAACTCATATAAAAATTCAACTAGAGAAATCTCTCGTTTTTGCACTACTGAGATCTAGATCTAGTTGGGTTGCCATCCTTAATGTGCTATACTCAAACTCAATGGACAATAGGGCCTTTTTCCCATAGACCAGCTCATAGGGTGTGAATCTAGTGGTGGTCTTCCAGGTGGTATTATAGGCCCAAGTGGCCTCAACTAGTCTATCTGCCCGATATTTCCTTTTGTTGTTAACCACTTTAGTAAAGATGACCTCTAGCGCTTTATTGGTCACCTCCACTTGCCCATTAGCTTGTGGGTGATAGGGAGTGGAGGTTATATGCTTGATCTTGTGCTGGCTGAGCAAGTCTTCAATCATGTTGGAGATAAACTAGTTGCCTTGATCGGTGACTAGCTCTCTAGGGTACCCAAATTTGTAAACTACATTCTCCCTTAAGAACTCAACTACCTTCTCCTTCGTTGTTTCCTTAATTGCCTTGGTTTCAGCCCACTTAGTCAGATAGTCAGTGCACACAATGATGTACTATTTTTTCCTGAAAGGAGGGTCAATAGGTCCAGTGAAGTTCATGCCCCACTTGTCAAATGGCTCGAAAGTCACTTCAGACTTCAGAGGCATTTTATCTCTTGGAGTGGGCCTTTCCATCCTTTGGCACCAATCACGCTGACTAGTATATCTTTTCACATCCTGATGAAGAGTAGGCCAATAATATCCTACTTGTAACACTTTGAATGTTGTCCTCTTTACTACAAAGTGACCTCCACAAGGCCCATTATGACAGGTCAGAAGGATGTCAAAGACTTCCTCCTCCTAGACACACCTTCTTAGGATTTGATCTGGGCCAAGTTTGAAGAGGTTTCCCCCAACCCAAGTGAAGGGGGCGCTCTTCCTCACAATCTTTCTTTTCTCTTTGGAGGACAAGTTCGGTGGGAATTGTGCAGATACGAAATAGTTTTCTATTACAACAAACCATGGAGAGAGAATTGAAATGGTGAATAATTGCTCATATGATAACTGATCATGAACCATTCCCTCCTCACTTGCAGGAAAAGTTAATCTGGACAAAAAGTATGCAACAACATTTTCCTTTCTAGGCTTATCAACAATAGTTAGATCAAACTGCTGTAATAAAAGTAACATCGAGTTTATTCATTAAATATTTTATCGCAGCATGGTCACTATGTACAAATTTTTGATAGCCTGTAATATAATGCCAAAATTTGTTCAATGAATCCACAACAGCCAGGATATCCTTTTCGGTCATTGTGTAGTTCAGTTCGCCTTTGACAGATTCTTACTGATAAAGTAAATGGCATAAGGCACTTTTTCATCTATATGACCTAGGGCTTCTCCTATGGCTTTGTGTGAGGAATCAACATGAATGTGAAAAGGAAGGGCCCAATTTGGGCCTCGGAGAATCGGTGCAGTGGTTAACTTTTTCTTCAGGGTGTCCAAGGCCTCTTGACAACATTTTGACCATATAAACTCAAAGTCTTTGGCCAACAACCCAAATAAAGGAGAGACCAACTTGCTCAAGTCCTTTATTAACCTTCAGTAGTATCCAGCTAATCCTAAGAAACTTCTAACATCTCTCTTCTTTTTAGGAGGTGGGACCCTTTGGATGATAGCTATCTCGTTTGGGTCCACTTGCAGTCCTTGCTGAGATATTGAATGACCTAGCATGGTCCCTGCAGTCATCAAGAATTCACATTTTTCAGGACTGAGAGATAGGTTCATTTGAATGCATTTGTGTAGTACTTTACCCAGGTTGGATAGAGCCTCCTGGAAATTACATCTATAAGGTGTAAAATCATCCATATAAATTTCTACTGCATCATGGACTAACTCGGCAAAGATACTCAGGACTGCTCTCTGGAAAGTGGCAGGAGCATTGCATAGGCCAAAAGGAAGGACCCTATAGGCGGAAGTACCCCAAGGACAAATGAAGGTGGTTTTATCCTGGTTTTCAGGGCTAATCTGGATTTGATTGTACCCTTTGAATCCATCTAGGAAAGAGAAAAACTTTTTCCCTACCAGGCCATCCAGCACATGGTCGATGAAAGGTAGAGGTAAATGGTCCTTCTTTGTCACTTTGTTCAATTCCCTGTAATCGACACAAATCCTCCACTTGCCTTTTTCCTTAGGAACTAAGACCAAAGGAGAGGCCCACTCACTGTCAGAGAGAGGATAAATGAATCCTGCATCTAGCAATTTTGCAGTTCTTCTTTGACTATATCTTTAAGAGCTAGATTCATCCTCCTTTGGGGTTACCAGATTGGCTTGCAACCTTCTTTGATGTAAATATGGTGAGTACACACTGAGGGGTGCACTCCCTTCATTTCTTTATAACTCCAAGTGAAGGCATCCAGATGTTCCTTTAGTATTTTGCATAACTTCTCCTCTTGGAGAACAAAAAGAGATGGATTGATTTTCAAAGTTCTCTCAGGGCTGAATTCTATTGTTTTGACATGGAGAGCGTTAGAATTAGCTAAGCATAGATCATTTGGATGTTTTTTCTAGGTTTCATTTACTACTTCTTCTAAGGACATTGTACTAGGAGTTGGACTTTCGAGTAGGTGTTCAATCAAATCATCTTCATCATGTTGTCCTCATCCCATGGTTTTTTCTAAGGTATAAAGTTGGGCGGAATAAACTTCATCTTCTTCCTCCTCTTCCAACCATAAAGGTAAATCATGTTCTAGAGATGACTCAGCAGGAGGGTATAGGACTAACTTCTTGGATATATGACCATTCTTGATGGTCATATTCCCAGCTCTCTAGATGATGTAAGCATCGACAGTGGCCAACCAGGGCCTCCCAAGGATGAGAGGGTAACTAGTAAGCTTAGCCTTAGGCTCGAGAACTAGGAAATCCGCAAGGTACTCCCAAGAGTCAATGAAGACCATCACATACTCCACAATCCACTTAGGGGTCATTGTGGAGCAGTCTGCAAGTTGCATAAATGTTGTGGTATTTCTCAATGAACCTTGGGGGTTGAGCTTGAGCATGGTGTCCTTGGTCATCACGTTAATGGCAGCCCCAAGATTGATCAAAGTGTGTGGGACAATGGATGTGCACATTTACTACAAGGCTTCCAGGGTCCAAATACTTTGGACAGATTACCTACCCCATCATTAAGTCAGACAGATGTCCAATGACATTAATTGTAAGGGAATCTCTTCTTCGCCTCCCTGGATGCTTAAAGAACTTCTCCCTAATCAACTTGTTGTAAATAGGTACATATTTAATGGCTTGGAAAAGTGGAATCTTGACACATAGGTTTTTCAATTATCCCAGAAGTCCAGTCTCTTCTGGAGTAGGTTGGAGTGGTTGGGTTAATCTCTCAGGAAAGGGTTGATTTACTCCAAGAATTCTTTCCTCTCTTTCTTCCTCAACCTCCCTAGGTGAAGGGGGAAGTTGGTTGTCCGGGAGAACTCTCCCATATCTTGGGTTAATTTCCTCGATCTCCATAGCATAAGCTAGATATGATGTCTCTCCAATGTATACTTGTTGTTCCTATCTGTTGAACGGGTTTGGATTTGGCTCGATAGGAATATGGGGTTGTTTAGGTGGAGCAGAGTGTAACAGTTGTGGTTGGGTAGGTGGTGAAGGCAATAAAGATGGAACATTGTTTTATTGGGGCCTCCACCCCTGGGAAGGTGCATTCCACTGAGGTTGTGGCAGAGCATATGGTTAAAATGATTGTTTGGATGGTTGGGAATGATACTGAGCTGCAAAGGACCAAGGAGGAGGTGTAGACCAAGAAGGATGAGCAGGGGGTCCCCAAGAAGGTATGGATGTGGTCTGGTTGGGGTTGTAATATGCTTGGGATGACCCTTCCATGCCCTGTTGGTATGGACTACACCCATGAGGTCTCCTTTGCTTTATGTAGTAGAGCTACTCAGTGACCCCTTCAGCTCCTCGATATACAACTTTGAGTCTAGGCAAAGAAGGGCACTTGTCTGTGGAGTGGTTTTCTTCACAGGCTGAGAAAATTTCAATAGAATTCAATGGACATTCATTCCTAGGGTGCCTCCTAGTTCTTCTAGGACAGACAATGGCCAAGGCTCTCTCTGCTTCCTCCTACTTTCTCTTAATGTGCATAGTGTCCATCTGTAAGGCAGGGGTTTTCAACATCTCACTCTTGAAATCCTCCAGCATGTTTCCAATTTCACCCTTGATGGAAGAATTGGAAGAGGATGTACTGACCATAGGTTGACTACCCCTACCCTTTTTCCTAGCTGAATAGAATGGTTTCTAAAGATAGCCTTGATATCCTGCTAACAAGTCTATGGTATCCAAAAGATCTTCCC
This sequence comes from Pinus tabuliformis, assembly GCA_031772625.1. Lineage (NCBI taxonomy): Eukaryota > Viridiplantae > Streptophyta > Pinopsida > Pinales > Pinaceae > Pinus > Pinus tabuliformis. The sequence continues at coordinate 173,715,568 of CM062819.1, read as the reverse complement.
TAACTCCTCTAAGCAAGACCAGCTTTAGTGACTCAAGGTCAAGTGTGCAGCTCACCCTTTTGTAACTAAGCTGGAATCTTTTTTCATAATCCTCTTTGGATTCATCATTGCCTAAGGTTATCCTAAAAATTTCCTCTTTAGTATCCTTAGACCTACAGTAGTCTCGATACTTGTTATTGAAGGCTTGCTTCATTTGAGCCCAAGTTGTGATGCTAGCCCCAGGTAAACCCATGAACCAACGCAAAGTTGTATCCTTGAGGATAGATGGAAATAATTTCAACTTCTGCTCATCATTTGTGTAGTCATAGGTTTGGCATATGACATCAAACTCAAATAGGAAAGTGTCGATATCTTCTATGGTCAGGCGATGGTAATGAGGAAGGGCAGAGAGGCTTATATTTTTCATCTTAGTGTCCCAATTGGTTTCCCTGATGAGGAAGGCACACTCAACTCTCTCTCTATTCCCTCTATCATTTTTGTTTTCAGCCATTGGTTTGGTAGGAATGGGTTCTTCTTCTTCTCCTTCTTCCCCTGTAGGTTCTTCAAATATGTTTGGTTGCTGACCTAAGGGTTACTCCAGTTCACAGCCACCGAAGAAGAGGGAAGGTTGGTTGTTTGATGCAGTGGGGGTATTTGGAAAAAATTTCCCTAAGTTATCCCTATTCCTACGAGGCATGAAAGGAAATGTTTTTGGTTTGGTTTTGTGTATTTTTCAAACTTGGAAAGTACTTTGAAGAAATAAAATTGGAGATTGAATGAAAACTACTGACTGAATGAAAAACTAATTGCTAAATTGAAATATTACTTGCAAAATGGAAAGGAAAGCAGAGAATGTAGAATGAAAAGGGAAGCAAACTAAATTACTTTTGTAGAAATGAAACTAATGGTAGAATATTAGAAACAAGAAATAGAAGAAAGAAAGCAATAATCACATATTACTTAGACTCCTCCTTGACAACGGTGCCAAAAAGTACCCACGGGGCTTTGGATTGACGGCGAATGGGTGCGTTGTTAAGGCACTCCTTGCGATAGGTCACTGGTTCAAATCCCCCATGGGTACTTAGGTTAGTCTTAAATAGAAAAAAAAAAAAAAAAAACGGTGCCAAAAAGTGATGAGCACCAATATTGTAGCAAGAATGTTGCAACTCTTGGGCTACCAGCTTTACTTTATCAACCCTAGCCTCGCACAAACTTGAAGGTGACAGTGCTATATACATAAGTAAAAGTGATGGTTCTGCCTTTTGTCACTGTTCAGCTTGTGAGAGACCACTAGGTTTTTTTTATGCTCTTAACGTGCAAAATGATACCCAAATACAAAATATGCGAAGAAAAGATACCCAGAACACAGAATAGCAATGATTTTATTATTCAGAGAGTAATGTTCACTTGCCTCTTCGAGGGGGCAACCCCCAATAGAGCAGATCTTGATTACAAAATAAGACACGATGCTCCTCGCAGGTGTTAGCCTCCTGTCGCAACAGGTTTCATATATCATGATTGACAGTGGAAGTACCAAAAATTTTCATCTTTTTCAAGTTGCAAAAGTTCCATTTTTGAATGATTTCTTAGTTAAGGGAAAGCCAAACAGCCTAAGCTTGGTTTCCCTATGTTTAAATTTGCTTGCTTTAGAATATAGAGAATATATCTGGCCAAACAGTTTAAGCTTGGCAGATGTGCAGATAGGTAGAGAATCTTGGGAGCTCAACAGTTTAACCTGAGCTCCTGGCAGAAATAAGGGTAGTTTTTAGATAGAAAGGCAGTTGAAAGAAAAGAAATAAGGGTTTTCAAGTCTAAGTGCACCCTTCCTGAAGTAACAAAAAATGCTAGGTGTTTTAGGCTGGGTAAGTAGCTTGGGGTTGCAGAGATAAGGTCATCTCCAGTTCTAGCCTCACAAAGGAAACTTAGCATATCAGTGGCAGAGGTAGCAAAGCAGACTCTAAATGGCAGAATTTTGGAAGCATGTCTAACTTCCTTTCTCCTCCATCTCAAACTCTCTTACTAACATCCCCCTAAAGGACCTTGGGATCTGCCCAACAAGTCCTCATTCCATTTCATTTTTGTGAGGCATTGAGGTAAAGTGGGTTTTCTTAAAGGTAAAGAAGCCACATTTCTTGTCTAAAATCACTGTTTCATTCTCATTTTTGTCTGTATCTAAGTTTTACTATAAAAACTAGCCTTATGCTCTTCTTTTACCTCACAATCCAAATTAATTCCTAATTCTACTATGTAGCTTCCTAACTCATTCCCCATCCCCATTTCACTACTAAAAACTATATAAAAGTCCCCAAAAATATTAAATAGCCCTCCCTAGGCATTATAGCCATATGTTTGGTCCGGGAAATAGTAGTCCACTTGGGGCTCCTATTAGCCTTTCTCTCCCCTGACCTAGGAAATAAACTAACCCCTCATTAGACTAATAGCCTTTACCTAATTCCCCGCTCATCAAAACCGTCACATTCCCCCCCCCCGCAGTCGTTATCCCCAAAAGTCTGATGTTTTCAAAGTTTTATTAAGCATTAAATTAACCCCCCGCGCGCATATAACCTTACCCGAAAAAACACATTTCTCCAGAGTCTTAAATTTCGCGGGCGTATAATAAATAGATCTCCACGTCTAATGTTTAAACCCCCCACTATATCAAAAATTAAATAGAATAACAGGCGGATTCCCGCCCTAACTCTCCGCCAATTTGATTGTGTCGCCAGCCGTTGGATCTAGCCCACACCAGATCTATGGTGGGCGGGTCCTGAGTGCTCGCCAACTGCCCGAGATTTTGCGTCCGGGAGTTTGGCAGTTTTGCCGTCGTACTCCCGCCACGTGTCAAGCTCTGGGGTGTGGCGGAGCCCCTCCCCCCAAGACCGCCCAAGCACTATGGCGGTGCGCCCGCTTACCGCCTTCCCTGGTGACGAAAGTCCCACGTCACCGCCCTGCCCAGTCACCATGACACGTTGTCTGCCACCATGTCGTCTGTCGTACTGCCACGTCACCCATCCACCTCCGTACATGATGACGTCATCTGCTGACGTCACCCCGCCACGTCATCCATCCGTACCCCGGGACCCGCCAATGACGTCACGCTGACGTCATCTCGAAAAAGTGCCAAAAGCGCCAAATGTCCATTTTTGCTTAAAAAAGCGCGGACGACCGTTGTATTTCATTTTTACTGGTTCATTTGAACGCTCTGGTCCCCTGTTTCATTCGTTTTCTCACTCCCAAGGCTGGAAATCAACCAAGCAAGATGTTGCAGCCTGCATTTCGAGTTCATAGCCTTCCTATGCACCAGTTCGTCCACCTTCGGTGCCGTTCGAACCAGGTATTCACCATATTTTCCTCTCTTCACCCTTCTTCTTGCATTCTTTCTGTGGTGAACCTGCAAAAAATTCCCCAATTTGTAGTTCTGCTGCACTTGAAACCCCATTAAACCTATTGGAAACCCTTTACTTCAAAAAGGTCTCACAAACCTTCTGCCCATTTGCAAGTTTACTAGCAGAATTCAGTTTAATGCCCTGCCCCCAGTAAAGATTTCTCAGCTGCTCAGCATTGCCCTATTTTGCCCTGTTCCGTTGTTTTAATCCGACCACTGAAACTGCAATTGCCCTCTCTTCCCCTGCATTGTCCCTCATAGTCTCTAGCTCCGGGGAATTCACCAAGAAAAGGGGAAATTGACCCAAAATTCTACAAAATTGACCTCTTACAGCATAAGTTCTTAAGTTGTCCAGCCATTGTCACATTTGAAGCTCAGTTTTCCTACCCCTGCTATTTATTGTAAGCAAATCTCATAAGCCGATTGTTTCACTAGCCATCCTTTCAGCTCAGGCACTCAAGAATCGCCAATGGCCGCTCCATCTGCTCTGAATGTTACTCCTGTCAACCCACCAAGTAAAGAGCTCGAGTCCATGCCCTTGGCCGATACAGATTATCTTATCCAAGACTTGGTTGCCAAAAGAAATCATCTACGCACCTACTGCTAGCTGAGAAACAGCTTCTTAGATAAAACTGACGAGTATTGCATATGGGAGTACAATCTACCCTCTTATTTCCTCCCTTCCGTGAATATTTTTCCTGAGATTATTCATCTCTATGCTGCAAATTATGAACCGATTCAAAGGGCCGTTAAGTCTTCATCCGGGAGCATACTTTTCTACACTACTCTTGACTCCATCAACTAGATGCTGAACTTCAGAACGAATCACACGCTATTGCCCTTTTCCATAAATAGTTTGTTGCAAGAGACCTCTTGGTTATTTGGTACCAAGATGGAAATGATCATAGAGACATTCATGAGGCTAGATTTCCAGCCAAAGGAATCACCTCCACATCCTTATGACCATTTCAATGAGGTGGGCAAATTACTGATAGATATGATATCCTATGTGTTGGGCTTCACATCGATTGAACTTGTAGACAAGACAGTGCTGGTTATATTGTCTTCTTTCAGCCAAGGACAGCCTCCTGCTGTCAAGTATAATTATGCCAAGTTCATATCAGACAAAATCCATGACCAGCTCACAAGATTAGATAGGTAGGGAATTTTAAAATATTCCTCCTATATTTATCATTTGTTCATGTTTTATCAGTCTGAAATCCTCCAATGCCCTATCAAGAAACTAGATTCAAAGGGAGAAAGGAGGTCTGTTGTCTTCTGGTCAGCTGTATTTCACCAAGTCCATGACTCTCCTTGTCAGGAGGAAAGAGTCGATAGTGCGGACACAACCAACCTCCCTAGGAGCCTAAGACTCTCTAGTGACAAACAAGACAAATAAGAGCAATCCTTCTCTAAACATGCATTTACTATATAAGAAATCAAGTGTTTAGATCCTACCTGTAGTCCAACGCCGTTGTAGCAGTCCAGCCCCGCTGATCCGGATGAGCTCCTCCTTCACTTCGAAACCTGCATCCACTAACAATCAAACGATTAAATAGCACTTGATAATCTCATAAAATAAAACATATTTAACACATAGACCAAGGAGTACATGAAACAACTCATAAATAACAAGTTATTGAGAAGAATGGACTCATTTGCATTAATAGGAAACAAAAGGAACAATTACAACCTGAGCCTTGGTGTTGTGCAAGTTCCTCCTAGGGTCCATCAAGAGTTCTCCTTTACTTTGACAAAGCTCACCCACTTCCAAATAGAACAAGCAAAGATGGCAATCTCTCCTCACAAGCTTCTAAATGGGAGTCCTAATTCCAGCAGCATCTACCCTTAGAAATGTTTAGCTTTTAACCTCCCCTCCTTCTGGCCCAATGCCTGTATTTATAGTGCTCAAGAGGAAGTTAATCAGGTCCACCATCAATGGGATAATCCCCTCTTTGGATGGGATAGCTCCCTTATTGATGGGATAAGTTCCTCTTTGGTAGGAGTACATGAACCATCTGGAGGCGCTCAATACACGTCGAACAACCTTCTAGAATGCTCTAGAAATGACCACAAGTAACTTTTTAAAGATGAAACTTGTGCATTTTGACCTTTACAGCGGTACGCACCTGCCCCTTTACATACAGAGCGTACAAGTACGCAGCTTTTGTGAACATTAGGTGCATATCCGCAGGTAAGGTTGAGAGAACCTGCGTACCCAGAGATAAATACATTTATAAAGACTTTCTCTCTTTTTGGAGTTTGACATGGAGAGCAGAGGCATAAGACTTGCCCAGGAGGATAGTATGACTGTTGATAGAGCCATACTAACTGTAAATAGTCATGGTGACATTTTTTAGTGTAACAGATTGCCCCCTAAAGTGCGAAGCCTGTAATAGATTAGGGTTTTGTATTATCTAGGAAGGGTGAAGCGCTTTATCATTTCAAGGATTATCTCGTGGAGAGCCTGGTCAGAACCTGCAATTTTCAACACAAAATACATGTATAAGATTATATCATCGCTGAGGTAGGCATTCCCATACTCAGATCAAAACTTTAAATAACAGACTAACTACTCTGATATAGGAATGATCTTGCAGTACATCATAATCATAGACTTTTGTAGACACAGTATGGACGCAGCCATCTGTTTATGATTAGTCTACTAGATAATGAATACAAAACTCCTCGCAACCTGGATGGTAGAAACTAGATCCAGGGTCTTTATTTCTACTTCCCGAATTGGTACGATTCTAGCCATGCGAATAAATGAGTTGATGTTGAACATGGTAGAAACCACTTGATTACCAGTCGATGATGTAAACTGTTAACAAGTGTGAGAGAAACCACCAGTAATGTCAATAGTTCTCAAAGTACCCAGTACAATCCATGAGATGTGAATGAATGAGTTGATGTCGAACATTTCACGGAATCCTTCGATCGAAAGTCAATGATGTAAACTGACGTCAAAGGCGAGAAACTTGCCACTGATGCATGCAGACTTCAAGGTACTCACGATTTCTAAACCATCTCTCTAGATAATTTGCTGATGTCGATAGAAAGCGACCCGTTGTAGGCAAGCCTACAACACGAAATCATTGTTCAAGTTGAAGAAATGTTGCTGTAAGGACTGACTCAGGGATGGTCAAATGGATGGCAAGTATTTTGTAGATGAAAGCTTTTCTTGCAGACCTCTTGAACACATAATGACACAACAGATGGCTTGGTGACGAATGACTCAAAGTTAATCCCCGAAACCCGGCTAAAGACTTTCAATGTGGTTTGATCAACTGTGAGGCAAAGGATTTCCCAACCCAGGTGAATGAAAAGTGTCGTGTCCAAGAGGATTCTCAGCTCTGGCGAACTACTCTTGCCTTGAGGAGGATAACATATGCTTGATTATAAGCTCATCCTTCGGATGAGTCCAACCTAGTTTTTATTTGAACCCTACGAAGGAGTGGCTCGTTCCTGTTTGTAATTGAACAGGTCCTTTACTAGGAAATTGTAACGAGCCCAGTATAGGAGAAACTCGGCGTTTTTCAATTTTAGAGAGTCTGAAAAACTTAAGAAGACTCCAGGTTGAACGTTTTCGTAAATTTGTGTCCCCCAAGCCCGAAAAAGTATAAAATAATACCTGGGAAAACTGCTTGATCTTGCGACCAAGGAGTACTTTCATAATTAGTGTCTCTGACCTGAAAAGTAAAAAGCGATCAAGGAAACATCGTTTTATTTCCATATCGAGTTTGAAACGACAAAAACCCGGCAATCTTTTCCTGTTTTTACGGTCAGAAAAGAGCTATAAGGGGACCGTCTTTTAATTCCTTTTTAACGAGTGTAAAAGAAACGCTCGGCGATCTTTTCATGTTTTAGGAGTCAGAAAAGAGCTTAAAAGATGACTCTGATGTTTTGGTTCATGAAAAATGATGATTTTACTCGAAAGTGCTTTTGTCCTGCACAAAAACGACACATTATTCATACCTGTTTAAGATGGGTAAAAATACATTGAAAAATGTCCTTTCATGGTGAAAAATAAACAAACTTAGCATTCATTCATCCAAAAAAGCTATAAAAAGACTTTTTACCATGTCATTTTACCATTTTACTGTTGAGGTTGAGAAAAGGGCTTTTGACAAGAAACTTCCCGTGGAGATTGCGGAGAATCCGACCGTCAGAATCGAACGCCGTTTCACCAGGTATTCTACAACACCCCTCTCTTGTTTTCCATCCGTTTAGAATTCATTTTTAAGCTTTTATTTGATTTTTTTGGGGGTCTTGGGGTTTCAAGATGCGCACTTCGGGGTACGCAGGTCATGCACTGCTGACCTGCGTACCCCGATATTTTCCCAATGGGAAAATTACGGGGTGTACGCACCCGGCCTTAAGGGAAGCTACATCCGGGTGCTCTGTCCCTAAAGGCCAGGGTGCGTACCCCACAAAACACAAATTGAAACCCTCATACCTCCAAAATAGACCAAAATTTTTAAATTTTATGGATCTTAACTGATGTTTTATGATGTGCAGGGAGCACACCATGCTTGATTGGCGTGAAAGAGAGCACGAGGACGTTGATTTGGCCACGATAGGTCATCAACCTTCGATTGATGCATTAAAAGCATGCGGACTGTACAAATACTGGGCCATACCTGGCATGAGGGGCCAAGTGCCATTCCTTGAGTGGCTGGTTGAAAGGTGGAACATTCAGGAGCAATGTTTCTACATCGGAGAGCACCAGCTCGAGATAGAGCCCTCCGACATATATTTTCTCACTGGCTTTCCAAACAGGGGCGAGCAACTTTCTCTATTCGGGACTAGGCCGGGTGGCCAGTCCCTTGCTAGTCTCCGGCTAGAGTGGTGCAACAACCAAAACCATGAGAAGGGGATAGAAATAAAGTACATATCACGACCTGAACTTATGGTGATAGCCTTTACTGTTACCAGACTTTGCGGCGCGGCCGCTTTGGACCAAGCCACCGGGTCCCAAATGCGGATGGTTATAGACTGCTTCCACGGCACCATTTTCAACTGGTGCGATGCTGTGTTGGCTAATTTGAAGGGCCAACTAACCAGGGCAAAGAGAGGACAACTGAAGACCTTTGGATATGGGCCTTTAGTCGTGAGCTTTTCCCTAGTGAGAGTTCCAATGCTGGTCCCCCAACATCTTAGAGTTCCAGTTGGGGCGCCTCGGGAGCCTAAGTTGACGAGATGGGTTGCGGTAATGGCCCGTGTTATAGACAATTTTGTGCCTTGCAGCATCAGGCATGAATTGTCAATAATCCAAGGGATCCAAAGTCCCTAAACATGATGTTCCTACCCCTAGAGGAACAAGGTCAGCAAACCAACAGCTCTCAGATCAGTTCTCCACCTGAAAACACTCAAAAACAAGCAATCCTGAAATCAAAGCAGGTGCTCCACTAGGCTTCTGCGCTGAAACTCAACTCCTCCATGGTGTACCTGCGTTGCAAAGCAGGTAGAACAAAGGCCACCTGCGCTGAGCGAGATGGGACAAGTGGCACACTAAGTCATTTCTCTGGAATCTTCCAAAAATGACACTTGGATCAGAGATTTCGCCTTGTGATGAGTCAGAGGCTCTGTTTCTCCAAGTGGAAGCAAGGTTCTCCAAGTGGACTCAAGAACTGAAGATCAACTGAAGAGAGAGAGGACACAAGGCAGCTACACATCAGTTGCAAGCTGACTCATCCTTTCTCAGTTCATCTATATATTGAGCTCTCTCCTATGAGCTCAGGAGGCTGGAATTTTGTGCAAAGTAATGATATGTTGTTGGTTTCACTATAGAACTATTGGGTGATTGCTTGAAGGAGGTGAAGAGGAGAAATTCTTTCTGCTGGGAGGTGTTGCTGGATTGGGGCCTTCAATGGTTGTAACTCTCTCAGAACTTTACTTCTTCTATTAATAAAATCTATTGAGGTTCTTCTATATGCACTTGTTTCAATGATGTATTGTGATAATTGTATATTTGATTTATGCTAATCCTTGAATCAGTTATGATTGCATGCTTCTTGTAGTTTCCTTCTTTGTTATTTTGCAGGATCTCATTGTAGCTGGGCCAGCAAAAGAGCAAGGAGATGGGAGCAAGCAGCAAAGAGAAGAGTTTGGATTCGACATTAAGCGCAAGGCAACGGTTAGTGCATTTCTTCATTCTCTCTTGCTTTCGTAAAGAAGTAAACCTTAAGTAGTTTTCTTTACAGTTGTTGCTGAGGTACTATCACCCTTAGAGTGGGATAGGGTCATCCGAATCGGATACTTTTCCCTACAACAAATTGGCAATTCCGCTGGGGATCGTATCTGTTTGATTGTTTGTAGTATTTTGCTATTCGTTTCCTGAACAAAAGAGTACCAAATCGAAAAGCTTTTGACTATATCAAAAGCGAAGTAGAGGGCGGCTACTCTAGCTCATTTCTGAGCATGTTCATGATTTGAAGAGCTGATCTACAAGGATCCTTGTAAGCTCTTAGTGATAGCTTTTCACCTTCCTTATCATCCCTTAGTGTGTGCTTGACTGATAGCTTCTGATTTGAGCAAAAACTGTGAATTTTTTAGAAAATTGTGACCCGGAAACTGAGAAAATGCAACTTTCGTTTTCCAAAGCAGGTAGTACACAGGCTACCTGCTTTGCAACGCAGGTCCCGAAGGGGCTACCTGCGCTGAGAGCCAGACTGGCTGTGCAGCACCTGCGTTGGCCCAATTTTGCCTAGTGCATTCGGGGTTTCCTCCCTTTTTCTTGCCTGTTTTCACTATAGATTTTGCAGCCAGTTACCAGTCTTGTACCTATTCTGAAACCAACCTTACTTGCAATCATTCCGCCTCTGTTATATAACGAAATTGTACTTGTTCTTTTGTATTTCTTACATCATTTACAATTTCCCATAATGAAAGTGAACTAGTCTTGCTTTGGCCTCTTAGATCTGAACCTGTGTTAGGCATTTTGCTGGTCTAAAGAGTTAGCTTGTTTGCTGTCCATAGCTGATTAGTCTTTTTTACTTTCGTCATTATGGTTTGATTTCATGTATTTCCAGTGATTAAACAAGTAAATCTTAAGGTGTCTTTTGATTTAGGACTAGCTTGTTTACTTTCTCTTGAAATCGAAATCAAAGTTGTATAACAACTTTCTTTTTGTAATACATCAACATTAAGAAAGGGAAAAGAAAATACATGCATTGTGCATTTTGCATTTGACTGTTTGCATGCTGATTTAGGAAAAAATTGCATTAGTGTGTGCTCTATGATCTGTGTGAAAAGATTTGCCTTTCTTCTCCCTTAGTAGTTAAGATTTTCAAAGTTGAAAGATTGAAAAGTTTGCTTCTCATCTTAGACTGCATTCAGGAATTTGTTACATACATCTCGTGGTGATCCTTAAAGGCAAACTGCTAAACAAGATCAACATTAAAATAAATTCAATTTACATAACAACGCTTTGTAACATAACGCAAACACATAGAGGTCTAGGTAGAGACGTGTTCCGGCGTCGTTAAACATAGTGACTGTCGATCTCTACGAAGGTGGGTGATTCCTCTTGAGAGTCGGTGGCACTAATACGGACTTGTGCTCCCACGTACCATCGCGTATATATTGGGAGACCCCTATAGGAACAAAGCCTTTATCCATAGGAAGCCATGTCGGCCGCCCTACTGATCGCGATGCAGTGAACACAGCATTCACGAAGATCGACCACCCGTACCGTAAAACGTATTCTGTGGTTTCGCGAAAAGTTTGGCACACCCTCTGCCTAGAACTCCAGAGAAGTTTCTTTTGGCCTTTTTCAAACTCTATAACTGAAAAAGTCCATCCGAGCATTTGTCACTTCGGGCTCGTTAAAACATCGAAGGAGACTAGAGTCATCTTTAGCTTTTTCTCGACTCTTAAAACATGAAAAAGCAAAGTTGTGTCTAAAGCGTCGTTAATAAAATTTATTTTAATCGGAACATAATCACATGTTATTCCCACGTTGATCTTTCAGTTGAAAAGTATGGAGCCCACCAACCAAGGAAGTCACCTTGGTGGAAGTCCCAATCCCTTCTCCTCTTGGGGAGATGTTGGTGCGCCTCATATGGCCACATTGTCACTTCCAGGATTGACAATTGGCCTACCTGTATGGCTCTTTTCAACTAATGTAGTTCACATCACCACTAATCCTGAGCAATCGAATCAACAGTCAGACCAGTCTATAGCTACCCACCAGCCTTCCACTTCTTACAATTCTTCCTCTGATCCTTCATCTTCGCAAGGTAGAGCCGGAAAAAGTCAGCCTCCAAGGGAGAAGAAGGAAAAGAAGAAGAAAGAAAAGAAGTAGAAGGGGCCTATGGCGAAGGCGACTGGGAGCAAGCAAAAGACATCTGACAAAAATCCACACACTGCACCGACCGGGCCTAAATCACCATGTGTCATTTGCAAAGGGACCCACTTCCATCGTGATTGTCCTTGTATTCCCCGGATACTAAGGGACTGGTCCCCCAGGTTGCACAATCCAGTAGCATCAACCTCTGGTAGTCATGTTGATTGCAGTCCGTCAACTAGCGAGAGTGAAGGACGAAAAGGGAGACCAAGATCACCCTGTATGTTGTGTGAAGGCAATCACGCCATCCACCGATGTCCATTCTTAGATGAGGCGAAGAGAGTTTTGGAAGATCGTCCGGTATCACCGTTACGACTTCCTCCTGGATACCAAAAACTCGTGCCTAATCCCTCGATAGTTGAAAATCCAGCTGGCCCGCTCAAGTGGTCAGCTGAAGTGTCAGTCATTGAGAATGAACCTGCTGAATCCAGACCAGACGAAAGTCTAAAGGTCGAAACGGCAGTTGACCCAGTTCTTCCTTCAGAGGTTTCATCCTCAAATGACTCCGTCATTGAAGACCCATCTTCAAATGACTCCCTCACTGAAGAGGATAAGGATGACACCGTCCATATTCTTTTCATCAACACAGACTCTGATGAGCATCAGGGCAATGCGCCCATTCCTTTATCGCAGGAAGGAACATCGTCAGGGTCATATCCGGCCGTGTATTCGGTCCCACCACCAAGCAACCTAGTTGTATCCTTTGATTGGAATCAACTAGGCAGACCCCGGTTACCAGCCAGTATCCCATTCAGAATCATCATCCAAATCTACAGAATGGTGATGGTTGGAACTATCATTGATGAAGGGGCATCTGTGAGTATCCTTTCCTCTATTGCTTGGAAAGCACTGGGTTCCCCGGTGCTTTTACCTGAGATGAGAAATCTATCGGGTTTTGATAAAGGAACTAGTCACCCGTTAGGGATTCTCCCCAATGTTCCCATTACATTGAGGGGGAAGACAGTTCATATGAACGTCATGGTCGTCCAGGGACCCTTGGTTTATAACTTACTCCTTGGACGAGACTATATATATTGCATGGAGGCGATAGTGTCCTCACTCTTCAGAGTTATGTGTTTTCTGCACGAAGGAAGAATGGTCAAGCTCGTAGACCAACTTTCATTTCCAGGATCACGCATCGCAAATAGTCAAATACCATCCCTTAACGGTTTATTCACTCAAGGAATGCCTCCACCCCCGGTTCTACTTCCCGATGAATGCGAGTGATTCGGAAAGATGTAACTGGGACCCAGGGGGCATGCACCCTGGCCTGCCTTGGGCAGAGGAAACCTTGGGTATAAAGTTAATTTCCGCAGAAGAATGGGACTAGTCCGTACCCCGTCCGAAAGAAGGAAGAGAGGGTTGTTCTAGGATAAAGTTATTTTGTCAAAGTTATGTGAGTGAGATAATCAGCTTCTCGCACCCTTTGTCTAAAAAGTAGGCTCTCCTGAGGGAGGAGATCCATTTGTGGCGGCAAGTAGCCACCATCTTTGAAGGCAAGCCTCACCCATTGAAACATATGTTTTGAAGGATAAGTAGGGGCAGCCTCCAAAGAAAGAGATGAAATTGCTGCAACAAGTAGTCACCATCCTTAGCAACCTAATGATAGACATCGCCGAAAAGAGAGTTTAGTTTGCGGCAGCAAATAGAACCATTTTTCGGGTAATAAGAAAGAGGCAGCGCCTCGAAATTATACTTTATACCTGGGGGCATGCGAACCTTTTGGAGTGCAAGCACGGGATGACTATTTATTTTTTTAAATTTTTAGGTCCTCCCTTTAAACCTGTAGGTCTAACCCGTTAAACTCGTAGGATTAGCTGTTTCCAGCGTGCATAAAGAAAGGATGTGGGGCAAAATTTAAAACTTGCCAAATTGGAGTAACTAGTGAGGTATAGCTCCTTAAATATGACTACCTCACCTGAGGCGTTCCTTGTATTATGACTGGTATAATTGAGCAAGGTTTGGTCGCATTCAAGCTCATTAAAAAATGAACTGCCCCTTAAGGTTTAGGGGGCATATGCCTCGACTGCATTATTATGCTGGGGGCATCCATCACCGAGAAATTTTAGCACATAGTTCATGCTCGTTAAAAAATAAACATAAGTTGTGAGCAATCTTCCCCTTGAGTTCAAGCTCACCCAGAAAAAATGAATCGGTAAATAACCTTGGTAAATGTAACCTTTGACAGCCATATTAAAGCCCTTGGTCGTGTTCTTGCAGTCTCACCTCCATCTGTTCATTTGGCCAATCGTTCATCTCCATATGTTTTTTTACCCATTTTGAGGAACAGCTGCGAAGAGTGATTTCACTTAGCCATCCTTGTGACACTGCCGTGATTGGAAAATTCCAACCTGTACCTGGAATCTGCTGCTATCCCTGTTTATCACTCGTTCCTCAAAAGACGAGTCTTCTTTGAGCTCTTTTCTCTTGACTCGTAAAATATGAAAAGTTTGCCGAGTTTTGGCCTTCCAGCTTGTTAAACGACCGGAAGAGCTATCCCTCCTCTAGATTTTAATCTTTTTGGACCTGAGGGATTATTGCACAAAAAGATCGAGCGCTTGTTTTGTTCGGCTCGTTAAAGCAATCGAAAATTCATCCCTTCTGTATTGTTTTATACTTTTTCGGACTTAAGGGATTAGATGATGAAAAAGGAATTCTGGAGTTGACTTTACGTACCTTTTCAGACTCTCTAAAAGTGAAAAGGACCGACTTATCCTTGTCGTTAGACTCGTTAAATTCATTAAAAAGCGACAAACTTGTCTTTAGACGAGAACGAGTTTCCCTATCGCTAGACTCGTTAAAACATAGCGATGGGCTTGCCCGAAGGGCAGGTTATAGAACAAGCATATGTTATCCTCCTCAAGCTTGATAAAAATAAAGAGGTACTGGTTAGCAATGACTGGGGAAAAATTGGGAGAACCTCACAGCTTTAATGGTAGCAAGTCGCTCTTGAACATGACACTTTGTCCTCCGTACCACATCGGGTTGGGTTGTTTCATTCACCGGTCTCATCACCATGGTTCTCGTCACACCATCCACATTTGGGGTAATGCTACCAATCCATCACATCAGTGTCGTTATATGTTCAAGAGATGTTGTTCTGCAAAGAGTCAACCGTGTCCCATCCACTGCCATACATTGTCCTTCATCCATTTCATGACCGCCACCCTGAATCATACATCACAGTTTGTTTTCACATCATCACAATCACTAGCTCCGTTCCATGTCACTGATGTGGGATTCATTAAGGCCCTCCTTTGACGGATCGCTCCTTGTCGACATCAGCTCATTATCCAAGGAGTTGATCTAGGAACAACCCCTTCAGTACTTTGAAGCTTGCATGCCTCAATGGCAAGTTTCTCACTTCCGGCGATAGGTATACATCAATGACCTTCGACCAGAAGATTTTGCATGGTGGTCGACGCCAAGTCCTTTATTCCCACCATGTGAATTGTACTGCCATACCTTGAGGGTCATCATCCTTATTGGTGATTCCTCTCGTGCTTGTTAACGGTTTACATCATTGACCGGTAATCAAGCGATGTCTTTCCATGTTCGACTTCAAGAAATTCTCACATGGATCGACCTGTACATCGAGTGAAGATCGGAAGAGATTGAAGACCCCGGATCTAGTTTCATCCATCCGGGCTGCGATATATATTCAGGATATAAAGACATTTGATATGTACATCATTGCAGCAGATGATCATCCTTCTCAAAGGATGATAATTTCAGCAGAGAATTATCAGTCTATCATCAGACGATCATCTGTGCTATGTACCAAAATGAATTTATAAAGCTGAGCATGGGAATGCCCACCTCAGCTAGATCATGAAAAAGAATGAAAAATAATGTATTGTATTGTATCTTATTACAAGACACTTCTCAGCAGATTGAATGAACTTCGGATCCTCCTAATAAAGCATTTCACCCGATAAACGACCTCATACTTTAGGGGGCATCTGTTATAGACAATTTTGTGCCTTGCAGCATCAGGCATGAATTGTCAATAATCCAAGGGATCCAAAGTCCCTAAACATGATGTTCCTACCCCTAGAGGAACAAGGTCAGCAAACCAACAGCTCTCAGATCAGTTCTCCACCTGAAAACACTCAAAAACAAGCAATCCTGAAATCAAAGCAGGTGCTCCACTAGGCTTCTGCGCTGAAACTCAACTCCTCCATGGTGTACCTGCGTTGCAAAGCAGGTAGAACAAAGGCCACCTACGCTGAGCGAGATGGGACAAGTGGCACACTGAGTCATTGCTCTGGAATCTTCCAAAAATGACACTTGGATCAGAGATTTCGCCTTGTGATGAGTCAGAGGCTCTGTTTCTCCAAGTGGAAGCAAGGTTCTCCAAGTGGACTCAAGAACTGAAGATCAACTGAAGAGAGAGAGGACACAAGGCAGCTACACATCAGTTGCAAGCTGACTCATCCTTTCTCAATTCATCTATATATTGAGCTCTCTCCTATGAGCTCAGGAGGCTGGAATTTTGTGCAAAGTAATGATATGATGTTGGTTTCACTATAGAACTATTGGGTGATTGCTTGAAGGAGGTGAAGAGGAGAAATTCTTTCTGCTGGGAGGTGTTGCTGGATTGGGGCCTTCAATGGTTGTAACTCTCTTAGAACTTTACTTCTTCTATTAATAAAAGCTATTGAGGTTCTTCTATATGCACTTGTTTCAATGATGTATTGTGATAATTGTATATTTGATTTATGCTAATCCTTGAATCAGTTATGATTGCATGCTTCTTGTAGTTTCCTTCTTTGTTATTTTGCAGGATCTCATTGTAGCTGGGCCAGCAAAAGAGCAAGGAGCTGGGAGCAAGCAGCAAAGAGAAGAGTTTGGATTCGACATTAAGCGCAAGGCAACGATTAGTGCATTTCTTCATTCTCTCTTGCTTTCGTAAAGAAGTAAACCTTAAGTAGTTTTCTTTACAGTTGTTGCTGAGGTACTATCACCCTTAGAGTGGGATAGGGTCATCCGAATCGGATACTTTTCCCTACAACAGCCCGGCATCCTGATGAGGGCGCAGCAGTTGTTCGATTTCCTGATGGTTACTTTCACTGGCTAGAGAGCCAGGTCTTTGCTATTCAGGACTTTCCTTATGCCGGAATGGATTTTCATAATGATCCGGACATGGTTCTTCCACAGGGAGAACAGTGGGACGACAGAGGTATTTTATTTCTCACGAGTTTTCAAATTATGTATATTATTTTTTTTTTGTTTTTATATATCGCCTCAAAACTAACAGCACAAATTTTCAAAATGCAGATGTAGGTCCACGGCGTCCAGCCAACCTCCAGGATTTTGAGAGGAGACTACCAGCTGTACCAGCACCAGCCCCACAGGATGCGGCCGCAGAGACCTTAGCCGAGCTGGAACAGGATCTAGAGCGTCTGACGGCGGATATACCAGAGACCACCATAGATGACATTCCCATTCGACTTCAGCGCTATGTGGTCGCAGTCCCAGGACCTTTTAGGAGGTTCTTGTGTAGGGTAGCACAGGCAGTGGTCTCGTATAGAGAGCACCACCAGTGATTGGCTAGTCACTTTTGTAGACACATATGACATTTTTGGCTTTTTGTACTTATCATTTTTGCCGATCATAAGGTGTTTTTCAACCTATGATCAAAGACGATGTATATTTTTGACACACTCCTATCTATATATATATATATATATCATTATTACCGGCTCATTTTGTTTAACATATGTGATGAAATGTTTTTTTTAAATTTACTTGTATGATTATCGTAAATGTCTGTCCAACATTCGAGAAGCAATTGCATCTGCTAATGTATTTAAAGACCTTAGAATATGTTGATATTCAATGTAATCAAATTCATGTTCCAAGAGACGCACTCTCAAAAACAACCTTAATAACACATGATTTCTAATGGCATATACTCTATTAAGCTGTAATACAATGAGTTCAGAATCTAACCTCACTATCAAACGTCGAATTCCAAATGAAATAGATTCAGACAATAATTCAACCACTGCACTGTATTCTGCAATGTTGTTCGTCGTTTGACCGAGGCTCACCCCATGCATAGAAACTAACTCGTCAGAGGGCGAATAGATAACCCAAGTTGCGGAAGAGATATTTCATGTACTACGACAAGCACCATCGGCAAATCCAATGTACATTTGGAGAGGCGTCGACATCTGCAATATCAAGAGTAAAACCAAGATAAGCCAGAATAACGACGAAAAACACACTTTCTAAGCTAAGCACACTATATAAACTAACAAACATACTAGCTAGAAAGAAAACCTAACCTAACTAAAAATCTCCACACCCACCATTTAAGCATAATACCTCTTTAGGTAAAGTCCATTTCTGGGTTTACCCAAAGAGTCCCCATCAAAATCTACCAGCTCATAAGCCCCTTTTGCTAGCTTTCGCTTTAGAATATAGGGTCCATGCCACATAGGAATGAATTTTCCAGCACCTAGCTTATCGTTAGCTTGATCATATAACAGCACTAGGTCTCCCTCCGAAAAAATTCGAGGGGTCACATTTCTATCATACTGAGCTTTCATTCGCTTCGCGTGAGTCTCGATTGCCAATGCAGCGTCACGTCGAGTCTCATCTAATTGAGCTAAGTATAATAAACGTTTCTCCTCTTCGGAAGTAGCTGGGATTAATTCGACAGCCATTTGAAGTGATGGGAATTCGCATTCAATGGGTAACACAGCTTCCAAGCCATAAACTAGCTGGAAAGGAGTGAACCCTGTTGAAGTTTTCACTGAAGTTCGGTATGCCCATAGCGCTGAAAATAACATGTTGTGCCAATTCGACCAATGAATACCAATGATTCGTCAGATCATGATAACCAGAACTTTGTTGATAGACTCAACTAAATCGTTGGCTTGCGGATAATAAGGAGTAGAGTTATCGTGGCGCAAACCAAGCTGGCTTGTAAGCTCAGTCATCATGATGTTTCGAAAATGGCTCCCATGTTCAGTGATGATTGCTTGTGGGACACCAAATCTAGTTATAATGTGATTGAATACGAAAAATGCAGTTGTTTTGCCGCTTGCGTCGAATGTAGGCATCGCCTTGGCCCATTTAGTAAAATAATCAACCGCGAGGATGATATACGCATGCCCCCCGGCCGAGTGAGGGTTACAAGTAATAAAATTGATACCCCATTTGGCGAAAGGACCAACGGCAATTATAGGATGGAGAGGAGCAGGTGGTGCGCATATCTTACGATCAAACACTTGACAGTTGTGGCACTTCCGGACCGCAATGATACAATCTTTAAACATGGACGGCCAGAAATAGCCAGCGCGTAACACCTTCTGAGCTGTGGCATACCCAGACATATGACCGCCACATGCTCCAGAGTGACAATCATTCAAAACCCTCTCAGCCTCTTCATGAGTTAAACAACGTCGAAAAACTAAGTCTGCCCCCCAGCGATAAAGTGTATCTCCAATAATCTTGTATTGCTGGGATTGAAACCGAATTTTTCAACATTCCGTCTTTGAAGCTTCAGCCCGAAAGGTTTGGGTTTGGAGATAGATGATTATATCCCCGTACCATGGATCTAAATTACTGATAAGAAACAAAGATTCGTCCGCGATGGACTCCTCTGCCACAGTTTCTCTGTCAGCACGCGGGAAATCACACATCAATTCCGCAAAAACTAAGGATTTCTTAGACTTGGACTTCTCAAACTCCAAGTCGAACTCTTGCAGGATAACGATCCATTTAGATTACTTGCCCCCTAGCAGTTGTTTTTTCAAAATATAAATCATGGGGTTGCAATCCGAAATAACTGTAGTTTTACGGAGAAGAATGTAGTGACGAAAACGCTGGACAGCTTGAATGGCTGCCAGGGCCAATTTCTCCACATGCGAATATTTTAGCTCAGTGGGATTTAATGTCCTACTAAGATAATATATCACATGTTCCGCTCCGAATTCATCTTCTTGAACTAACACCATTCCAATGGTGGAATGCGAAGCTGCGAGGTATAAGAAGTAGTCCTGGTTGTAGTTGGGAGGATGCAACAACGGTGCATGGGTCAACGCGTGCTTAAGTGCATCAAAAGATTGTTGGGCAATCTCATCCCAAAATAATTGAGCGTTCTGTTTCAACAACCGTGTAAAACCTTTAGTGACCTCGGCGTAGTTTGGAATGAATCGGCGTAAAAAGTTTTCTTTCCCTTGCAAACTTTGGAGTTGGCGCAAACTCGAAGGAGGAGGTAATTTGATGATAGCTTCGACCTTCGAGGGATCGACGCGAATGCCGGCTTTTGAAACAACAAATCCCAGCAATTGACCCGTCTCTATACAGAATACACACTTGTGGGGATTCAACCGAATTCGATAATGCCTACACCTAAAGATTGCTCGTAAATGGACAAGGTGCTCAGCTCGATGTAAAGAATGAGCAGGCAAATCATCGAGGTACGGTTGCACAATGTGCTTGATGTCATGAAATGCGTAAGACATCGCCCGTTGAAAAGTGGCTCCGGCATTCTTAATCCCAAAAGGTAATTTGCAATAAGAAAATGTCCCCCATGGACAAATGAATGTCGTTTTTGGTTGATCAGCAGGTAGAATATTGATTTGATTATAGCCCGAAAAACCATCCATAAAGGAAAACATTTCACTTCCGGCACAATCATCAATAATTTGATCGATATAAGGTGTAGGATAGTTGTCTTTTGGACAAGCTCGATTTATATCCCTATAATCGATACAGATTCTTATTGTTCCTTGTTTCTTGTTAACCGGAACAATATTCGATACCCAATCCGTTAACGGGATTGGATAAATGAAACCTGCTTTCAACAGCTTCTCGACTTCTGCTTTAATCGCAGCCGCTTTCCGAGGGTGAATCTGACGCAACCGTTGCCGGACGGGTTTAGCGTCCGGGTAGGTCTTTATTTCATGAACAACAATGGCAGGGTCGATTCCTGGCATTTCCTCGTAAGACCAGGCAAACACATCGCGGAATTCTTAGAATAGGGCCTTGTAAGTTAGAATTTCATCTGTTGTACATGAGGCACCTATATGAATGTTTTCCTCAATTCCGGGCTTCACTGAAATATCAATGGGAATAGTGCGAGAAATATTCCCTAAATTCAGCTCTGAATCAGAATGTTTCGTTGGATTCTGAGCGTCTTTGACATATTCAGTGGTAAAGATAGATGAAAAGTCATTTTCAAAAGCATCATCCTCAGGTAAAAACGAAGATCTGTGATGGAGATCTTCCCATGGTAGATCGTCTACACTTAGGATTTCGCGAAGTTGCTCGTCAGATGACACGACTTCGGGAAACGCTATCCATTCTGAGGTTGATGTGAAAAGTGATTCTTCACTGACCACATTCATTTGGTCGATTTGGGTTGAACACGAGTCGGTGAAAGACATGACGGCTTCATAAGCAGTTTCATATGGACTCAAAGGCATAGCATCACCGAATGAGTCTATCTCAGATTCAGATGGGACAATCCAAGGATCATCATAAATAATGTTTTCTGATGTAATCATATGAATTGATGCAAATGAAGGGTCTGCGTTGATTGGAGGGAAAGGAAAAGTTCCCAGTAAACTGGAATCTTTAACTAAACCTATGCCAACGTCCCTATAAGGGATTGTCGTCTTACCGACATGCTGGATACTCTCTGAAGAGGCTGGGTCGGATGAAAAGTATGTCAGCTGATCAATTGTCATGATCTTACCGTTATGTGGAAACTTTATTACTCTGAAGACCGATGAAACGACCGCTGTCATAGCATATGACCAACTTCGACCCAGAAGAAGGTTGCAGTCTAGAGGGGCATCAACCACTTCCACATCTAGACTAACGGTTTTACCTTCTACCCCTATAGGAAATTCATGTAGAATACCAAACGGACGGAACCCACGGCCATCAAAGGCCTTAAGGATGGTCGAGGATTGGTTCAGCGAAGGAGAACCAAGCAATCTCCAACATTGAATCGAGATAATACACGTAGAAGCTCCCTCATCAATCACAGTCCGATGAATAGGTCTGTTTTTGACTATCACTGGAATTTGGAAAGCCATTTGATGGGGTAGACACGGTGTACTATTTTCTAGGTCGAAGATTATCATATTCGGGTCCTGAACATCAACAGCTCCGATAGCCGACAAAAGTAATTTTTGTTGTGCTGGGCATGATTGCAGCACTTCTAAAGCCGACATTGCTGAGGGTGAAACAACTAAGTCCTCAACAATGTTGTAATTCTAGGCCGCTCTCGCATGTGGATTGAAAGCAGACCTTCGAAGTACACCCTTGGCGGGCGGTTTGATTACTAAGTCCGGGTTAGGTTTTTCGATCTGTAGTGGATCGGAACCAGGAGCTGAGGTTGATGGATTAGAATGAGAAGATTCTGCTTCCTTACCATCAACAGGATTCTTACTACCATAATCTTGCGACTGAGTCACAATCCTTACATGAGACATCATCAAAATGGGTTCTTCACTGGCAGTCGAGGAAGAACCTATCATCTTACTCTCCTGCTTTGGAAATGGATTTGTTAACACAGCAGGAATGGGAGAACCTTTGACTATTTTCACAACCTCGGCCCGATGAGGGCAATCTCTTGTAAAATGATCCTCTTCACAAATAAGACAAGGATATCGAGGTTTGCACTTTTCGTCATTGGTTTCCGACTTTTCCGTTTTCTCCTTCGGAGTTTTGTCTACTTTAGCCTTCTTCTTTCCTTTCTTCTTTCCACCGTTTTTTGATTTGTCCGTAGATGACTCTACAGCGTGAATATCAGCGGAAAGTTCAGGAGAAGACTCTCCTGTCAGGGAATCAGGCAAGGTGATTATAGGAGTAGTAGAAGTCTTGGAAGATTTCTTCTTGCTCTTTGTATTCACGATACCAATCATACCATAAGCGGCACGAGATCCCGAAGGAGCAGCAACGATTTGATTCGATTTTGGAAGATCTGGAATCTTCTCGTGTAACGTACCTGACTGAGTATAAACTAAGTCAAGGTACTACGCCTGAGCAATGACTTGCTCCTCAGTAACTACTCCGGCCTTAGCTACATCTTCAGTAATCTTCGGTAATAATGATTTAACAAACCATTCAGCTAATATTTGGTCCGGAATAAAAACTTTCACTAACCTTCTTCGACATCTCCACTCATGAATGTGATCAGAAATATACGTGGACGTCGATTGTTTTAGTGAAGTTAACAACTCCGTGCCGTTATCATATCTGACCGGCAACTGAAAGTGAGTTAAGAACGAAGTAGCTAACTGGCTGAAATTGTAAAAAGAGGCCTGTGGTAACTCAATGTACCACTTGGCCGCGAGACCAATGAGTGTACGCTGGAAAAGACGTAAACGGATCGAATCATCCGAGATAGAATTTGAAGCACACCAGAGGTGGTAAGTCATCACATGATTGGACGGATCCTCTCCAGACTTACCTTCGAACTTGGGTATATCGCTGGGCAACTTATTTGGCATTGGCGGCCAGAACGGAAGATATTGAATTGGATCGTTCGTTAGGCGCGTCAAGTCTGGTAAATCCAAAGTTGCGATAAACGGTAATTGCCGGTTAGGATCTCTAAAACTCTGGGTCACAAGACCAGTCCCAGGAGGAGGATATCCCGGATAACTAGGAACAGGAATCGCATTAGGGATATTATATCCTCCTGGAAAACCAGGATTAACCGGACCGTACTAGGGTTGTTGAGGTTGTTGATAAGTGTACCCAGGATACGGTTGATACTGGTAAACCGGCTGTTGGACAACTTGCCCATGTTGGTACTGTCCCTGGTACGGTTGATGAACAAATTGAGGTTGAGTAGTGCCAACCGTACTTATACCAGGCTGACCTATAGGCATCTGGACCGTGGTTTGAATCGTAGGTCCAGACAACGGTAAATATGTCTGAGGAGTGGTTGCAGAGACAGTAGAAACCAGAGCTGTCGATACTCCAGAAGTAAGTGCGGCAGATGTAGCAGTAGTTGCAGCAGCCGTTTGACATGGAGTACTAGGTGCAATTGGCGGCTGAGTAACTACCGAAGTTACAGAAGTTTGAACATTTGACTGGACAGGTTGTGGTTGCTGGGGTGGACCAGAAACTATGGGTTTTCCAGCTTGAGGTACCAACTGTATACTTGGCTGCAACACCTGTTGACCTTGTGATGGATCCCACACCATCATTCTGGGGAATTGACCCGTAACAGGATGAGAATACTGAGATCCATAACTGGATTGAGGATAGGATTGATAATTGAAAGGTACAGTTCCCATACCTTGAACATATGACTGACCTTGAGGTGGTTGATAACCTTCACTCGAGTATTGACCTTGAGGTTGATAACCTTGAGGTAAATACGAATACTGGGGTTGACCTTGACCTTGACGTTGATACCCTTGAGTTTGATACCCTTGGGGTTGATACCCTTGAGGTAAATATTGATACTGAGGTTGACCTTGGGGTACATATTGAGGCTGGGGTTGACCTTGAGGCATGTATTGCACCATAGGTACATACTGACCTTGAGGCTGCCCCCCAGACACAATTTGTGTACCTTGAGGTTGCCCCCCAGGTGGTAATTGACCACCTTGAGGTTGAGAAACGGGAACTGAACCTAACATCATGTAAATGTCCCCTATACCCAATGGTTTATTACCATTGTTTCCAGCTAATAACCCATGATCGACGGGTTGAGGAGATGCCCCCGCAAAGATACCAGAAAGTGACTGATACCCGGTGGGAACAGAAGGACCGTCGTGTAAGAAATATTCAGAAGTTTGAGTAAACACGGACGACTGACCATACACATTTACAGGAGTATAAATACCTCCAGGTGGAAAAGGAGTACGAGGTGTAGAAAAACCTAACCCTGAGTTGTCTAAATAATTGGTTAACGAAAGGTACCAAGTAGTACTTCTAGGAGGACTGTAAAAGATAGATTCACGCTCCCTGAGCTCAATAGTAAGTTGATCTTCAAGGTTAGAGACACCTATTTCTTCCTCTGGAGCAAGTTATTCAATAGCAATCAGACCAGTAGGAAGATTTTCGGTGATAACTCGTTCTACTCTTGGTGAATCTGGAACACTAGAAGTCGGAGTAACAGGTTCATATATTTCAGGTTCTTCGCCTGTATCACTAGTAGACGAAAAACTACCAGCAAGCTCAGACACTGTAACAGCTTCGGGATTATAACCTGTCTCTAGACTTTGGTAATCTGGATGGACTACCAAGGAAGATTCTCCTTCTTCAGGTGAACCTACTCTACTGCCACTAGGAGGAGTTACAAGGACCTTCAAACCTTCTAGATTACTCGGGTCATCTCGAGGAGGCTCACCCCGAAGTCTACGGGATCTCCTCAACAATTCGGCCACAGAAACAACTTCAGGAGACTGTCCCCGAAGTCTATGGGACTGTCTCGATAATTCCGCCACAGCTAAAAACTTTTAACTACTACACACGAAAACAAAGTAAAATCTCAAATCAAACCACCTAAAGCCGCTAAAGAACCAAACAAATTTGAATCACACGCCTAAAGAATCTAGGGCATCAAACCAAGCACAAACAGTAGTCTTCCAGACCGAAAACGCTAGTTGGAGATGAAACCCAACATCGCCGGATTCAGTACAGAAGTGGCGGGTGGAACAGTTACCCCGACAACCTGCTTAATGAATAGACCGGCACAAGTTCCTCCACTTTAACCGTCTCGAGTGAAGTGAACCCCCCGGAAAATCCAAGTGAGTCTAGCCGACGTCTGCTCTAGGTACAGTGGGATCTTCCCTCCACCGTCACCTCGGTAGAATCCTAAAGATAATGGTCACTAAGGTTACCAACCGCAACAAATGCACCTGGGGGAACAATCTACACTCCGATAGCACGCAAGGGCAGAGTATCAAGCTCAATCCCCTTGCCAGTTCCATGACAATAATCCAAGGTTTACCGACAAGTGACCCCTGGCTCCTCGACAATGGTTAATCCGAGGTTTACCGTTTGTAATACGTGTGTGTCTGGCGTCGTTCCCAACGAGGGAGGATTGATCCCCTCACTGGTTCGGACACGAGCTCGTGCTTCTCCTTTAAGAGGAGCTTTCCCAGAGTACAAATGAGAGAATTGGATTTATTCTATCACAAGATAAGCTACTTGTTTGGTTTTGTTGTCTTGGAGAGTTAATTACTCTCCTACCCCAAGACACGAACCTGATCTAAATTGGTGTTTCAGAGCCCTAGTAAATAAAAGTTACTAAGTTGATTTTACTTTAAGCGTTAATTTTATGGTTTTTCTTAAAGACAAAAGGTAGCGGAAATGAAACCAATGGTGTGTAGACTCGACTCAAACCACTACAAAGATGCACCTAAGATGATTTACGCTACTTTTCTCTTTCAATGAAACTTCTAACTAAGAGAGTTGAGAAATGCAAATTTTATAGAAAACAACTTTCTTAGTAAAGACAATCAAAGAAACAATTCTCTTTATCTTTCCAAGCATACAAACATGACCACTCCTTACGTGCACGAAAAACTCTTTTTCTTTCAAAATGTCTCAAAGCTACTTGAAACAAAACTTTTCAAAGGAGATGTTTTTGTATTTTCTCTTATTTAATAAAGCATATAAATCTATTTTAACGAAAATCAATATTAAAAACTATAAAATCTATGAAAAATTGACTCACAAGCAAATCAAAAAGAAATTTACTCTAAAGCAAACTTAACGAGGCAAAAGCCTACAAAGATGATTCTAGGTTGTTTTACTTGACCAAAATCAAGTCAAGGACCAGCTAATGCAGAATCAAAAGACCAGTCAAATCAAAACTCAAATCTTTTTGTTCTTTTTGTAAAATGGAATTCAATACTCAATCAACAAGCACTTCGAAATTTGCCAAAGAGACAACTCAAAGGTAAGTTGCTCTCACAGGTAGACTTTATGATAGGTCCGACTCCTAAGAAGGTTGACAAAACCAAAGAGATCTAAGGCTTGACAACTTCTACTGCCAAAGTCACTACAGGACCTACTCAAAAATCAAACCCTAGGGCTTAAACTTCTATGAAATCCACTAAAACACTCAATGCTATCGAAACAAGTTCAGGTGAAGATCTTTGACAAGAGACTAATGGATCTGGGCAGTAAAAACTAAGAAAAAGCAAAATCTAAGAGGAAAAATGTAAAAAATGGAAATTGCTTAATTTTTAGCAGGGTACGCAGGCAACCGGTTAAGCCAGGTGCGGGCCCGCTCTGTGCACACAGCAACAGTGCGTACAAGTACGCACTGTGCAATACTCAGAGGGTGCGTACCACTGAAAAAGCCAAGAAAAACTAAATTCAATCTAACCCTAAGCTAACCCACCCAAATACAAAGTCACAGAGCCAAAAACCAGAAAATAAATCACTTTTCTCAGATCAAAGTTGCATACAAAGGAAAAGACTTTCACATCAATGGATTCCCCAGTGGAGTCGCCATTTTGTCAGGCGGAAAGAGTCGATAGTGCAGACACAACCAACCTCCATAGGAGCCTAAGACTCTCTAGTAACAAACAAGACAAGTAAGAGCAATCCTTCTCTAAACATGCATTTACTATATAAGAAATCAAGTGTTTAGATCCTACCTGTAGTCCAACGCCGTTGTAGCAGTCCAGCCCCGCTGATCCGGATGAGCTCCTCCTTCACTTCGAAACCTGCATCCACTAACAATCAAACGATTAAATAGCACTTGATAATCTCATAAAATAAAACATATTTAACACATAGACCAAGGAGTACATGAAACAACTCATAAATAACAAGTTATTGAGAAGAATGGACTCATTTGCATTAATAGGAAACAAAAGGAACAATTACAACCTGAGCCTTGGTGTTGTGCAAGTTCCTCCCAGGGTCCATCAAGAGTTCTCCTTTACTTTGACAAAGCTCACCCACTTCCAAATAGAACAATCAAAGATGGCAATCTCTCCTCACAAGCTTCTAAATGGGAGTCCTAATTCCAGCAGCATCTACCCTTAGAAATGTTTAGCTTTTAACCTCCCCTCCTTCTGGCCCAATGCCTGTATTTATAGTGCTCAAGAGGAAGTTAATCAGGTCCACCATCAATGGGATAATCCCCTCTTTGGATGGGATAGCTCCCTTATTGATGGGATAAGTTCCTCTTTGGTAGGAGTACATGAACCATCTGGAGGCGCTCAATACACGTCGAACAACCTTCTAGAATGCTCTAGAAATGACCACAAGTAACTTTTTAAAGATGAAACTTGCACATTTTGACCTTTACAGGGGTAGCACCTGCCCCTTTACATACAGAGCGTACAAGTACGCAGCTTTTGTGAACATTAGGTGCGTATCCGCAGGTAAGGTTGAGAGAACCTGCGTACCCAGAGATAAATACATTTATAAAGACTTTCTCTCTTTTTGGAGTTTGACATGGAGAGCAGAGGCATAAGACTTGCCCAGGAGGATAGTATGACTGTTGATAGAGCCATACTAACTGTAAATAGTCATGGTGACATTTTTTAGTGTAACACTCCTTATTCATACTTTGAGTTCATTGACCAGTTTGTATATCCTGCGTCCTGCCTCTTAATGAAGGTTCCTCCTCCCCGAATAACCTATGAAATGAAAAAGATCTTACAGTTGTCTAAGAATTTCAAATTAGGTGATTTGTACCGATATGAAAACCATACTGTCATCAGAATTTACGGATGTGAGTTGTGCCGTTACAGGCTCCCGAGATATGTGTCGATGAGGCTGTTTGCATTAGAATACTACAAGCAACTTATAAATTTAGATTTGACTCACTTCCACAGCACTAAGAAAAGGGCACAAATGAAATTCAGAGACCGCCTAGGCCCCTTCATCATGAATAAGAAGGATGGTTGGCAAGAAGCTGACCTGATACTCAGTGATCAATTCAAGTTGAAGAAGAGTTTCTGGTGGGCCCCTTATGACCCGCTTGGTTTCATTAATGCCAGAAGGGTCAAATATAGGTTAACACCCTATGACCATTCCAAAAAACCAGACATTGAAAAATATGCCAATCAAGATGCATGGGCACATGGAACTTTAATTGAAGAATTAACTCAAGAGGAAATTTTGGAACAAACTGCTAGAGATCTTGAAAAAACTCTTGACTTGGATTCTGATGACCAGGTATATTTCAGGCTGCCATACCAAGTCGAAGAGGGCCCATCTACAGCTACGGCCTCACAGATTGCCCAAGGAGCATCAACTTCAACAGCGGGTACAACCAAAGGGAAAGAGCCAATGGAAACAGAACAAGGGATGGTAAGAGAGCAGCCAGTCACTTCAATGGGGGAGACTCAAGGACAAGCCCTTCCACAACAAACAGAGGCAGCTCAAATACCAGTTCTCCAAACTCCACTCAATGAAGAGAGAGGCAGGAAAAGAGACCGGGAAGACTCCACACCTGCTAGTGGGTCTATGCAACAGCCTGAGTCAAAAAGGCAAAGAGGGGATTCTCCAATTGAGGAGGAGGTCAGTGAAGAGATCGTGGAAAGCCCGAGAAGGGAAGAAAGCCAGCATACACCAACAAGCTCTTTTCAGCAAGAGCAGCAGAGATAGCAAGAGCAAGATACACAATGCGGCATGGAGGTATCTTCCTCCACACAAAAAGGCAAAAAACCAGTCAGCACCAAGGCCAGCTTCAAAGAAATCAAAGCTCAAAATGAGCTACTAAGAGTGCAATTATATGAGCAATTCCTAAAGGCCACACCTTCCAAGCAGGAAAGACTGATGGCAGCATTTGATATAAAGCAAGAAAAGATGTTCCTGACCCACTTCAAGCCCAAGGTTCCACAGCCGCAGTCAGCTGTAGATTTCGTCAAGATGAGGTTAGAGGTCTTGTCCAAAGATATCCACCCTACGGACCAAATAGAGCTACAAAAGTAGACAGCTGAAATGCTTTATGCTACCCTTGCAGAAAAGGCCACATTGGCCCATGGGTTAGGCGAATATTTGAAGAATACCAACACTCAACTGGATTTTGAAATATTGTCCTCCACAGCTAAGGATAATAGAATCAAAACATTGGAGGAAATCATTATTGACTTTGGACATGATCCAAAAGATCCTAAGGGTGTGAGAACCCTTATGAAAAAGAAAGATGATGACATTGCTGCACTAAAAAAGAGATTGAGGCTGCAACCTACTGAGCACCCTCAAACAGGAGAACTGCAGGAGGAAAAAGAAGCTGAGGATCAATGGGATTTGATAATGAAATTAAATCAGAGAGTAATTGATTTAGAGGGAGATTTGGAGAGGGCACTACAAAGCAAGTAGGGAGAGTTGGCCTCCCAGCCACCTCAAACAGTTCCAACAGGTGTTGTTGTTCCTCCAGTACAAGCAATGGCCACCCCTCAAATTATTTCAACAACCACAACAGCTACAGAAACCACAACAGCGACAACAACAGTTCCTGAGGCTAGCATGAGCATGGACGAATTAAAAAGGGCTATCAAAGAGGTAGAGCTTCAGGCAATAGAGATTAGACAAGCCAGAGAAAAATTGGCTGAGCTAGAAACAAAGTATGACAAGTCCAAAATGACAGTGGCGGAGCAGACAAGAGAAATCAATGCCCTGAATGACAGAATCAAAACATTGGAGAAAGAGTTGTCATTGGACAAGGCCTTTGCTAAAATAAAGAGAATTCTGTGGGATAAAATAAATCTGTCAATCACTGGCTAATGGAGGTCAATTTAGGCAATATATGAGCAGGTGGAGCTGATTGGCCGTGCTAAAAATGAAATCTAGAGAGCCAAGGCAGCATTAGGTAATATGCCTGATCAGTCCAACAGAATGATCAATTTCCTGAATCACCAGACTAGGGAAGAGCTGGCAGCACTCAGTATCATGAACAGAACAGATGCCATACTCATAGCAAAAAGTGTGCTTACCCTGAGAAGCTTTGTGCAAACGCTGGAGGCAAGATGCAGGGATATACAAAGGGATGTGGATAGTTTTGACATAAGGCTTGTAGCATTATAGGCTAGAGGGTTGCCCAGCCTGCTGACCAGTGCTGGGAAATTATTGACATGTGACCAGTATTCCACCAGACTCAATAATTTTGTCACTAATCAGCTTACTGTTGCATCAAGTTCCGCAACAGAGACAGGGCCGCCTACAGGGCAGACACTCTATGACAAGCTGGAGAGCCTATTTTACCTAGAGCATGAGGTCAGCCATTTGTTTGAGATGCTGCCTAGTTATTACAAGTACACTGAGGCCGACGAAACACTTGTCAAAATACAAAGGCATCAGCTACCCTCTGAGAACTGGTGGCAGGAAATGTTGGCCATCTTGCCCAGGTAGCCTCGCTTCTACCCCTTTTTGTTCATTTTATAAGTCACAATCAGCTACAGGTCACCAGTAGGCACAGGTAAGGCACAAGGGACCGGACAGAGCAGTTACAGAGCACGCCGAACAGGTTGAAGCGGTCACAAAGCAAAGATGCTGGGACAATAAGTTTAAGGGCGCGAATTTTTGAAAGCACAGTTCAGCCGACTCAAATGAGCACAGAAGTCAACACTCACTGACAGAAAGGGCAGCTGTTTCATTTGTATTTATTTCTGCATTTACTTCTCATCAGCCACTTCTTAAGAGTTGTTAGAGAAGTTATTAGCTATTAACTTCTCATCTAGATATTTTTGTATCCAATTTTTGTATAAATACCACCCTCAGCATTGTTAAAAGGGTTGGTCGGCTAAATGTATCTCAAGAGAGACTCGCACTGTATGTCTGATCCTTTTTCTATAATCAAAGAATGCTCAAAAGTTTGGAGAACGACTGTCTGTGTTGTGTTTAAATGGTTGAAGAAGTGAATGTGGAATTCTTGTGCTGCATCCTGAAGCAATAAGTGCATCTTACCTTTGTTTTATTGTTATCACTATCTAAATATCAGAAAAAAAGAATAGCTTAGAATTAGTTTAAATACTCTCTACGCTCAATTTCTGTTGTTTTTTTATGTTTTCCTCTGAATGAATTGGTTATGAATATGAATTCCTTCTGGCTCATGTTTACCCCGATTCACTTGTGTTTGCCAATTATCTAGGGATTCTTAACTGCCCCTAGGTAGCGCTCTGTTAGTTCCCTTTGCTAAGTTGATTGAAAGATTCTTAACTGCCTCTCATCGCTTAGCATTTCCTTCCATCACTTAGACTTCAAAGATTGTTTCATATGCAGATACCTTGCTCCATGTTTGTCTTGTGACCAAGAAAACGCACCAGCAGTCCTACTCTTTGACTCCATGCCCAATGGTTCGAAATTGACCAGATAATGTTTTGCCTCTCTACTTGAAAGCACCATCCTTCCCACCATATCACAAGTTAAACCCCTAAACTCAATAGCTAGCCTAAAACCCTTCTCAATAAAGCTAAATCAGAAATAGAGAGCCCTCTATGATTGCAGGTGGGCTAGAACCTGCAGTCCAAAGTTGTTTTGTGGTTACCTCGATCGTATCCTTTCTGGAGCTTAAGGAAAACCTGAGTGATAACATAATGGTGACTCAGCTAGGGATTTTCCTCAGATAATTTCATAAAGTTTCACAGAGAAGGTGAGAAAGCTCCACTGAGAGAACCAGACCTTCACAACTATTTTACAAGTTCAGTTCTGATCTGTGAGGGTGGACAGAGATCAGGCACTTCAGAGTTGAATCATCCACCTGGCGACTCCACCTTATCTTCAAACAAGGCTCCACTGGAGGAGCGAACCTGAAAAGAGAATGCCTAAATTTTTTAAAGAGCTAAAGCTTCAAGACTTCTGAACACCACTTCGGGCAAAGTAATTCCATGTCAAAGAGCTAATAGTGAGACAGGATGACTCGATGTGTGGGGGATCTTGCAACACAGCAAGCTTTAGATGAATTCAGGAAGCTATTATCCCAATATGAGCTTGATCAAGATTTTGTTAGATCTGTGCTAGGAAAGGTCAAAACAATACAACAGCCTCAAATCAGAATGTGTTTTCTGGATCTAGTTGTTGAAGAACATCAAAATGAGATTGAATTTTTGCATTCTCAAATTCAGTCACATGATTTTCCTAATCCTAAAGAGTTCTTCCAAAATCTTCCTTCTCCTAGTCATAAGGAAATTGTATCACCTTCTGACTTACAGATTAAAGATGATCATCCTTTCAAGAGAAAGAAATATGTATTGGCTGTGGAGGTGGTTACTGAGGATGCAACTATTCCAACACACAAAGAAAGCCTGGAGGAAACTCTCGCACATGATGCTTTTACAGATCCTATAGCAGAGTACATAGAAGATTTCCTCTGCTCCCTCTCAAACTCTCTTACTAACATCCCCCTAAAGGACCTTGGGATCTGCCCAACAAGTCCTCATTCCATTTCATTTTTGTGAGGCATTGAGGTAAAGTGGGTTTTCTTAAAGGTAAAGAAGCCACATTTCTTGTCTAAAATCACCGTTTCACTCTCATTTGCCTCTGTATCTAAGTTTTACTGTTAAAACCTAGCCTTCTGCTCTTCTTTTACCTCACAATCCATATTAATTCCTAATTCTACTATTTAGCTCCCTAACTCATTCCCCATCCCCATTTCACTACTAAAAACTATATAAAAGTCCCCAAAAATATTAAATAGCCCTCCCTAGGCATTATAGCCATATGTTTGGTCCAGGAAATAGTAGTCCACTTGGGGCTCCTATTAGCCTTTCTCTCCCCTAACCTGGGAATTAACCTAACCCCTCATTAGACTAATAGCCTTTACCTAATTCCCCGCTCATCAAAACCCTCACATCCCCCCCCCCCCCGCGCAGTCATTATCCCCAAAAGTTTGATGTTTAAAAGCTTTATTAAACATTAAATTAACCCCCCGCATGCATATAACCTTACCCACAAAAACCCATTTCTCCAAAGTCTTAAATTCCGCGGACGTATAATACATAGACCCCCACGTCTAATGTTTAAACCCCCCACTATATCAAAAATTAAATAGAATAACGGGCGGATTCCCGCCCTAACTCTCCGCCAGTTTGATTGTGCCGCCAACGGTTGGATCTGGCCCACCCCAGATCTACGGTGGGCGGGTCCTCAGCGCTCGCCAACTGCCCGAGCTTTTGCGTCCGGGAGTTTGGCGGTTTTGTCGTTGTACTCCCGCCACGCATCAAGCTCTGGGGTGTGGCGGAGCCCCTCCCCCCAAAACCGCCCAGGCGCTATGGCAGTGCGCCCGAAACCACTTACCGCCTTCCCCGGTGACGTAAGTCCCGCGTCACCACCCTGCCCAGTCACCATGACACGTTGTCTGCCACCGTGTCATCTGTCGTACTGCCACGTCACCCGTCCACCTCCGTACATGATGACGTCATCTGCTGACATCATCTCGAAAAAGAGCCAAAAGCACCAAATGTCCATTTTTGCTTAAAAAAGTGTGGACGACTGTTGTATTTCATTTTTACTGGTTCATTTGAATGCTCTGGTCCCCTGTTTCATTCATTTTCGCACTCCCAAGGCTGGAAATCAACCAAGCAAGCTGTTGCTGCCTGCATTTCGAGTTCGCAGCCTTCCTACGCACCAGTTCGTCCACCTTCAGCGTCGTTCAAACAAGGTATTCACCATATTTTCCTCTCTTCGCACTTCTGCTTGAATTCTTTCTGTGGTGAACCTGCAAAAAATTCCCCAATTTGTAGTTCTGCTGCACTTGAAACCCCATTAAACCTATTGGAAACCCTTTACTTTAGAAAGGTCTCACAAACCTTCTTCCCATTTGCAAGTTTACTAGCAGAATTCAGTTTAACGCCCTACCCCCAGTAAAGATTTCTCAGCTGCTCAGCATTGCCCTATTTTACCCTGTTCCATTGTTTTAATCCGACCACTGAAACTACAATTGCCCTCTGTTCCCCTGCATTGTCCCTCATAGTCTCTAGCTCCGGAGAATTCACCAAGAAAAGGGGAAATTGACCCAAAATTCTACAAAATTGACCTCTTACAGCATAAGCTCTTAAGCTGTCCAGCCATTGTCACATTTGAAGCTCAGTTTGCCTACCCCTGCTATTTATTGTAAGCAAATCTCATAAGTCGATTGTTTCACTAGACATCCTTTCAGCTCAGGCACTCAAGAATCGCCAATGGCCACTCCGTCTGCTCTGAATGTTACTCCCGTCAGCCCACCAAGTAAAGAGCTCGAGTCCATGCCCTTGGCTGATACAGATTATCTTATCCAAGACTTGATTGCCAAAAGAAATCATCTACGCACCTACTGCCAGCTGAGAAACAGCTTCTTAGACAAATCTGACAAGTATTGAATATGGGAGTCCAATCTGCCCTATTATTTCCTCCCTTCTGTGAATATTTTTCCTGAGATTATTCATCTCTGTGCTGCAAATTATGAACCGAGTCAAAGGGCCGTTAAGTCTTCATCCAGGAGCATACTTTTCTACACTACTCCTGACTCCATCAACCAGATGCTGAACTTCAGAACGAATCACACGCTATTGCCCTTTTCCATAAACAATTTGCTGCAAGAGACCTCTTGGTTACTTGGTACCAAGATGGAAATGATCACAGAGACATTCATGAGGCCAGATTGCCAGCCAAAGGAATCACCTCCATATCCTTATGACCATTTCAATGAGGTGGGTAAGTTACTGATAGATATGATAACCTATGTGTTGGGCTTCACATCAACTGAACTTGTAGATGAGACAGTGCTGGTTATATTGTCTTCTTTCAGCCAAGGATAGCCTCCTGCTGTCAAGTATAATTATGCCAGGTTCATATCAGACAAAATCCATGACCAGCTCACAAGACTAGATAGGCAGGGAATTTTCAAATATTCCTCCTATATTTATCATTTGTTCATGTTTTATCACTCTGAAATCCTCCAATGCCCTATCAAGAAACTGGATTCAAAGGGAGAAAGGAGGTCTGTTGTCTTCTGGTCAGCTGTATTTCACCAAGTCCATGACTCTCCTTATTCATACTCTGAGTTCATTGACCAGTTTGTATATCCTGTGTCCTGCCTCTTAATGAAGGTTCCTCCTCCCCGAATAACCTATGAAATGCAAAAGATCTTACAGCTGTCTAAGAATTTCAAATTAGGTGATTGGTACCCATATGAAAACCATATTGTCATTAGAATTTATGGCTATGAGCTGTGCCCTTACAGGTTCCCGAGATATGTGCCGATGAGGCTGTTTGCATTAGAATACTACAGGAAACTTATAAATTCAGATTTGACTCACTTCCACAGCACTAAGAAAAGGGCACAACTGAAATTCAGAGACCGCCTAGGCCCCTTCATCATGAATAAGAAGGATGGTTGGCAAGAAGCTGACCTGATATTCAATGATCAATTCAAGTTGAAGAAGAGTTTCTGGTGGGCCCCTTATGACCCGCTTGGTTTCATTAATGCCAGAAGGGTCAAATATAGGTTAACACCCTATGACCATTCCAAAAAACCAGACATTGAAAGATATGCCAATCAAGATGCATGGGCACACGGAACTTTAGTTGAAGAATTAACTCAAGAGGAAATTTTGGAACAGACTGCTAGAGATCTTGAAAAAACGCTTGACTTAGATTCTGATGACCAGGTATATTTCAGACTGCCATACCAAGTCCAAGAGGGCCCATCTATAGCTACGGCCTCACAGATTGACCAAGGAGCATCTACTTCAGCAGCGAGTACAGGCAAAGGGAAAGAGCCAATGGAGACAGAACAAGGGATGGTAAGAGAGCAGCCAGTCACTTCAATGGGTGAGACTCAAGTCCAAACCCCTCCACAGCAAACAGAAACACTGCAAGTGCCACCTCTCCAAACTCCACTCAATGAAGAAAGAAGCAGGAAAAGGGACCGGGAAGACTCCACACCTGCTAGTGGGTCTATGCAACAGCCTGAGTCAAAAAGGCAAAGAGGGGATTCTCCAATTGAGGAGGAGGTCAGTGAAGAGATCGTGGAAAGCCCGAGAAGGGAAGAAAGCCAGCATACACCAACAAGCTCTTTTCAGCAAGAGCAGCAGAGACAGCAAGAGCAAGATACACAACGCGGCATGGAGGTATCTTCCTCCACACAAAAAGGCAAAAAACCAGTCAGCACCAAGGCCAGCTTCAAAGAAATCAAAGCTCAAAATGAGCTACTAAGAGTGCAATTATATGAGCAATTCCTAAAGGCCACACCTGCCAAGCAGGAAAGACTGATGGCAACATTTGATATAAAACAAGAAAAGATGTTCCTGACCCACTTCAAGCCCAAGGTTCCACAACCGCAGTCAGCTGCAGATTTCGTCAAGACAAGGTTAGAGGTCCTATCCAAATATATCCACCCTATGGACCAAATAGAGCTACAAAAGTAGACAGCTGAAATTCTTTATGCTACCCTTGCAGAAAAAGGCCACATTGGCCCATGAGTTAGGCGAATCTTTGAAGAATACCAACACTCAACTGGATTTTGAAAGATTGTCCTCCATAGCTAAGGATAATAGAATCAAAACATTGGAGGAAATCATTATTGACTTTGGACATGATCCAAAAGATCCTAACGGTGTGAGAACCCTTATGAAAAAGAAAGATGACGACATTGTTGTACTAAAAAAGAGATTGAGGCTGCAACCTACTGAGCACCCTCAAACAGGATAACTGCAGGAGGAAAAATAAGCTGAGGATCAATGGGATTTGATAATGAAATTAAATCAGAGAGTAATTGATTTAGAGGGAGATTTGGAGAGGGCACTACAAAGCAAGCAGGGATATTTGGCCTCCCAGCCACCTCAAACAGTTCCAACAGGTGTTGTTGTTCCTCCAGTACAAGCAATGGCCACCCCTCAAATTATTTCAACAACCACAATAGCTACAAAAACCACAACGTCGACAACAACAGTTCCTGAGGCTAGCATGAGCATGGAAGAATTAAAAAGGGATATCAAAGAGGTAGAGCTTCAGGCAATAGAGATTAGACAAGCCAGAGAAAAATTGGCTGAGCTAGAAACAAAGTATGACAAGTCCAAAATGACAGTGGCGGAGCAGACAAGAGAAATCAAGGCCCTGAAGGACAGAATCAAAACATTGGAGAAAGAGTTCTCATTGGACAAGGCCTTTGCTGAAATCAAGAGAATTCTGTGGGCTAAAATAAATCAGTCAATCACTGGCCAATGGAGGTCAATTCAGGCAATATATGAGCAGGTGGAGCTGATTGGCCGTGCTAAAAATGAAATCCAGAGAGCCAAGGCAGCATTAGGTAATATGCCTGATCAGGCCAACAGAATGATCAATTTCCTGAATCACCAGACTAGGGAAGAGCTGGCAGCACTCAATATCATGAACAGAACAGATGCCATACTCACAGCAAAAAGTGTGCTTACCCTGAGAAGCTTTGTGAAAACGCTGGAGGCAAGATGCAGGGATATACAAAGGGATGTGGATAGTTTTGATGTAAGTCTTGCAGCATTACAAGCTAGATGGTTGCCCAGCCTGCTGACCAGTGCTGGGAAATTATTGACATGTGACCAGTATTCTACCAGACTCAATAATTTTGTCACTAATCAGCTTACTGCTGCATCAAGTTCCGCAACAGAGACAGGGCCGCCTACAGGGCAGACACTCTATGACAAGCTGGAGAGCCTATTTTACCTAGAGCATGAGGTCAATCATTTGTTTGAGATGCCGCCTAGTTATTACAAGTACACTGAGGCCGACGAAACACTTGTCAAAATACAAAGGCATCAGCTACCCTCTGAGAACTGGTGGCGGGCAATGCTGGCCGTCTTGCCCAGGTAGCGTCGCTTCTACCCCTTTTTGTTCATTTTATAAGTCACAATCAGCTACAGGTCACCAGTAGGCACAGGTAAGGCACAAGGGACCGGACAGAGCAGTTACAGAGCACGTTGAACAGGTTGAAGCGGTCACAAAGCAAAGACATTGGGACAATAAGTTTAAGGGCGCGAATTTTTGAAAGCGAAGTTCAATCGACTCAAATGAGCACAGAAGTCAACACTCACTAATAGAAAGGGCAGCTGTTGCATTTGTATTTATTTCTGCATTTACTTCTCATCAACCACTTCTTAAGATTTGTTAGAGAAGTTATTAGCTATTAACTTCTCATCTAGATATTTTTGTATCAATTTTTGTATAAATACCACCCTCAACATTGTTAAAAGGGTTGGTCGGCTAAATGTATCTCAAGAGAGACTCGCACTGTATGTCTGATCCTTTTTCTATAATCAAAGAATGCTCAAAATTTTGGACAACGACTGTCTGCATTGTGTTTAAATGGTTGAAGAAGTGAATGTGGAATTCTTGTGCTGCAGCCTGAAGCAATAAGTGCATCTTACCTCTGTTTTATTGTTATCACTATCTAAATAGAAGAAAAAAATAATAGCTTAGAATTAGTTTAAATACTCTCTATGCTCAATTTCTGTTGTTTTTTTATGTTTTCCTCTGAATGAATTGGTTATGAATATGAATTCCTTCTGGCTCATGTTTACCCCGATTCACTTGTGTTTGCCAATTATCTAGGGATTCTTAACTGCCCCTAGGTAGCGCTCTGTTACTTCCCTCTGCTAAGTTGATTGAGAGATTCTTAACTGCCTCTCATCGCTCAACATTTCCTTCCATCACTTAGACTTCAAAGATTGTTTCATATGCAACTACCTTACTCGATGTTTGTCTTGTGACCAAGAAAACGCACCAGCAGTCCTACTCTTTGACTCCATGCCCAATGGTTTGAATTGACTAGATAATGTTTTTCCTCTCTACTTGAAAGCACCATCCTTCCCACCATATCACAAGTTAAACCCCTGAACTCAATAGCTAGCCTAAAACCCTTCTCAACAAAGCTAAATCAGAAAGAGAGAGCCCTCTCTGATTGCAGGTGGGCTAGAACCTGCAGTCCAAAGTTGGTTTGTGGTTACCTCGGCCGTATCCTTTCTGGAGCTTAAGGACAACCTGAGTGATAACAACAGGGAGTCTCTATCCTTTATATATGACTCATACATGCAATACCACGAGCCAATCCCGTGGGTTTTATTAATACCATCTATCTAATACTACGGCCCATTTGCAACTAATTGTGGTTCCGTCATTAATTACGGATTAACCACTTACAATTATTAATATGGGCTTTATTGACTCTTGACTATGACGTGATCCCATTACATAAATAAGGGGGTTAGGGTGGGACCCTAACATGCCCTCCCCCTTAAGACTAGCCTTGTCCTCAAGGCTGAAGCTGCAGAAACTGCTGAAGAATAGTGGCTGGTTCCCAAGTTGCATCTTTCGGAGAGGTGTCTTTCCATTTGACAAGGACTTCCTTAATCATGCGGTCGTGCAGTTGCTTGTCTCGTGTGTCTAGGACCTATTCGGGTTGAAGCCAGATGGACCCTTCTTCATCCAATTCAGGTAGACTGGTCTGAATTCTGCAATTGTTCCCAATCACTTTCTTGAGGCATGAGACATGGAAAACTGGATGGATTTTTGCATAGGTGGCAAGGCCAACTTGTAGGCCACTTCTCCAATGCGTTGAAGTACTTGATATGGTCCATAGAATTTGGGAGAGAGTTTCTGACACCCCTTGTCTTTGAGTGATGTTTCCTTATATGGCTGTAGCCGTAAAAAGACCTGATCCCCTTCTTGAAATTGGCACTCTGAGCGATGCTGGTCTACCTGTTGCTTCATGTGGTTCTGAGCTTGATGAAGATTCTCTCGAAGATGGGCGAGCATGGTTGCACGGTGTTGTAGGAGTTGATCCACTGCTTGTACTTTTGAGCATCCCTTGAGATACGAAGTAGGTGAAGGCGGGAGTTGACCATATATTGCTTCATAGGGAGTCATTTTGGTGGTGGCATGATAGTTGGTGTTATACCACCATTCATCCAAAGGTAACCACTGTACCCAAAGGTGTTTCTTTTCTGAATTAAAACACCTAAGGTAGGTTTCTAGACATTTGTTGACGGCTTCGGTTTGACCATCTGTT
The DNA here is from genome assembly GCA_031772625.1 of Pinus tabuliformis. Classification (NCBI taxonomy): domain Eukaryota; kingdom Viridiplantae; phylum Streptophyta; class Pinopsida; order Pinales; family Pinaceae; genus Pinus; species Pinus tabuliformis. Next base: position 173,674,939 of record CM062819.1, on the reverse strand, counting down.
TGCGGATGATAGGAAGTACTGAGTTTTAGTTGAGTGCCTTGTATTCTGAAGAGTTCCTGCCAAAAATTACTGGTGAAGATCGGGTCGCGGTCGGACACAATAGAAGTGGGCATGCCATGCAATTTGAAGATCTGATCCATGAAAGATTGAGCAACCAAAGTTGGTGTAAACAGGTGGGGTAGGGTGCAGAAATGAGCATACTTCGACAGTCAGTTCACAACCACCATGATGACTGACTTGTTCCCTGACTTTGGAAGACCTGTAATGAAATCCATAGAAACCTCTGTCCAAATTGATGTTGGAATGGGCAATGGTTGTAATGTGCCTAGTGTGTTGACGGTTTCCCCTTTGTGGCATTGACAGACATCGCATTCTGCTACGAAAGTAAGGATGTCCTTTTTCATGCCTGTCCAAAAAAATGATCTTCTGGTGCGAGCATATGTCTTCTGAAAGCCCGAATGTCCTGCAATGGGCGATGAGTGCAATTCTGCCAAAATGCGACTTTTGAGGGTGGATGTTGGTGATATTACGACTTTGTCCTTGTAGCGAAGAATATCATCCTGCCACGAGTAGCCCTTGGTGGAATTTGGATCTACCTGCAATTGAGAAATGAGTTGGGAGAGCCAGGGGTATGAAAACCATTCCCTGCGTGCCTCCTCAATCCATTCTGGAATGGGGAGGGAAATTGCTAGCATAGTACTTTCCTCCTCAAATTGGCGAGATAATGCATCTGCTACACTATTGTCTTTCCCTTTCTTGTAAATGATCTCATAATCATATCCCAGCATTTTGGCGAGCCATTTATTTTTTTGTGGGGAGGATAGGCGTTTCTCCAAAAAATATTTAAGGCTGTGATGATCTGTGCGGATTTGGAAACGTCGCCCCAATAAGTAAGGTCGCTAGGTCTCGATGGCATGTAAGATGGCCATCATTTCCTTCTCGTAGGTAGATTGGCCCAAATTGCTCCCACTGAGTTGTTGGCTTGTGAAGGCCAATGGTCGCCCTTCCTGCATTAAGACCTCCCCAATACCTGTACCCAAAGCATCACATTCAATGACAAAATATTTGGTGAAGTCAGGTAGTGCTAAGACTGGAGTGGAACACATGGCATTTTTTAGAGCTGTAAAGGCCTGTTGTGCTTCCTCATTCCAGAAGAATTAATTTTTCTTTAGGAGTTGGGTGAGGGGCTTTGCTATGCGACCATGGTTTCAGACAAATTTACGATAATAGCCTGTGAGACCCAAAAATCCTCTCAAGCTCTTCAAGGTCTTAGGTTGAGGCCATTCCTGCATTGCCTGGATCATTTTGGGGTCCACCTTGACACCTTCACGCCCCACAATGTGGCCCAAATACTCTACTTCTACCATGCAAAACGAACACTTGGACATCTTGGCAAATAATTTATGCTTGCGAAGCAGTTGCAATAGTAGATCTACATGCTGAAGATGTGCGGCCCAAGTGCAACTATAGATGAGGATGTCATCGAAGAAGACAAGGACAAATTTCCTGAGATATGGTTTGAGAATGTGGTTCATAAGGCTCTGAAAAGTAGAGGGGGCATTACAAAGACCAAATGGCATGACCAGGAATTCATAATGGCCTTCATGAGTTCTGAAAGCAGTCTTGGGAATGTCGACTTCCTTCATGAAAATTTGGTGGTAGCCTGAGCGAAGATCCAGCTTAGTGAAGAATTGAGCCCCATTGAGTTCATCCAGCAAATTATCAACCACCGGGATGGGAAATTTATCTTTCACTGTCAAATTATTGAGGGCCCTGAAGTCGGGACACATCTGCCACTCCCCATCTTTCTTGAGCACCATGAACACTGGGGATGAATAAGGACTAATGCTAGGACGAATGACACCTACTTCCAAAAGTTCCTTGATGATTTTTTCTATTTCTTTCTTTTGGGTGAACGAATATCTGTATGGGCGCACAATTGGGGTTTGGGCCCCTAGAACCAAGGTTATGCTATGATCATGTTCCCCTCGCAAGGGTGGAAGCTCATGAGGCTTGTCAAAGATCGGCAGATGGTTATTTAAAATCTGTTGCATCTCAGGATGAATTGGCAGAGGCTTGGTTTCGACTGCCTGGATGGCATTAAATTGAGCTACAACTCCATGATTGCCCTTTTTTAACAATTTTTCCATCCTATGCGAGCTGATGATAGAGGGGGCTCTTGCCTGGAGTCCACAGAGGGTATGTGTGTAGTTGTTCTGCTTAAAACTCATATATAACTCCTGGAAATCCATTGTGATTGGCCCAAGAGTGCAGAGCCATTCAGCGCCGAGGAAAATGACGCAACCCCCCATGTGTATGGAAAACATGTGGGTTTTCAACTAATAATCCCCCATTTGAAGTTTGACATTTTCACAGCGACCTTCACATTTCATTGTGCCTCCATCCGCAATTTGAACTTGGAAGTTAGAAACTGCTCGTACAAAACAATGCACTGCTTCTGCAACTTTTTGATGGATGAAATTATGTGTACTTCCCCTATCAATCAAGACTACTACTGGGCGATGTTTAATAAAACCTCTGATTTTGAGAGTTTGAGGGGAAGAAATTCATGCCAAAGCATGCAACGAAATAACTGGTTCGTCAGTGACATTGTCCTTTTGGTTGCCTTCTTATAGCAGCTCATGTTCCTCCAGTGGTGGATCTTCCTCTGTTGAGCTGTAGTCAGTGGCATCAATTTGAAAAAATTTGGGCTCCTTGCATTTATGACCTGGGGAGTATTTTTCATCACAGTAGTAACATAGGCCTTGCTTTCTTCTTTCGGCCATTTCCGCAAGTGACACCTTTTGGACCTTAAGTGTTTGAGTCGTGTTGTGAGCCTGTGGGGGGCGACGTTTAGCGGAGAAATTTGGGCGACTGTATTGGGCTGCTAATGCACGTTCCACGTTACGAGCTACCTTGCAAGCCTCCGTCCATGTGGGAGGGTGGTGCAATAGGACTTGGGCTTTGATAGCTTCTTTAAGACCGCTGATAAAACATTTCGTGTAGAACACATCTGAGAGACCCCAAGTGCGGAAGGCTAAGGCTTCAAAAGCTATAATATATTCATCCATTGTACCAGTCTGTCGGAGCTTAGTAAGACGACCCAAAAAATATGATTCCTGGTCAAAGCGGTCTTGAAGAGCTTTGGTGAATTTGGTCCAAATCCTAAAAGGTCCAGTGCAACGTTGATGCCATTCCCACCATTGCCACCTTTCATTGTCCAAGTACATGCTCCCCAACATAAGCTGAGTCTCATCATCGAAGATGTGATTAAGTTTGAAATATTGCTCCATTTGTGCTATCCATGTCGATGGGTGAGAACCGTCAAATTTATGCATATCCAACTTGGGAGGTCGCTGACTGGGTTGTTGGTGGGTGATCCAGGTGGATATTGGTGGCCACCTGCCAAGTCCACCTGGACCCCCACCATTGTCTTTCTCATCATTTTCAGTTTCCTTAATTGTAGCACAACATACTATTTTTAGCAGTTTTTCGAGTCCTGAACTTTCGGAGCCGTTTTGAGGCCCTAAACGACGGTTTTTGGGGAATCCAAGGGCAACATGGGTCCATGGAATGGACCGATGTTGCCCGTTCCAACAATGATAGTGCTCGGATAGATCTTTCTAATGAGCTATTGTATGCGTCAAACCGAGATCATATGCCAAAGTTACGACCCCGGGAAGTTGATGTACCAATTTACCCCCAAACGGGGCCACAGTTTGGCGTTTCATCTCCTAGGGTTAGGTTTTGGAATGTTAAGGGTTTTCCATTATTTCTCAACAATAAATAGGCCTTCGAGCCTCATTGTAACACAGTTCAGAGGCATGTAGCCATCACATCTCTTCTTAGAGATAAGCTACCATCGCCCTAGTTGGTTTATTTCCATTTCTGGTTGTAAGCATATTTCAGTATTTTTCCATTAACGAAATGAAGTATTATTTCCGTTGCATCTTTGTGTATATGGTTATCTCTGTATTTTTTTGCGTTCCTGTTTAAATTTGGATCAGTGGTATTAGAGCGGTCTGCTTTTTCTCTATTTTTCTTTGCATGTCCCCAACAAGGTCGGGATATAAGGAGTTAGGGCTTGAACTGGTTGAACCTTTGCAAGACCAGCCTCGCAAATCCCGACGACCTCCCATGGCGGACGAGAAGAAAGACGAGGGGGCAGGAGATCCCATCAAAATCTTGCTCGAAGAAGCCCTCGAGCGACAACGGAATGCGATGATGGACAGCTTTGCCCAGATCCTTCAACGGCTACCCAGAAGAAACGCAACGGCTTCCAGTAGCTACTCTGGAAACGCCACACCCTTTAAGGTAAAAGTTAATTTTGAAATCCCCATATTCGAGGGTCAGATAGACGCAGATGTCGTAGATAAATGGTTAAATCTGCTAGAGGGTTATTTTTCTGTTCATGAATTTTCGAGTCGGGAAAAGATTATTTGTGCTCTTCTCAAAGCAGCCCCCCACGTCAAGGACTGGTGGGAAACCTACTGCGAGCAGAAGGATGAAAGTACTGGCTCACTATTTTCAGCCGCACCCACCTGGGATTCGTTCCGGGTTGCCATCAAGGAGCAGTACTACCTTGTCGGAAGCTATGAGGATGAATACATAAAGTGGACCACGCTACAGCAGGGAAGGGACCAAGACGTGTCGGAGTTCACCAATCTTTTCCATACCCTTCGGACAAAGTTGGGTATCAAGGATTCGGAGCAGCATTTGATACTCAAATACCGTGGCTGCATGCACAAGTACATCCAGGAAGAAATACAGTTCCTAAACATCCCCTTGCTCGGCGCAGCATACCGATATGCCGTCAAGGTCGAGCAGAAGTTTAAACAAAAGAAGAAAGACTTTGGATCTACGAATCCAAAGCAGGGGAAAGGTGCCCCTAAACCACAGAACAAAGGACAAAGCCAAGGCGGGACAGCCCAAGACAACCAGCCGAAGCCGCAAGCAAAGAACAGCGCTGCGAAGCCGAGAAAGGACACTGGAAAATGGTGCGAGTTCCATAAGAGCTCCACTCACAACACAAGTGAGTGTCGGGCCAAGCAGTCACTGGTGGCTGAGCTAAAGGTTTCAGAATTAGATGCATGTTCCGAGTCTGAGTCAGAACCCGATAAGGGGTATGAAAAAGGGAAGCAGATCATTGATGCGGATCCCAGCACCACTGTTGCTACCGCAAAGATCCAGAAAAATGAACCCGAAGATCCAGAGGAGGAGGAGCGTCTCTTCCACTCCCAGAGGTGGGTAAAGGGCTCCCCGATACAGTTCATTGTTGATAGCGGGAGTCAAAAGAACCTCATTTCGGCAGAGGTCGTGAAGCGGTTGGGCTTACCGACCACAGCACATCCAAAACCATACACCATTGGGTGGCTTCACCAAGGACGAGATCTTCGCGTGAGCCAGCAGTGTCGCCTTCCATACAACATCAAGCCCTTCACGGATGAGGTATTGTGTGACATTGCTCCCCTTGAAGTTTGTGATGTATTACTAGGACAACCATACTTGTGGAAGCGACATGCTGTGTATGAATCAAGGCCCCGTGCTATTATTATTACACTGGGAAATAAGTTGTTCACGATACCAGAGGTAGCACCACCTGCCGTCATCTCTTTGATTACTGCAAAACAATGTAGTAAGATCATTTCCAAAACTAGGAAATTTGTTTTCCTGATGATACGCCCTCAAGGAAAGAAGAAGACAGTGGTCGCGGCCTCCAAACGGGGTCCCTCTGCACGACAACTACAGATGGACAAGGTTTTGGAGGAGTATGAGGACATCTTCACCTCCCCGGCAGGGGTTCCTCTGCACTGTCAAGTCAAGCACTCCATCGATCTGACCCCAGGTGCGCCGCTAACCAATGGACCAATTTATCGGTGCTCCGTTCTGGAGAACGATGAAATCAAGAGGCAAATTCAGGAGCTCCTGCAGAAAGGTCACATCCGTCCGAGTTCATTGCCCTGTGGGAGCCCGATCGTGTTGGTACAGAAGAAGGATGGGACGTGGAGACTCTGTATTGACTATCGGGCGCTGAACAAGATCACTGTCTGTAATAGGTACCCAATCCCGCGGATTGATGACCTCCTAGACCAACTAAAGGGGGCGAAATATTTCAGCAAGATCAATCTGAAGTCAGGATATCACCAGGTACCAATCGAACCCTCCGATGTGTGGAAGACTGCCTTCAAATCCAAGGAGGGCCTCTTCGAATGGTTGGTCATGCCTTTCAGATTGACGAATGTTCCTGCAACCTTTATGAGGCTAATGGATGACATCTTGCGGCCATTCACCAACTCCTTTGTAGTAGTATACTTGGATGACATTCTGATCTTCAGCTAGAGTTGGGAAGAGCACCTCCACCACATCCGACAGGTTCTCCAAACACTGCAGCAACACAAGCTATGTGCCAATTTGGAGAAATGCACTTTTGGCATGACCCAGGTTTAGTATCTGGGATACATCATTGATGAACAGGGGGTGCATTTCGATCCGGCCAAGATCCAAGTCATTCAGGATTGGCCCTCTCCAACCACTCTAACAGAGCTCCGCAGCTTTCTAGGTCTTGCCAACTTCTACCGCAGGTTTGTGTTGGGGTTTTCTCATATTTCTTGGCCCTTGAGTCAAGTCACCAAGGGCGGGGCGAAAGAAAAATTATTTTGGTTTGAATCTCAACAGAAGGCATTCAGGGAATTGAAGGATCGCCTCTGCACGGCACAAGTGCTCACGTTACCAGATTTACAACAACCATTTGAGGTCGAGACAGATTCCTCTGACTATGCTATTGGGGCAGTCCTTACTCAACATGGACATCCAGTGGCATATCACAGTGAAACACTTTCAGACACAGTCCGGAAGTACTCCACTTATGATAAAGAGATGTATTCCATTGTACAGGCCTGCCGACAATGGAAGCATTACATTTTGGGGAAGGAAATGGTCATCCACATAGACCACCAACCTCTGCAGTTCATACAGACCCAAGGGAAATTGCAGAATGATCGCCATCAGAAGTGGTCTACATACCTGCAACAGTTTCACTTGAATATCAAGTATAAAAAGGGCAGCACCAATAATGTTGCAGATTGCCTCAGTCGGCCACCGATCATGGCGCTAACCACCGTGCTCAACTCTTGTGGGCACGAGACTGCTGATTGGCCACTTCTCTACAAAAGCGACCCAGAATTCGGCCACACATACCAGACACTCTTGGAGGGTCGGCATGTTGCAGATTTTCACCTCCAGGATGCCCTATTATGCCACCTCGGTCACCTCTGTGTTCCTTCAAGCGAGCGTGCCAAGATGATTTGGGAAGCACACTACAGTCGGGCTGCTGGGCATTTCGGGGTCGAGAAAACAGTGGCAGTACTGCAAAATTATTTCTATTGGCCGAATCTTCGATAGGATGTTGGGAAGTACATCCAATCATGTACTGCCTGTGCCATTGCCAAACCGACCATTAAGAAGCACGACCTCTATACCCCGTTGCCTACCCCTAATCGACCTTGGGAATCCATTTCCATGGATTACATGTCAGGCCTCCCTTCCACTAAGCATGGAAATGACTGTGTTTTTGTGGTCGTCAACAGGTTCTCGAAGATGGCCATTATGATGGCCTGCAAGAAGAATATCACAGCAGAAGCCACTGCTAAACTCTTCTTTGAACGAGTGTGGGTGCACTTTGGGATCCCACAGTCTATCATCTCAGATCGGGACAGTCAGTTTCTCAGCACATTTTGGTCCAGTCTCTGGTCAATGCTGGACACCAAACTCACGAAGTCCACAACCTTCCATCCTCAAACCAATGGCCAGACAGAGGTTGTCAACAGGATGATTGTGCACATTCTGCGCATGTATAACTCAAAGCATCCACGCACATGGGACGAGAGCCTCCCCTATGTTCAGCACAACTACAACCGAGCTCTTCACAACTCCACTATCCATAGCCCTTTTCAGGTGGGTTTGGGATTCCAGCCACTATGCCCCATTGATTTGGCCATGCCCCTTGCAGCTACTCACATGAATTCATCTCATGTCCAGTCCGAAACAGATAAGGCCATCAGCTTCATTGAGCGCATCCAACATATTCTCCAGTAGGTCCATGACATTCTTGAGAAATCAAATGCCAAGTACAAGCAGCGACATGATCAACACCGGGTGCCACACAAGTTTCAGGTGGGCGACAAAGTCTGGTTGCATTTGCAAAAGGAACGCCTTACTGGAGCCTATCGGAAATTGAGACCACTCTGATATGGTCCTTACACCATTACTAAGGCTATGGGAGACAATGCATTTGAGCTCAGCATTCCACCATTCCTTGGCCTGCACCTAGTGTTCAATGTGGACCGCCTTCGGCCATACTTTCCACTATTGCTAGACACATCCGACATTGCAGAACAGCTCAAACCCACAGAATTAAATCCAGATTGCATGGAACAAGCTGCAACTAATCGGATCATGGACACACAGATCAAGAACACTCGCCAACAGAATATCCAACTGTATCGAGTTGTCAAAGCAGGCCAACTCCTTCAGCAAGGCAAGTGGCTCACCAGGGAACAAGTTCAGCAGAAGTTTCCTCATCTCATGGAGGAGCTCAACGCAATGGGGACCATTGCTTCCTAAGGGGGGAGGAATGATCCAGGTGGATATTGGTGGCCACCTACCAAGTCCACTTGGACCCCCACCATTTTCTTTCTCAGCATTTTCAGTTTCCTTAATTGTAGCACAACTTACTATTTTTAGCAGTTTTTCGGGTCTTGAACTTCCGGAGCCATTTTGAGGCCCTAAACGACGTTTTTTGGGGAATCCAGGGGCAACATTGGTCCATGGAATGGACTGATGTTGCCCGTTCCAACAATGATAGTGCTCGGATCAATCTTTCTAATGGGCTATTGTACGCGTCAAACGGAGATCATATGCCAAAGTTACGACCCCGGGAAGTTGATGTACCAATTTACCCCCAAACAGGGCCCACAGTTTGGCGTTTCATCTCCTAGGGTTAGGTTTTGGAATGTTAAGGGTTTTCCATTGTTTCTCAACAATAAATAAACCTTCGAGCCTCATTGTAACACAGTTCAGAGGCATGTAGCCATCACATCTCTTCTTAGAGATAAGCTACCATCGCCCTAGCTGGTTTATTTCCATTTCTGATTGTAAGCATATTTCAGTATTTTTCCATTAATGAAATGAAGTATTATTTCCGATGCATCTTTGTGTATATGGTTATCTCTGTAATTTGTTGCGTTTCTGTTTAAATCCGGATCAGTGGGTGTGCTAGACGTGAGGAGAGTGGCTAGACTCACCCTCATTATGTTCATTGCCATTATACGCCTCCTCGTGGGCTTGCTCCTTTCCCTTCGGGACTATTTTCTCGACCATGCTACATAGTCCGCTAAGTTGAATGTGGAGGGATTGCACTGATTCTTCAAGTTTGTCCATCCTTTCATTGGCCATCGCTTGAGCTCTAGTTTCTACCATACAACAACCTGATTTTTTTTTTTTTAAATTGGGACCGCCTAAAAAGTCCTGCGAAAATTATACGCCGGTATAGGAACCCTTCACAACGACTCCGATCTGGTGGATCTGAGAGATCTGAATGGCGGATCTGATAGCTCTGGGCGGTGGAACAGACTGCTTCTGCGGATATGATGGATCTGTGAACTCGAGACTGCGGGACTAATGTCTACTGCTGCTGCACCCCTTTGCACAAGCGGATCTGGAAGAGATGATGTGTGATCTCCCGATAGGAAAGCGAACTATGGTCTTGAGGAGTGTCAGGTGCTACAGATCGCAATATACATAAGGGTCTGGAAGTAGTACTCGGCCCAATGTTTCAGGGCTCTAACTAAGGAGGATTGACCGTACCCTTAGCCGTACAACCCGACTACCCTATCGTACGGGCGAGTAATCTCTTCGAGTGTTGTTCTCAGTGTACTGTAGCCGCAAGATGGCCGACGGTTTATCTATGGCGAGGTTTCAAGGGAGCCTAGGGAGCTTCCGATATACCCAGAGGGTACGTGGAAGACAGTCTGTGCACGGTTATGTCTAATGCACTACTACTCGAAGTGGTACCCACAGGGGTTACAAGGGAGTCCAACAGACGTGACCACCTCTTGTATTTCCCGCATGCATGCCTCCCAAAATCCACAGGTTTATGCGCTCAATGACAGATCCCGTGGTTTAAAGACGCCGGAACACGTATCTAGCCAACAAAAAATTTTTGCTAAGAAATGGAGATCCCACCGGCCCTGGAAAGTGCTCTGATACCACTTGTTATGCTCTTAACCTGCAAAATGATACCTAAATACAGAATATGCGAAGAAAAGATACCTAAAACACAGAATAGCAATGATTTTATTATTCAGAGAGTAATGTTCACTTGCCTCTTCGAGGCCTCCAATAGAGCAGAGCTCGATTACAAAATAAGACACGATTCTCCTTGCAGGGAGTCTCTATCCTTTATATATGACTCATACATGCAATGCCACGAGCCAATCTCGTGGGTTTTATTAATACCATCTATCTAATTCTACGGCCCATTTGCAACTAACTGTGGTTCCGTCATTAATTGCGGATTAACCACTTACAATTATTAATATGGGCTTTATTGACTCTTGACTATGACGTGATCCCATTACATAAATAAGGGGGTTAGGGTGGGACCCTAACAGTTTTTCAATCCAGACTTATATGGATTCAAAAGAAGCTTGGTTCCTTGATGAAAAAAAGAGGAATCTACTCTAGGAGAGAGCTAATCTACAACAAAAATGAAAAGGACCTAAATTCAATGCTAAGACACATCATTTCATAATTAACTGCTAAGAAACTATACTTTGCAACAATGCTAAATTAAAATGAACAAAATGCTATTGTCCTAAGCATGGAAGTTAAAAACATCAAACATCACTATTGTGCATGTAAAAGACTGAAATAAATATGTTTTTGTCTTTTTATTCTTTTCATGAAAAATCCAGTGTGTAAGCTAATCTCTTTTGGTGATGTGGCAGGTGGCTTAGGGATGATGGTGGATGGCTAGAAGGTTTAGGAGATAGTTGGAAGGTTTAGGAGACCCTTGGGTGACCTTGGGTCTCTTCCTAGAGGTTTTCCCTCAATTCAGCCTCAAAACAACCCACTACAGGAAATCCTACAGGATGTACTAGAAACCTACAAGATTCCCTGTATTTCTATAGGATATAGCCGAGAGAAAATCAATGGGCTTTGGAGGTGATGGAAGGCTTAGGGAAGGTGGTTGATGGGTGGATTGGAGTGGGAAAAGGCCTAGGATCACTCAGAACTCAAAACCAAGGTTAGGAGATGGTCAGATTTGCTCAACATGCTTGGAAGAATTTCTATGTAAAATGATGAAATTGGTGAAGGTCTTGGTGAAAGCAAGGTATGACTATGGTTGGATGAAGTTGGAAGGTGGTTGCTTTATATGAGATCTCTTTCTACTTCTGAAGCACTTGCTCTGCATCAAACATGTGTAATTTCCAAAAAGTCATGTAAACAAGAAGAATTCCTATGAGCTAGAAAAGCAAAATTTAATGAGCTATCTGTCTACTTCATGCATGAGGAAACTTGCTGAATAAAGTGGAATCATGGATGAGATCTACTATAATACTGAATATAGAAGAGATGGTGATTGAATCCTACACTTGCAAAACTGATCAAATGTTGGTTCAAGTATAGTAAACTCTAAATCTTATGAAAATAATGGAGATATGTCTTTTTGGGGCTACATAAGGGTCTTTTCCTCAAATCATGATCCCAGAAGGAAGAAGTGAGGCCAAGACACCTACTAACATCTTTGTGGTGCTTATTTTATCCCTTCTAACCTTCTACTGGAGTAAGGAACAAATGTAAGCAAACTAATAAACAACTAATCAAATCTACACTACTTGCAATGAAATACTTCTAAAGACAATTTAACCATGAATCTATGAAACTAAGCTAAGCATACAGATACAAGAACAGGAGCCTTTGCTGCTAGGGTTGGGCTCTAACCCAAGAGCTTCAGCCCTCTGATTTAACTCAGTGTTGGATCAAGAAAAAGCTCATTCTTATTACCAAAACGGAAAATTATCAAAATCTTCCACAAGTTTGGAGCTCGAAAATAACTAGAGTTTTTACAAAAAAAATTCGAATCCTAATGAGGCTCTAGGTCTCTCTACTTATACAACTGAAGTCCCCAATGACTTCCTTAAATTTAGGTAGTCTAGGCTCCCAAAATTGAGATGAACTAACTATTTGTCTATCACTTGCTCGGCTGCCTTCTGATCTTCATGACTTGGCTGCTTGCCCTCCGAGCTAGTATGATTAATGGAGGAATATTCGAATGGGGAAGGAGTAAATGAGGAGGATTTACCTCCTACAATCTCCCTCCCTTGTCCCATTCGAGTTTCAAGCCTTAGTCTTTCCCAAAATTCCTTGATTTTCTCTTCCAAACCTACATTCAATGCATATTAGTTCACTAGGCATAATATCTCACTTTAACTCGTCTCATTAAACAAAATATAATTACAACATGTAATAAGTTGTGCTAATAGTTGATTTGACTAATCTAGGAGGTAACTTAAGGCCCATATAATTACCCAATGATGAGGCTCATCACTGAGACAAAGGGAGAGAAGGGGAAGGTCCCGAAGTGACAGGTGAGGATGGTTGAGGTTCCTCCAGTTCAACAACCTCAAGAAGTAAAGTTTTAGGAACTTCTATTTCGATTGTGTCAAATTTACCAGCAAGAGTAGATGTGATCTCGAGCTCAATACTCAAAAGGAAAGATGATTCTGGTTGATCAGATTCAGGAGGAGGACTAGAAATAGTTCCTGAATTTCCTGATTCAGTAGTTTGTGTCTTCTTATGCTTTTGATGATGGACAGGAGTAGCCTTTGGTGGAAGAGGAGGCTTATTTTTCATTCTACACAAATGATGCAGTGGGGGATTTTTTTCTTCCATGTTGAATCATAAATTTTAGAAATCAACAAACAAAAAAAATCAAAAAGAGGGTAATCTAGGCATAAAGGATTACCAAGCAACGGTGAATTGCAATATACGCCTTGGAGAACCAAGGACTTAACATACGTGTAGGAAATATACCTTAATGTTGTGTTCATTGTATCATGATACACAAGGTGACTTGCTCAATTACCTATGGCAAGGATAGAAATCTATAGGGTACTTCCAAACTATACTCGATGGTACATGGAAGTGCAGTCCGTAGTAGTGCTATCTAATGCGTAACCATTTGATGAGAGTGTTACCATATACTTTACCTGCATGGAGTGTCATCCAATATAACTAAAGGAACATGGAAAACAATCCTATACACTCACATACATGGAACGACATTTCTCCCTTGGGATACAACACTAGAAAACAAATACAACCCCTACGTTTAACGATCTTGGAACACGTTTCTAGCCTAGACCTCTAAATGTTTGTTTTAATGTTACAAATGCTCCTTAGGTTGATTCAATAAATTTTAATGTTTATCTTCAATTAAGTTTCAGTTTTGGGGCTCACTGTGAATGTCACCTGAATATCCTAAAATGAAAACTAGCATGAGGAAATGAAATCTTTCTCATTCAATGAAAATCTATCTAAGGGAAGAGACAAAGAGTATGTAGCAAACAATATGCAACAAAGAATGTGAAAAATTCAATTCCCTTTTAAATGCAACTGTTCCAATTTTGATGCACACACAAAACTCTAAATTCCAATGCAAATATTTTTCTCTTCAAGTCACTTAATTTTCGAAGATGAAGAAAAGTAAGATGCAAATTCTAATCACTGATTCAAACAGACTTTTCAAAAAAAGCTTGTTTGAAATAAAATCTAAGAACTTAATGATCAAACAAAACCAATTTTCAAATAACCTAATGATAATAACAAAGCAAAATATTTTAAAAAATACTTACCAAAGGTACTAAAAACGAAATAAAACCAAATGGAGGCTTTAGATAGACCACCCAACACTCAAAGACTTAAGGAAGAGTAGCTGGAACAAGGCTGATAAAAAAGAAAATAAATATAAAAGTAAGCTTGTGCATGAATAGGGGCCAACGCATGTGCAAAGGAGGCACCATTGCTATGAAATGCAGGCACAAATAAGGCTCAACTTGGGTGCAATACTTTGTCACATGACTAGAGGGTGCATTAGTCTAGGGTTGCAAAGTTCTGACACAAGGATTCTAATAGAAACTCAATGAAAGGTCTTCCTAAGTCTTTTCTTGACTAAATACGACAACAAATGTCTAAAGAAGAGGTAAGGAAAGCACAATGGACAAAGAAACCACCAAGGGAATACACTAATCATCGATATGGTCGCCAATTTGTTATGCGGAATCTATGATTGCGGATAGAAGTATCTTCCCTATGCCTAGTGGACTGACCTAGAACAACAGAAAGACAAAGTGACTAATGTTTTCCTTAAAGTAAATAGATAACAAGATGAAGCCTACTTGGAATCTGTCGTATTCTTCGCTCCTTTTTTGGCTTGAATGCTCCAATCCTAACTCCGATCACTATAATTAGAACGTGCGCAACTAGATAACATAATTCAACGATCCATGGAATATATGCAACATCATATAATCACTCTATTCAATAGATCAACATGGTATTTAAATATATGAAACCATAACATCATATATAGAAAACCAAATAACTCTTCGCATTAATATAAATGGAGTGAGTTACAACCAAAAATAGATGTTGATCTTGTAGAAGATCTCCTCCAAGTTGAGTTGTCCTTTCCTTATCACAAAGTGCACATATAATAACCCTAATGCATGGAAATATATCTCTCACAATAGTTGCATAAGGGTATAATCACTCTCCAAAATCCAACCCCTTGCCTATGGATGGCAGTAAATATATAAGTGAAGGAGGTAGTTCATGAATTCTTATTCTTTTACCAATCTTGGCTTGAGATCCACTCTTGATGGGAGGATGAGCTCAAGGGATAAGGGATGAAAGATCTAAAGTAGGATAGATAGGATTTGAGATTTTTATCTGAGGTAAATGGTTACAACAGATCCTCGAAGCTTCTGGAAGAGGAATCTTCAAGCTTATTTTTTTTTTCCGAGTTTCTAGAATGAGCACAACCCCAAAACTGAGAAACCTGCTGGTGATCAATGCAGGTGCAAATTAGGGAAACCTAGTAGTCAACATTGGCCAGTAAGGAGCCAGTGTGTGTTGGTCCTTAAATGATTGAAATAAGGCGTTTTCGGTATAAAATCAGGGATTAAAATGAGTCATGATTAGGTATTTGTGCAAGGATGATGAAAAGGGGTCAAAGGATGTTGATTGATCAAGTTGAAGGCCTAATGACCAGATGTGAAAAAAAGGCCTATAACATGTGGTACCCCAGAGGTAAATATTTTTCATTAACTATTTATATTGATGTTGATTTGGTAGGTGATGTTGATGATTGAAAGAGCACAAGTTGTGGTGTTTTATTTCTTGGAGAATGTTTAGTTTCATGGTTAAGTAAGAAGCAAGCATCCATTTCCTTATATAAAACTGAAGCAGAATACATTGCAGCAACCTCTTGTTTCACTCAACTATTGTGGATGAAGCAAACTTTGCAAGATGTACAAGTTTTCTATGATCATCCTATTCCCATTATTTATGACAACACAAGTGCCATAAGCATGTCAAAGGATCCAATTTTTCACTCCAGTACAAAGCATATTCTAATCAAGTATTATTTCTTAAGAGAGAAAGTTTCTAATAATATTGTGAAGTAGGAGTATGCCACTACAAAAGAGTAAGTTGCTGATATTTTCACCAAGCCACCTCCTAGAGAATAATGTGAGTATTTGAGGCAAATATTGGGAGTTGTTCCTCTTGCCTCCCTCCACTAGATATTCCCTCAAGAGGAAGAAAGGAAGTTGGTGTATCTTTAGCATATCAAATAAATTTTCCAGATCCATAGCATCAACATGACAAAGAAATATTGTTGACAGGGGGAGTATGGTGACATGAGGAGCTTATTGGTATCGTTACATTGATTTCAAAGGGGGGGAGATACATGTAGTGATACATGGTGATCAAAAAAAGGAAGTGAAAGGAGATGTACTTGATGAATAAGAAGTGTTAGTGATCAAAAAACATCAGCACCACATCAACATAAACAACTAAGAGAATTACATCTCAAGGGGAGAAACACTCAACGGAGATAATGAAAATTGATATGTTTTTCTAAGGATGATTTGTTTGATTTTGTTGTTTCCACCAATGCCAAATGGGGGTAATGTTGGAAACATATTGTCATTTATGTCAACAATGTATCAATAAATAGGACAGGTGTCAACGAACTGCCTCAAAAGATTAGGTTCGAAGCACAAGAATAAGATTTAGGATCAACATGGTAGTAGTAATGGTGTAGATATTTTGGAGCTAGTTCTAGAGCCACAAATCACCTCAAATATAGGTGAAACCCTCCCAGATATATAGAGCTAGGAAAAAAATTTACAGTGATATGTGGAAGTTTTAAAATGGCCTCCTAGATCAAAATATATACACAGTCAAAGTTTTGGACCTCAAAAGTCAACATTTGTAGATATAATGAGGTTAGAGACTCTTTTGGCACATAGCCAAGGTTGGTGGAGCAACCAAACCCAACAGAAATGATAGTGAAGTAGCCAAAAGAGGATTGGACTGACTTGGTGCCACAACATAGAAGTGGAAGCACTTTCCATTGGCCATTGGTGGAGCCTACCAAATAGAGGTATCTCGAAGGTAACACCCCAAATAAATAATATGACACACAAAGTTTAAGCACCAAGATGGAATCATCAGGATCACACAAGTGAGATGATGCATTCCCAGAAGTATAGCCCCGATGACATAAGTTCATAAGTTTTTTTAATATGTGCACAATGGAGTTGAGAAGGTGATGGACATCGAGGCATGTTGGATTGTGAAAAAACACTACAGAGGAATTTCATTAGTGGATGGATGAAGTGGGAGGCCCCCACATAGCAAATCAGACTACAAGAGCCTAGAGCGACAAAAATTCTTGCCCAAAAAAGAGATAACAAAGCAACGTGCAAAGGGAGTGATGACTCGGTGGAAGGATTGGGTAATACAAAGAAAAATGGTCAAGAACCCTTTAAACATTTTATATATAAGATCAGTAAAAAACCAACCCTCTGGAACTTTCTCTCTCCTCTCTAACAACAGGATAGGTGGTAGTGTTTAATTGGTCAGAGGTGACATCGTCAACTGCCTAATGAGAGTGTGACATGTGGCAGCCATATATGGCATTTTTGGGCACCCAAAGGGCCCATTTTTGAGTGACATGTGGACCAACCAATGATCGGCATGTGGTACAAGTGACATCAATGTGACATCGTCCTGATGGTCACATCCCAGAAGACTTAAGAGTAGCCCACAAGGGATGTGTCAGGAAAGAAGCATCGGGCTGACAAGGAAGTTTCATAGATGACTTAGCCTGGGAGTAATTTTTACTGGCCCTTGGAGCACTAGGAGGACCCTATAGGCTAGCGAAGTCTACAAGGCCCAGCCTGGAAGTTTATAAAAGGGTACAAGTTTAAAAGCCTAAGCATAGAAGGTGCTTCAAGCTTAGTGCCAACAAAAGTTTATACGTCGTAGCAGAAGACTAAGGGAGCGGAGAAAATAATAAATGAGTTCAGCCCTCGACAAACTAGAGAAACTTGGTCAAGGGCTTAGTCAATGGTCACAGGCAGTGGTCTTATGGCGGAAAAAGAAGGAAGGGCCAATGCAAAAGGGGCTTAAGCTAAAAATAGAAGAACTATCAGTTTTGGCAGTTGATTTGGTAATTAAACCAAAGTTAACAAACTGATAAAAATAATAAAGATATCTTAAAACTTGTAAAATGCCAGAAGTGCTAAAATAAGTGAAATTGATCATTTTAACTTACAGAAAAGGATGATTGAGGTCTAATTACTTGGTGAATAGAGTCAGTAGACTGAAATAAATAGGACAAAGGAAAAAATAGGGATTCATGCAAGAATACAAGAAAAGAAAAGATGCCAAAAACATCAAGCCAAAATTCTTTATAAGCAAGCTTGAGCGAGAAGGTTAGAAGAGTTTTCTAAGGAGAATAATGTATGAGGTGAAGGTGTTGCTTTATTTAGTAATAAAAAATTGCTCAAGGTATTAGTGATTAAGGAGAAATTGTTTTACTTTGAAGGAAGAGTTGACATTCATCGTTATAATGTGAAAATGGATGAAAGATGAATCAATGAGTGTCAAGCAAGTTGTAACTTGCAGATCAGGGGTTGGTGCTCCTTCCAATGAGTGTTGGTAAATAGTCAGGGGTTGTAGCTCCTTTCACTTGCAACTGATAAATCAGGTAGTTGTAGCTTCCTCCTGGTTGTAGCCATATATTTGTAACAACAAGTTATAGCTTGCCTTGTGAAGAAATTGAAGAGCAATTTTAATAATTTAATTGTTTCTTATGTGTTCCATTGTGATTGCTAAGATTATTTCATGTCACGCTTACTTAATTAGTTGTTGAAAGTACTCTATGGTGTCCTAGTGTTTTAACACTAAGTGAAATAAAGTTTTAAATTGGTAAAATTCCAACAATACTGATTCACTCCCCCTCTTGGTATTGTCGTGGTTTCCAACAATTGTTTGGAAGTTTTGTACCTTAACATTGTAACTGGGATGAGTTACTTTATTTTTTAGGTTCATAGATGGTTGTGTAGGGAGTTGAGTTGGAGTGGATCTTGGAGATAGATATGGTTAAGGCTATGGTTGTGGTGGAGGTGGATGGTATGTGGTGGGCTCTAGTATTGCAGCAATGATGCTGCAACTCCTGGGACTCCCTTCTTTAATTTTATCAACCCGGTAGTTCGTAACAAACTTGGAAGCGACGGTGTTGTATGCACAAGTACTAGCTCTTACTACAGGCTGTCACTTGATCAGCTGGCACAAGTTCGCTAGGAGCTCAAGCCAACTTCTATGAGTTCTTAGAAGAAGCTTTTAATCATGATGGAAGAAAGCTAATCTCAAAAGGGCTATTCTACTTGCAGAAAGAAGATGAAAGCTGAAAGGAAACGCAAACCCTAGCAAACCCTAGTTTTACCCATTAACCCTACTGGTGCAAGAAAAGAGATGAAAGCTGCTGAAATGGATGCCATTGACTCTTGGAAAGGTAAAATGCATGTGACTAAGCTACTTCTGAAGGAAAATATGGAAAAAACATCTTTTTGTATTTTTGAGTAATTTTGCAGAATTATTATGCATGTGCTTTAACTGTTTGTTTTACTGTGCAGAGGTTGACTAGAAAAAGGAAATGGAATGGGCACTTGCAGGAGGTTGGGAAGGTGAGAAGAGGGCCTAAGGGGTCCCTAGCACCCTTCTAGGAAACTACTCACGTGATCTTCTACAGGAAGTCTGCAAGGGTTCTACAGGATGTTCTACAGGAAGATCCGAAAGAGGATTTTGGAGGGTTGATGGTGGAAAAACGGTGGGAAAGTGGAAATGGAGGTTGGATAAGGATTTTAAGGGTTCTAGGACCTGGTGAATGAGGCTAAAGAGTGATTAAGGTGATTGGATTTGTTCAAGGATGGAGGGAGAAATGTTGCACAAGAATGTAGAAATTAGGGAAAAGTGGGAAAATGTGGCAAATGAAGGGAAGGAATCTTGGATTAGTGGTTGGAGTAGGTTGTATGATGGAGGAAGGGTAGGAAGGGATGTATCTCAAGTGTTCTGCACACTATTTTCCAAAACTGATCAAACAAAGACTAGGAAAACCACAGATCTAGCTATTTTGACCTAATTTGGCCTAAAAACCAGAAACATGATGAACAAAAGTTTATTGGTAGAAAATCATGCAAGATAACTATGGAAGCTAAGCAAGAAAAGATTCTAAACATGCAAGTACTACTGGTATCAACTTTCCTAACTAAAAATCTAACAATAGCAATTGCATGAAAAGGCAAAAACAATGTTTTTGTGGCAGCAAGTATGCCTTGGTCTCAGCTCATGGTCCCAAGGAGGGAGAGATGAGATAAAGGATTGCTTGATGGCGTTTTTTTAGATATTTTCCTTTACCAAACTGTCAAATAAACCTGAAGTATGAAAAGCTATTTAATCATCAAAAACAACCTAAGTAACAAAGCAAGATTTTAACCTAAATAACAGAAATTATTCTATGAATGCAGCAAAGACACATGAAAGTACACAAAGGAGGTACTGGAACTAGGGTTGGGCCCAACCCCAAGAGCTATAGCCTCCTAAGAAATATTAGAGCTGGTGCAAAGCTGGATTCATCTTTATTGATCAGGAAATAATAGTTACATCCCAAAAACTGTCTATAAGAAAAAGCTCGAAAATGTGTTGAAATGCAAAGCTAACCTACTGACTAAAATCTAACTAACATCTGACTACAATCTGACTAACTCCTGACTAAAAATTGACTAACTCAGCTGAGGCCCTAAGCCTTCTTATTTATAGAAATTGAGGACCCCAACAGCCCTCCTAAACTTTAGGAACTCGGTTGCCAAAACTTGCAGTTAACAACAGTCCTACTTGACTTGCTTGGCTGCCCCTTGCGCTCTAAGTTTTTGATGGAGAATTCAAGGTGAGGGCTCATAAATGAAGGGGACACCTTCCTACAAATCCTCTCCCTTGTTCTTCCACGAATTTGGCTGCCAAGTGCTCATTAAACCTTTGATTTTGTCTCAAAATTGACAAAAAGTCTGCATAAAGCACACATTAGACTTTTTGGCCTAATGACTAACCCAATTCACTCTATTATCATAAATATAATAAAAAAACATGCAATAAACTAATGAGAATGGTGGATTAAGTCGAACTAGGAGGCTAAATGAGCCCATATAATTACCCATTTTGGGGGCTCATCGTCACCCCCTACTGAAGGTGTTGCTCATCCTCTGAGCAACTAATCTATCTCTTCATTCTTGTTGGCTCTGGTGGCCTCCTTATCATCCGAAGCTTCTGATGTGGTCTACTCATGTGAGCCATAAAATTCTTTCTTGTCCATGTCCTTCCACTGCTCCTCCTATTCTGCTTGTTTGAATTCTTGTGCTTTTCCTGGCCTTAAAATACATGGAGGTTTGCCTTTTTCCTTTTTCTTTTTGTTTTGTAGGTGTGCTTAATGCAGCAAGCATGGCTGCTGTCTCCCTTGCCAATATCTCAGGTGATTTGTCCTCTTGTTTTTCTTTTTCCTTGCTTCCTGTAGAAATCCCTGTGTCAACTGTTTCTGTGTTTGTTGCTGAGATCTCAGGGTGTGTCTTTTCCTTTTGTTTTTGTGTGCCTGCTTTGGCAGTGGCAGCCTTCATTTGGGCTTTTTCGACCTTCTATGTCCTACTCTGCATCCTCTTTTCCCTTGGTGTTTTTGCTGTTGTTTCTTCCTCTATTTTAGGCTCAGCAATCTAGCCCATTTCCCCTTTTTCTTTTTGTTCTTTCTATGCTTGAATGTCCTGTGTTCCTTCACCATTGGTTCTCTCACCTTCTTCAGTGTGTTCTCCCCTTATGAATCCTCTTAGCATGGTGAGAGTGCTTTTTTTATGTTTTAATCAAAAAAGGAAATGCTCAGGCAACCAAACAGTCAATCTGAAACAGAGGATAGCCGAATTTGGTTTCCCTTGAACCCAAGAAGGAATTTCTCATGTGTCCAATATCAACTATCAACAATTCCCTTGTTTTAAGACTGTTGTCACCCAGAACTTGATTGTTTGTTTATGAAAGGAAGAATTTTTTTTTTTACACGTAGAGCACAAGGATCAGGTTCTCTTCTCAGCACACAGACAGATATGAAAATCCAAAAAAAATTTACAGATGCAAAGTCTGGCCTCCACGACTACATATATCTTCCCTACAGGAATTTAAAACGAAAATGCAGAGGAGATTTTTGATGCAGGAAAACTGGGGAAACTCAGTGCAATATGTAGGCAAATGTTTTACTTCCACTACACAGGCAGACTTTTCCTTTGATTTTCCAATCTGATGTCGTTCAATTCACCACCTTGCACAAACATACCATGCATAGAGGAGTTTTTTAGAGCCTACCTCATTTTGAGCTTGAAATTCGCTGAAAATCCCAGGTTTTCTTTCTGCGGGGTTGTTTTATGCCTTTCCTGTAGAAGCCTTCCTGTAGAAGGCTCCCGTTTCTTATAGAACGAAACTGTGCTTCCTATAGAGCCTGATAGGCAGGAGATTTAAAAAACAACAGGTAGAAATCTCGAAAATCACGCAGAAATCTTGCAGAGGACTACTGGTTAGCTGCTTTGGAAGTGGTGGACGCGTACTCTAGTTGGGAACATCGTGAAGGAACAGTGAACAAAGAGTGTTGAATGCGTTAACTGAGCTGTCTTTTAACTGCTGGTATGATTCATGGTGAGGAGATGAGGTGGTCGGGTCTACGTTGGCCCCATGCAGACTGCAGTGTTGTCACGAAACTTCATGTTTTCTATCTGTTAATCACTTGACATCATGTGTGCTGGAGTTCAGAACATCTGCCACTACCTATTTTTTTTAATTTCTTGTGAGTTGACTAGACACGTGCACTAGGTGATCTCCAGATGAGTGCAATCGAACTAGCTGAGGGTGTCGAGTTAACTAGCCAGATTTCTGGCTTAATCCAACCATTTCATTCGTTCATGAAGTTATTAAATTACATTCATGCAACAAAGGAACAGGTTTAGTCACTTACCTGGAAGTCGAATGCGTTTGCTGTGAGGTGTTGTGGCCTTTCCTTCTGCTGCATGCCTTTGTTTCTATGGATGCATGCTAGTTTGGTTGCTGATACATGGCTATTTTTCTTGTGCAGGTACCCTCTGGCTGGATCTAAGCTGTAGGAGTCTGTTTCCACCTTCAGATTTACACCCTCATGCTGCTGATGCTAGATTTTTGCAGGACAGCGACTTGTTTTCTCCATAGCTCCCAAACGATGGATCGGATTGACCTGAAATTTTCTAGGCATTTTTCTATCATCATTATGCACCTCCCATAGAAAAATTGTGATCAATGGATGCACAAATTTCGAGAAAAACTGAAAATGGCTGAAGGTGACAGAGGTCAATTTCTTAGAAACCATGCACTAGAATTGGCTGAAACTGCTTGGGCAGGTTACTATCACCTACATTCATCTCCCCATGAAACAGGTTTTGAAATGGATGCATGGATATGGAGAAAATGCAAAAATGGCTGAAGGTGATGGAGGTTGATTTCTTGGAAACCGTGCACTAGAATTGGCTCAAATTGCTCGGGCATGTTGCCATCATCCCTATACAACTCCCGGTAAAACAATTTTCTAAATGGATGCACGGTTTTCAAGTTAGGGAAAAAACAAATTTCTGCTCTATGTATTTTTGTATGAGAGCATTCTGCAGTTTTTGCACAGTAAGAAAAGAATGATCTTGGGCTATAATGTAGACTTGAGTCTCGACTGATGAGGAATCTAGACAGAGGGTAACAGGTATGGTGAGTGAAAAACTGCTGCTTGATTTGTCATTAAGGAGTTTTTGCTGGCAATATGAAGAAAGCAGGATTTCTGTGTGACACTGTGCAGGAATATAAAAAAATGAGTGCAATGGAGGTGTACGGAGATGGGAAAAGGTGACATATGGTGATGGATGGAAGCAGGGATGTTTACAGGCCTCATGGATAGATTCCCAACCTTTGGGTCCTCTTCGGAGATCAATTTTGGCTTTTTTGTAGGCTCTACAGGATCTTCCTGTAGAAGACACAAAACTTCCTGTAGAAGACACAGAGCTTCATGTAGAAAGTGAAATCTCAGTCCAAATGAGACCAAATCTTGGGAAAGGGTAGTGGTCATGGAGGAATGGATTGTGAGGAATGCTTGTAGCCTAGTGCTGTCCTCTGTCTTTGTTTTGTGCGATCCTTCTAACCTGCAATGTCCTTCCTGCAATCTGCAATTATTCAACAGAAATTAGGTTTATTTTTCTTTTTCTCTTTTCTTCTTTCTTTTTCTCTTTTTTTTTTGAAAACAACTAGGGTGCCTCAAGGAGATTTTCACCCTAATTGCCTGCCCTGGGCGCCT
The DNA here is from genome assembly GCA_031772625.1 of Pinus tabuliformis. NCBI lineage: Eukaryota > Viridiplantae > Streptophyta > Pinopsida > Pinales > Pinaceae > Pinus > Pinus tabuliformis. Next base: position 173,650,914 of record CM062819.1, on the reverse strand, counting down.
CCAAGGGAGGTTTCCACCCAGGGATCTTATTCTCTTTTTCTTTTCTCTTCTTTCCAACCCATTGACCGCCTCATGGAGGTTTTCAATCAATGAGACAATCTGAGGCACCTCCGAGGAGGTTTTCACCTTAGATTTTTATTTTCCTCTTATTTTCATTTTTTCTTTTTTCTTTTTTTTTCCTACCCTACTGTTGTGGGGAAAAATGCCTATGCAGGATGATCCTATCCACCTAAGTTGTGACAGTGCCTTAGCAACAAACAGAGACAGCTTTTCTAGTATTTTTCCTTTATGAATTAAGAATGAAGAGAGATGGATGGACTAATCGGTGTCTTCCGTTTGTCCCTCGATCCAGTTTCCCTTCTCTTTGAGAGTCCCTAGCTACTTGCCCTCTCGCTCGCCCAGCTTCAAGAGGTTTCTGCAAGATCACAAGAAGAAAACACTACACAAGACATGGATTCATATTCATAACTAGTTCAGGATTAGAAGTAAACTAAACATACTAATGCAATCATACATCAAAGATACATTAGTATATAGGAGAAACCAAGATAGCTTTATTGATGAATAACAAGGTTCAGGAAGAGATACAACCCAAAGGGCTCCAATCCAGCATCTCCTTCCCAGCAAATGGAATTCCTATCTTCACCCCCTTCAAAGCATTAAGCACCCAATGATTCCAATCTCAAACCAACAACAATTCTTTGCAATAACAAAATTCCAGCCTCTATATCTCATGGAGGAGAGATCCATATATAGATGTTTGGAGAGAGGATGAGTCAGCTTGAGATCTAACTAGTGTCCTCTCCCTCTGTCAGTTCTTGATTCCACTTGGAGGTTCTTGCTTCCACTTGGAGATTAGGAACCTCTTACTCATCACCAGTCGAATTCACTGAGGCAAGTGTCATTGAGGAAGATTCTGGAAGCTTCCTGGGTCTTGACACCTCTTGGAATGAACTTGCCATTTGGCAACTCTCGCTCAACGCACCCTGGTAGTGCATCTACCTGCGTTGCAGTGCAGGTAGCCAATGTTGTCTTTGACATTCAGCGCAGACAGCTAGTGGAGCCACTGAATTGATCCTGAATTGACTTGTTTTTGAGCAGTTTCTGGTGGAGAACTTCTGTGAATTGCTGTGTTTTGTTAGCCTTGTTCCTCTAGGGGTAGGAACAACATGTTTAGGGGCTTTGGATCCCTTAGATTATGGACATTTCATGCTCAATGTTGTAAGGCACAAAAATGTCTATAACAGTTGCCCCGTAAAGTATGAGGCCGTTTATCGGGTGAAATGCTTTATCAGGGGGATCCGAAGTTCATCCAGTGCTGGGAGGAGACCTGTAATAAGATACAATACAATACATTATTTTTCATACTGCTTTCATGATCTAGCTGAGGCAGGCATTCCCATGCTCGGCTTTATAAATTCATTTTTCTATACATAGAACAGACAATCGTTTGGTGGTAGACTGATAATTTTGATGAAATTATCATCCTTTGGGTAGGATGATTATCTGCTGAAACGATGTACATGTCAATGTCTTTATCTTTCCTAAATATATATCGCAGCCCGGATGGATGAAACTAGATCCGGGGTCTTCAAACTCGTTCCATCTTCACTCTAAGTACAATTCGATCCATGTGAGAAATGTTCTGAAGTCGAACATGGAAAGACATCGCTTGATTACCGGTCAATGAGGTAAACCGTTAACAAGCGCGAGAGGAATCACCGATAATGATAATGACCCTCAAGGTACTGCAGTACAATTCATGTGGTGTGAATAAAGGACTTGGCATCGAACACCACGCAAAATCTTTCGGTCGAACGTCATTGATGTATACCTGTCGCCAGAAGTGAGAAACTTGCCATTGAGGCATGCAAGCTTCAAAGTACTGAAGGGGTTGTTCCTAGATCAACTTCTTGGATAATGAGCTGATGTCAACAAGAAGTGATCCATCAAAGGGGGGCCTTAATGAATCCCACATCAGTGACACGGAATGGAGCTAATGATTTTGATGGAGGTGAAAATGATCTGTGACATATGATTCAGGGTGGCGGTCATGAAAGGATGAAGGATAATGTATGGCAGTGGATGGGACACGGTTGACTTTTCTGAACGACTTCTCTTGAACATATGGCGACACTGATGCGATGGATCGGTAGCATTACCCCAAATATGGATGGTATGGCGAGACCATGGTGATGTGACCGGTGAATGAAACAACCCAACCCGATTGTGGTACGGAGGAAAAGTGTCATGTTCAAGAGCGACTTGCTACCATCAAAGTTTTCTTGAGTTTCTCCCAATTTTTCCCCAGTCATTGCTGACCATTACCTCTTTATTTTTGTCAAGCTTGAGGAGGATAACATATGCTTGTTCTAGAACCTGCCCTTCGGGCAAGCCCATTGCTATGTTTTAACGAGCCTAGCGATAGTGAAACTCGTTCTCGTCTAAAGACAAGTTTGTCGCTATTTAATGATTTTAACGAGTCTAACGACAAGGATAACTCGGTCCTTTTCATTTTTAGAGAGTCTGAAAAGGTACATAAAGTTAACTCCAAAAGTCATTTTTCGTCATCTAATCCCTTAGGTCCGAAAAAGTATAAAACAATACAGAAGGGATGAGTTTTCGATAGTTTTAACGAGCCGAATAAAACAAGCGCTCGATCTTTTTGTGCAATAATCCCTCAGGTCCAAAAAGATTAAAATCTAGAGGAGGGATAGCACTTCTTGTCCCTTTAACGAGCTGGAAGGCCAAGGACTCGGCAATCTTTTCATAATTTACGAGTCAGATGAAAAGAGCTTAAAGAAGACTCGTCTTTTGAGGAACGAGTGAAGAAACAGGTTAGCAGCTGATTCCAGGTACAAGTTGGAATTTTCCAATCACGGCAGTGTCACAAGGATGGCTAGTCAAATCACTCTTCGCAGCTGTTCCTCAAAATGGGTAAACAAACATATGGAGGTGAACGATTGGCCAATGGAAAAGTGGAGGTGACGGGCAAACACGACCAAGGCTTTAATGGCTGATGATATTACATTCACAGTAGTTATTTACTTAGATAGTTCATTTTTTAACGAGCTTAAACGCGGTTCGAAACACTTGCTCGATTTTATGTTTATTTTTTAACGAGCATGAACTATACGATAAAACTGCTCGGATATTGCGTTTATTTTTTAACGAGCATGAACTGTGTGCTAAAACTGCTCGATATTATATGGTCAAATTTTTTATTTTTTACCATAACTAGCTTTGCCCTTTTCAAAGATAGTAATGTATCCTCAATTGCTACATCAAACTAGTTAGAAATGAATAACATTTGCTTGAAAATGATATTAGAACCCTAATATTTCGCTTTGAACTACGTAAAAAGCAAATAAAAAGTGTTTTACCTCTCATTTTACCATTTCATTTGAACTTGGTTTGTTGGAGCTTTGGAGGTGCCTCTTCCCCCTTGATTTTCATCAGCTGATTCCGGGAGATTCTACGGACGATTTTCGGCGCCGTCCGGACCAGGTAGGAGCTAAACCCTAGCTCTTTCTTTTCATGGTTTCCTTTTTCCCTTCTGTGCCTGTTTTCTTGTTCCCCTGAGCCCCTGGGATTTTGTTAGGGCGCTCTGCCATCAGTGCAGCTGGTTCACTCGAAACCTGCACTGAATGTCAAGCTGCATGAAGGCAGTTTGACCTTCAACGCAGGTGGAACACTGACTAGTTGCGTTGGGCATAGAAAATAGTTTTGTTGCACAGTTTTTGATGAAAATTTTGCCAGTTTCTCATCAAATCCAGGATCTAACTCCTCTCATGTTTTGTTTTTCAGAGATTATGGGAGAAAAATGACCCTTACATGGTTAGAACGAGAACATGAAGAAGAGTACATGATTTCCCTCCATGATCATGTCACGGTGAACGCGCTGCGGAACTGTGACCTGCTGAAGTTCTTCCGTATCTCTAGTATGAGAGCGCAGATCTCCTTACGACAGTATATTCTTGATGCTTGGGATCCTATCAACCAAGTATTTCAGATTAGGGGCAAATCTATCCCCTTGACCGTGGTAGACATTTACTTCTTGACTGGCTTGTCGAGGCGGGGTGCCCCCATTTCTTTGTCAGGTTCGGCCCAAGGAAATGACTCTGTGAGAGATTATGTCCACCAGTATTGTAGGGAATGATCTCAGCCGAGTAGAGACGGCAAGGTCGTTATCCATGAGATTACTGATAGGTCTCTCAGGTCCATTCTGTATACTATCGGTAGGATGGCCGGTAGTGCATCTCTTCATGTTGCCAACAGATCCTATGTGCAGCACGCCTTGGAGTGCCTCCAACCGAAAATATTCAACTAGTGTGATGCAGTACTTCTTCAGATGAAAAGTCAGTTGACCAAGGTAAAGGACGGGAAGCTGAAGAACTTTGGATTCGGTTCTATTTTGACTGCCTTTGCCTTGGAGAAGATACCACTGATTCAGCCTCAGTATATCGCACTTGACTTGCCTTCTCCTACCGAGCCACGCATGCAGAGATGGGTTGATCACATGTCTAGGCATGCTGGTCAATCTCAGATTTCTTTCACTAATACCTTCTTCAGGTGGTTCGAGCGTCAGGAGATGGTCTATTGTGAGTATCCATATCTTGGCATGGATTTCCGAGGTGATCCGAACTTGGTACTGCCGGATGGCGAACAGTGGGGCGCTATTGGTAAAATCTTCGACCATATCACTGTTTATTGTTTATATTTATAATGTCCTTGTGCTTTATTCTCTCAAGACTTTAATCAAACTCATGTGTGCATGCAGATGTTGGTCCTGTTCATCCAGTAGTTCGCCTGAGAGCGCCAGTTGCTGCCCCAACAGGGGAGACTGCTGGGAGGGTTATTCTTCGCAACCTTGATGTGGCCGAGACCCTTACAGCTGTGTAGGAGCAGGTTGAGAGCCTTACTCTTGGCATTCCGGATGTGAGGATCGATGAGTTACCTCTACAGTTGCAGCGGCATACTACTGGTGTCCCTAGACTATGGACTCGTCTCTTACGCATGATTGCACATGCCGTGACGTGCTATCATGAGCATCACTAGGCTAGGGTGCGCCCTAGCATTTTGAGTTTTTGGGTCATGCGACCGATTTTTTTCTTGGTTACAGAACATTATGTATAAACGATAAACAGCTTATATATATATATATATATATATATATATATATATATATATATATATATATATATATATATATATATATATATATATATATATTGATTTTCAGGGTTTATTCTGGTTGAGTTATATGATCCATATGTACAACATTGATGATGTGTCTCTTTTTATAAATGTCGAAAATGTTTATCTAATACATAGTTTGCTAATGAGTCGGTTAATGTGTTTAAGTTTCTGGAAATATTCTGGTATTGAATTAAATCAAATTTTCTTTCCAAAATCTTAACCCTTAGGAACATGAGATAAATAGCTGGGTTGCGAACGGAATATATACCATTGAGTTGTAGTATTACGAGTTGTGAGTCTAGCCTGACGATTAGTCGGCGTATACCATGGGTGATGGCATCAGAGAGTAGTTCTATCGACGCGCTATACTCAGCGATGTTATTCGTTGATTGCCCGATACATACACCTCTGAAACTTACTAACTCGCCGCTTGGATCAAAAATGGCCCAGGCTGCAGAGGACAGGTTCCGTGAACTACAACTCGCTCCGTCGGCATATCCAACACATGTATCCAGAAGGTTTGACATCTGCAATAAATGTAAAAAGGTGGATTACTCGACCAAAACAAACACTTAAGCGAAAACAAAATACAACAAAAGCATACAGGTTACTATTTAAGCATAGTAACGCTTGAGGTACAACCCATTACGGGGTTGTGCTAGTGGAATTTCGTCATAATCCATTAACTCGTAGGCTCCTTTTGCTAACACTCGTTTAACAATATAGGGGCCCATCCATAAAGAATTAAATTTACCTGCTCCTAATTTATCGAATTCTTGGTCATAAAGCAAGACCAAGTCACCTTTTGAGCAGACACGGGGTTTGACATTTTTGTCGAACTGCGCCTTGACCCATTTCTTATGGGCTTCATTAGCCAAAGCGGCATCACGACGGGTTTCATCCAATTGGATTAGTTCCAAGAAACGGGCCTCTTCTTCTGAAGTTCCGGGCAGGAGATCAATTGCGAGTTTAAGAGATGAGATTTCACACTGGATTGGCAAGATTGCTTCCAGGCCATACACCAGTTGGAAAGGTGTGAACCCGGTCACATTCCTTACCAATGTTCGGTAAGCCCACAAGGCTGAGTACAGGATTAGGATACACATGCCCCCTGGTTGAGGTGGGGTTACATGTCATGAAATCGATGCCCCATTTGGCGAAAGGCCCAACAGCAACTATTGGCTGTAAAGGTGCGGGTGGTATTCTGGTTTTGCTATCAAAAATTTGACAAGCATGGCAACTTCTGACTGCGGTTATGCAATCTTTGAACATGGTTTGCCAGAAGTATCCTGCTCGTAAGATTTTTTGTGTTGTAGCATATCCAAATTGATGCCCCCCACACGCGCCTGAATGACACTCATTCAGGGCTTTTTCGGCCTCCTCGTGGGTGAGGCACCTTCTCAAAACTGTATCGACACCACGACGGTAAAGCGTATCACCGACGATCATGTAGTCTTTCGCTTGGTATCGTATACGTTTCTGTTCTGAGTGAGAGGTGTCAGGCCTGAATTTTTGGGTTTGGAGATAAATTATTATATCTCCATACGACTCATTGCTTGCAGATATCAGAAACAAACTTTCGTCCACGATTGATTCTTCGGATGTTTCATCGTTGGACGATGATGGGAGATCGCACAATAATTCTACGAAAACTAAAGCTTTCTTTGATTTGGATTTTACAAATTCCAGATCAAACTCTTGAAGGATCGCTATCCATTTTGAATACTTGCCCCCCAGCAACTGTTGCGACAATATATAAGTCATGGGGTTGCAATCTAATAGAATGGTAGTTTTCCGAAAGAGGACATAATGTCGAAATCTTTGTATTTCTTGAACAGCAGCAAGTGCTAGCTTTTCAACGTAAGAATATTTTCTTTCTATATCATTCAAGTTTTTACTTAAATAATATATAGGATGTTCAATTCCATCGACTTCTTGAACTAAAACCATCGCAATGGTCGTATCCGCTGCAGCCAGATACAGGTTAAAATCTCTTTGATAGTCCGGGGCATACATTAATGATGCTCTTACTAGAGAATCTTTCAGAGCATCAAAATAAGCTTGTGCCACCTGATCCCAGACAAAAGGTACATCCTTTTTCAAAAGACGAGTATAACCTTTAGCAAGTTCTGCATAATTTGGAATGAACCTCCTTAGAAAGTTTGCTTTCCCTTGGAGTTTCTGAATCTGAAGCAAATTTGAAGGTGGAGGAAAATTAATAATTTCCTGAACCTTGCAAGGGTCGAGACGAATCCCATCCTTAGAGACTAAAAAGCCAAGTAAACGACCAGAACCGACGCAAAATACACATTTGTGTGGATTGAGTCTTATCTTGTAGTGTTGACAACGTAGAAATATCGCTCTTAAATGCTGCGGATGATCAGTCCGCTTTCGCGAATGAGCCGGAAGGTCGTCGAGATATGGTTGAACGATGTTCTTGATGTCATGGAAGGCATAATTCATTGCCCTCTGAAACGTCGCCCCTGCGTTCTTTAAACCAAAGGGTAATTTTCGATAAGTGAATGTGCCCCATGGACAAATGAATGCAGTATTTGACTGGTCCTGTGGGCAGATATTTATTTGATTATATCCGGCAAATCCACCCATGAATGAAAATATTTCACATCCGGCGCATTCATCAATTATCTGGTCGATGAAGGGTGTAGGGTAGTTGTCTTTTGGACAAGCTTGATTTACATCCCTATAATCGACGCACACTCTGATTTTTCCTTGTTTTTTCATAACAGGGACAATATTCGATACCCAATCGGTTAGAGGAACCGGGTAGATGAAACCAGCATGGAGAAGTTTTTCAACTTTTGCCTTAATGGCAGCAGCTTTCTTGGGGTGCACCTGCCGAAGCCATTGTCTTACTGGTTTGACATCAGGATACATCTTAATTTCATGTTCAACGATACTCGAGTTGATGCCTGGTATTTCATCATATGACCAAGCAAAGACATCTCTGAACTCGCGAAAAAGAGCGTTATATATTTCTAGTTCTCAAGGAGAACAACCTTTGCCGACATAAATATTCTCTACAACATTTTTTTTAGTCGAGATATTTATGGCTATAGTCTCTTCAATATTGGATAAGTTTCGCTCGGAATCCACCGTATTTACAGTATTTGATAGGAATTCAAAAACTGAAGGGTGATAAAGGTCATGTTGAGTATCTTCTTCATATTCTGGAAGAAGGGAACGATGGTGGCAATCATTCCATGGTGCCCCCTCAATCAACATTGATTGTAGGATTCCTTCGTCAGTCCCACGCACTTTCGACGAAGGATCTAATGGGGTACCATATTCTTTAGATCTATCTACCCAAACGCTTGATTAGCGTTGATTTGGGTTCGCCTCCCATGCCCGAAACATTGATTGCTACAATATTTCTATAGGGCTTGGGGGCAAAATCATTTCATGATCCATGTTGATATCGTCTTCTGAGATCTTCGTGGAAGATATCATGTTGCAGGCTCTTACCAGCGCCACTTCTCCTATATAGATTGGAGGTGGAAGTGCGAAAGTTCCCATTAATGTGGGGTCTTTCAGTAGGCCTACTCCAATATCTTGAAGCGAATGGTTGCTTCCATGGATCATGGGAATGCTTCCTGTAACTTGTGAACCATTAGGGAGGAAGTCTTGTTGGTCGACGATTGTAATCCCTCCTTGAAAAGGGAATGTGATCTTCCTAAAATAAGTCGACACTACAGCTGCCATGGCATATATCCACGGTCTTCCCAGTAGGATGTTCTAGTCAAGATTCCCATCGATGACTTCAACATCTATTTCTATTGTTTTTCCCCCCAGTTCAACCTTCAAGTTATTTAGGATACCGCACGGGGTATAGGTCCTTCCGTCGAATGCTTTCAATGTCGTCGAAGATCGCGACAAGGTCGGAGACCCTAAAGTTTTCCAGCAACTCATCGACATAATACATGTAGATGCCCCCTCATCAATAATTGTTCTGTGAACACTTTTGTTGAGGGCTTTCACTTGAATAAGGAAAGCTAGTTGAGCTGGTAACTGAGGATCGTATCCTTTGTGGTAGAAGGATACAAGATTGGAATCCTTAGGATCAACCCCACCAATAGCCGATAACAAAGCCTGCCTTTGGGATGGACAATTTTGCAGTACTTCAAGAGTCAACATAGCGGATGGCGATTGGGCCAAATCTTCCACTATGTTATAATGCTGCGCCGCTCTAGCGCGAGGATTAAATGTCGACTTGTGTATTACTACCTTTGGCGGTTTTATTGTTAATTCAGGAATGATGGGTGGTACAACTTCTGTCGAAGTTGTTGTCGAACTACTTCGTTGATATTTTCCCTTGTCGTTCGACAGTTGCAGATTCCCGTAATCTTTGTTCCTTGTCGAAATCAAAGCATCATTTTGTTGCTTGGAAATTGACAACATAAGCACTTGCGACGGGGAAGCATTTCCACTATCAACCAGATTTTGACCTGGATTTGGGAACGGATCAGTTAACACAGCTGAGGTTTGCGAACTTTTGAAGAACCTTTTAAGCTCAGCTCTGTATGGACAATCGGCTGTCCAATGATCCTCATCACATATAAAACATGGATGTTTTGGTTTCCCTTTCCCAGGAGGGTTTGAAGAAGTTTTTTCAGGGGATGATTCACCCTGTTTCTTCTTCTTCCCTTTGTTTTGCTTCTTCTTGCTTCCTGGTTGATTGGTTTCTTTTCCTTTATCTGCTGATACGGCATTTACTTCCGAAGCAAGAATTTCTTCTTTTGCATTTTGATTTGAAGTCTTACGGGCTTTCTTAGACGAAGCCCTTGTCGATTTCGCGTTTGGCGTGCCAATCACACCATCGCCGGCATGAGAGTCACTATTTGATTTAGGAGGAGGAGGAATTGAGAATTCCGGTCTAGGGGCGTCAGGTATTTTGTCGTAGAGCGTGCCGGACTGAGTGTAGACTAAGTCTAGATATTGTGCATGAGCAATAACTTTCTCCTCCGTTACGACTCCCCCCTTGGCCACATCTTCTGTTATGGCAGGAAGTAACGACTTGATAAACCATTCGGCTAATAGCTGATCGGGAACGTACGTTTTCACCATCCTACGACGACGACGCCACTCATGTATATGATCAGATATATGAGTGGTTGTTGTCTGCTTGAAGTTGGTTAAGATTTTCATTCCCGTTTCATACCTTATTGGTAATTGAAAATGGGTTAAGAAAGTCGTGGCTAGGGAGCTGAAATTGTTGAAAGAGGCTCTAGGTAATTCAATATACCATTTTTCCGCTGGACCTGTTAGCATCCTCTGAAAAAGGCGAAGCCTTATCGAATCATCGTTTAGGGTGTTTGATGAACACCACAGATGAAAATTCATCACGTGATTCGATGGGTCTTCACCTGGATTTCCCTTAAATTTAGGAATGTCCGATGGAAGTTTGTGAGGAATCGCTGGCCACCAAGGGGCGTAAGCAATTTGATCGTTTGTTAACCGATGTAAATCGGGTAACTCTAAAGTTGCCACGAATGGTAACTGTTGATTCAGGTTAGGTGAAGCATACCCAGGGTATGATGGAATTGCCTGAGCAGTGGGCCTTTGCATACCAGCATAATGTAATTGATGTTGGTATGACTGATACGGTTGGTGGACTTGACCACTGTAAAGCGGTTGGTTTTGACCGTTTTGAATATACGGTTGTCCACTGTTTGCAAAGATCTGCTGCTCAGAACCTTGGTATACTTGTTGGAATTGTGTTTGTTGATATTGCACCAGCCACGGTTGCGAAGCCATGTTCTGTTGTGCTATACTAACAGTTGGACCAAGGTGTGGGGTAATTGTACCCGTTTGGACCTGTGTCGCCCCACCAGTAGGTGATTGTGGTTGAGTCACAGGGTCAAGGGGCTGTTGCATTACAACCTGAGAAATCTGAGGTTGACATACAACAGGCAACGTTTGAACCTGTGACACTGTCACAATATCCGGTGTGGTTGGGATGTTCGACATAGGTACACATTGTTGCATAGAAAAAAGATTATCTCAGATTCCAGCCTTGACGAAAAATTGAAGAAGAAATTAACCCCCTCTTGTGAAACCATCCCTAGAATCTATGGATTACCCAAGATCCATAAGGAGGGGGTCCCCCTTAGACCGATAGTTAATACTATTGGCTCCCCAACCTATGAACTTGCTAAATATGTCGCCAAAATTCTAAAGCCCCTTGTTGGAAATACTGACTCCTTCATTAAAGACTCGCACGACTTTGTGAATCTTATTAAAAATGAAAGAATGGAAAAGGATGACATCCTTGTAAGCTTTGACGTGGTTTCCTTATTCACGAAGATTCCTCTTGATGAAGCCATTCAGGTTATAAGAGGTGTCACTGATCCAGAGACCGCAAAACTGGCTGAAGTCTGCTTAAGGTCAACTGTATTCACATTCCAAGGAACATTCTATGAACAGACATCTGGTGTAGCAATGGGATCACCCCTCTCGCCAATTGTGGCCAACTTATACATGGAATATTTTGAGAAGAAGGCCTTGGAATCTTATCCTCTAAAACCAGCTTGGTGGAAGCGTTTTGTCGATGACACCAATATAAAATGGACCCATGGTAAAACAGAACTCGACAGGTTTTTCAATCACCTTAACTCCATCTCCCCTGATATAAAATTCACTATGGAGCTTGAAGAAAATATGAGCATCCCTTTCTTGGACATTCTTATCATCAGAAAAGAGGATGGCTCTTTGGGCCATAAGGTTTTCAGGAAGTCAACTCACACGGAGAGTTACCTTCATGCGGATTCCCACCATCACCCAGCCCAAAAGCTTGGCGTTCTGAACACTCTTGCCATTAGAGCCCTCCGAATTTCTGACTCGGAGCATATAAATGAAGAGAAGAGGCATTTAGTTTCAACTTTCAAAAATATAGGCTACAAGGATCATGAGATTAAAAAAGCCATAAAGAAAGCTGAAAGGAGGTTGTCATCTCCCAAACCTAAAGAGGAGGATCAACCTCAAGGTGGTAAGGTTTTTCTACCTTATATCCATGGGGTCACAGATAAAATGGCAAAGATCCTAACAAAGAAAAACATTATAACTCAATTCTCAGCCCCCGGTACCATCAGACAAAGTTTAAAATCTGTTAAGGATGATATTGACAAGCAGCAGCTTAAAGGAGTCTATAAGATAGACTGTTCGTGTGGAAAAATCTACATAGGTGAAACTGGTCGCTCCCTCCACACAAGACTGAAAGAACATGGCGTTGACATCAGGAATGGAGGATCTCATACCTCAGCCTTGGCAGAGCACTCCTCGAATACTAAACACCACATCTGCTTAGAAAACGCATCAATTATCGCGAGAGAAGAGCAGCATCAGAGACGGAAAATTAGAGAAGCCCTCGAAATCTTGAAGCATCCTTGTAATCTGAACAGAGACATCGGTTTGGAGATTGGCGGAAGCTGGCTTCCCCTGATCAGTGAAATCAAGAATCGTCAGCCCGGCCCCAGGTAAGTTGTCGAACAGGTAAGATAGTTATTAATATAGATATTAATAAAAGTTTACATATTAATATAAATATTATTATAGATATTAGCATAGTTTTGATTTTAATATTAATTTTGTTATTAGGTTATATATATTCTATTAAAGCTCTAATTATTACATAATTACAAGCATGGATTTTAAAATAATTTAGTCATTAATGTAGGTTTTTAATATAGTTTAGATTTTAATATAGAATTTAATATAGAATTTAGGTTATATTAATATTAATTTATTTAGATATTGGTATAGATATTAGGTTTTATTGATATTAATACTATTATATATATTAAGTTATATAAGATTTTAGGTTTTATAAATATTAAGTTATATAATGATCATGTTTTATAAATATTAAGTTATATAGTCATTAGTTTATAAAAATTTTAATGTTATATAGATATTAGGATTTATGATATTAATATTAATATATATACTAGATTTTTTTTTATTTTTTTTTTAAGATTTTAATATTAATATAGATTTTAGGTTATATAATGATTTATGATATTAATATTATATATATATTAGTTTTTTAGATATTGATATAGATATTAGGTTTTATTAATATTAATTCTATTATTTATATTAAGTTATAAAAAAAATTTAGGTTATATAAATATTAAGTTATATAGTTCAAAATAATTTAAAAACAAAATTTTTTAGGTTATATTAATATTAATTTATTTAGATATTGATATAGATATTAGGTTTTATTGATATTAATATTATTATATATATTAAGTTATATAGATTTTAGGTTTTATAAATATTAAGTTATATAGTGATCATGTTTTATAAATATTAAGTTATATAGTCATTAGGTTATAAAAATTTTAATGTTATATAGATATTAGGATCTATGATATTAATATTAATATATAGATTAGATTTTTTAGATTTTAATATTAATATAGATTTTAGGTTATATAATGATTTATGATATTAATATTATATATATATTAGTTTTTAGATATTGATATAGATATTAGGTTTTATTAATATTAATTCTATTATTTATATTAAGTTATAAAAAAAATTTAGGTTATATAAATATTAAGTTATATAGTGATCTAGTTTCATAAATATTAAGTTATATAGGCTTAGGTTATATAAATATTAATGTTATATAGATATTAGGATTTATGATATTAATATTAATATATATATTAGTTTTTTAGTTATTAATATTAATATAGATTTTAGGTTATATAAAGATTTATGATATTAATATTAATATATATATTAGTTTTTTAGATATTAATATTAATATAGATTTTAGGTTATTTAAAGATTTTGTTTTATAGATAATTAAATAAATGATATTAATTTATAAAAATTAAAATTAAATTTAGGTTTCATTATAAATCTTTCTGGCCGACCTGTGCTGTTCCTTTAATATTCATTCCCTCATGAGTATTTATTTCTTCCTGCTGGCTATTCTTTTATCATCTTTCTCTCAACCCTGATGATGGATCCCATTTGGGATTCGAAACGTTGGTGTAAAAATTCTATTACTGTGGATTCTCCGGTCAAAAATTCAAAAAGCACAAACCACAGATCTCTGAAATCCAACCCTTGCTTGTTGAGGCAGCATAGGTACCCAACCACTTGATGTAACTCTAGTATAACCTGAATACTGTTTTGAACTCCCGTATGGATACCCTCCCGAAGGGGGTAATGAAAGGGCATACTGCCCCCCATACGATGGCAATCCAGAACTCAAGGGGATTGTTTGTCCTTGGGGACTGGATTGCCCAAATTGACCTCCAAATGGATCAATCTGGTGAGTTTCAACATAAGAGTTGCCAGATATTATTCTGGAGGAACAAACTAGAACAGACCACACTGTCGAAATAGTCCCTGGGTGGACTCCTTCTAGCGGTTGAGAGCTAGTCGGGACAGATGGTATGCCGGAAAACATTGTCGGAGTGACGGCAGGGGGTTCTGCTCTCGCCGTGTCATTCGACACAGTCCTAGATGTTGACGGTTGTTCAGACATTTTGAGTCTATCCAAGAGATTACCTATCGATTCTACAGGAACTTCCACTTGTGGTAGACTAACTTCTGATGAAGGAAATAGAGTGACCCCGACTCCAAAATGTGTTGGAGTACTTTCTTGCGGATCTTCTACAATTTCCTCTATTGCAATCAAACCAGGTGGAAGAGGAAGAACGTCAGGTCCATAAAATATTTCTGGTGCCGAAGAAGGGGTTGAATCAACAGCGACAGATGTTTGAAGAACAATACTCTCTGGACCGGTTACAGATGGAACTGGTTCAGTAACACAAGTGTTTGTTCTCATACTAGGATCAGTATGACTGTCCCTCTGTGATTGTTGAACTTCTTCTGTAGAGGCAGGGTTTCCAGAAATGTTTGGAGTAACCGGAATCTCGGATGTTGTTGGAACACTTGTTCTAACTTTGATAGGAGATTTCGAACCGGTTAAACGAATTCGCTTTGTCTGTACTGTTTTCGATCCCGGAGACAAAGACGGTTGACTCGTAAGCCTCCGCGAACGACAGGGTTTCAATTGACTTTCTTCCACGATTGTGGATTACTCGATCAACCAAAATACAAAAGGGGAAAGTGTGTTTCCGAATTAAATGAATTTTTAGACGCTTTAGACACAACTTGCTTTTTCAATTTTAAAGAGTCGAGAAAAAGCTAAAGATGACTCTAGTCTCCTTCGATGTTTTAACGAGCCCGAAGTGACAAATGCTCGGATGGAATTTTTCTGTTATAGAGTCTAAAAAAGGCCAAAAGGAACTACTCTGGAGTTCTAGGCAGAGGGTGTGCCAAACTTTTCGCAAAACCGCAAAATACTTTTTAGGGTACGGGCGGTCGATCTTCTTGAATGTTGTGTTCAGTGCATTGCGATCAGTAGGGCGGCCGACACGGCTTCCTAAGGATAAAGGTTTTATGCCTATAGGGGTCTCCTGATATATAGGCGACGGTACGTGGGAGCACAATCCGTACTGGCGCTATCGTCCCTCAGGAGGAATCACCCACCATCAACGAGATCGACAGTGACCAGGCTTTACGACGCCGGAACACGTCTCTAGCCTAGACCTCTATGTTGTGTGTTATGTTGCAAAGCGTTGTTAAGTTCATTCAATTTACTTTAAGTTGATCTTTTTAGAAGTTTGCCTTTCGAGGTTCACCATGAGATGTATGACACAATTCCTAAATGCAGTCTAAAGATGATAAGCAAGCTTTATATCTTTTCAACTTATGAAAATCCTAGCTACAAAGGGAAATGAAAGACACCATCTTTTCTCAAAGAGAAATCAGCACACTCTAATGCACTTTTCCTAAATCAAACATGCAAACTATGAATATGCAAATGCACAATGCAGGTGTTTGTTTTCCACTTTCTTAGTATTGATGCCTAAAAAGAAAGCTTTTTGTACAACTTCGAATTTGCTTTTAAATTACAAATACAAACAAGTTTACTTTTTCGAAATCAGAGAGGGTAGAAGAGATTACAACACTTAACGATTTTCGAAATGAACACTTGTTTCGACACTTAAAAGAGACAAACTCAAACCAATAAGCAAGAAGTAAATGTATAATCAACTGTAAACAGCCAATGAACTCTCTCCTAAGATCACAATCAGCAGATCTGAATCAAAGGCTGCAGGATGACTATTTCACTCTTGCAAAGGATGACTGTAAATGATGCCACAAACACATAAAAACAATCACAGTCTTTTTGTACAAAAGGAGGCGGAATTTAAGCAGAGAAAAGGAGTTATCAGACTGGTACCTATGTTGGTTACAGGCTGCAAAAATCAGAGATCAAAACAAGGCAAAACAGAGCAGAGAACCCCAGTTGCACAAGGCCTAACTGGATCAGCGCAACCTCAACACAGGGGTTTTGACATTCAGCACAGGTAGCCTTCACGGGACCTGCGTTGAAATGCAAAACCTCTTCACAGGGTATACGCTGAAGGAGAAACGAGAGTTTCTCACTGGGTTCTGGGTCACAGATTGCTGATTAATCTACTTTTTCAGGCCAAATAAAAGTAACAAGCAAGGTGCAATCAAAGGGATGCTTTGAGGGAGTACTAAGATCTATCACAAAGGATCATCAAATCATTTGTGAGTCCATTGTTCAGATCATAGACAAGTCCAGTGATTGGATCAAAGCAGCAATTGTCTACTTTGCATCTGGGAATAGCAGATGCAGTTCGATTGTTGCTGTCGAGTCTATGAAACAAAAAATGATAGAGACACAAATAAAATGACTAAATAGATCTCCCCAGCGGAGTCGCCAATTTGTTGTGGGGAAAAATGCCTATGCAGGACGATCCTATCCACCTAAGCTGTGACAGTGCCTTAGCAACAAACAGAGACAGCTTTTCTAGTATTCTTCCTTTATGAATTAAGAATGAAGAGAGATGGATGGACTAACCGGTGTCTTCCGTTTGTCCCTTGATCCAGTTTCCCTTCTCTTTGAGAGTCCCCAGCTACTTGCCTTCTCTCTCGCCCAGCTTCAAGAGGTTTCTGCAAGATCACAAGAAGAGAACACTACACAAGACATGGATTCATATTCATAACTAGTTCAGGATTAGAAGTAAACTAAACATACTAATGCAATCATACATCAAAGATACATCAGTATATAGGAGAAACCAAGATAGATTTATTGATGAATTACAAGGTTCAGGAAGAGATACAACCCAGAGGGCTCCAATCCAGCATCTCCTTCCCAGCAAATGGGATTCCTATCTTCACCCCCTTCAAAGCATTAAGCACCCAATGATTCCAATCTCAAACCAACAGCAATTCTTTGCAATAACAAAATTCCAGCCTCTAGATCTCATGGAGGAGAGATCCATATATAGGTGTTTGGAGAGAGGATGAGTCAGCTTGAGATCTAACTAGTGTCCTCTCCCTCTGTCAGTTCTTGATTCCACTTGGAGGTTCTTGCTTCCACTTGGAGATTAGGAACCTCTTACTCATCACCAGTCGAATTCACTGAGGCAAGTGTCATTGAGGAAGATTCGGGAAGCTTCCTGGGTCTTGACACCTCTTGGAATGAACTTGCCATTTGGAAACTCTCGCTCAACGCACCCTGGTAGTGCTTCTACCTGCGTTGCAGTGCAGGTAGCCAGTGTTGTCTTTGAAATTCAGCGCAGACATCTAGTGGAGCCACTGAATTGATCCTGAATTAACTTGTTTTTGAGCAGTTTCTAGTGGAGAACTTCTGTGAATTGCTGTGGTTTTTTAGCCTTGTTCCTACTTCCAATGGAGCCATGTGCACATCGATATTAGAGACAAAATGATGTGGAGGCTTGAAATGCATGCTTTTACAGGTATCCAGATTTCAGAGACCAAATGATTTGACTTTGAAGGGATCAAGCATAGCTGAGGAAGAGAGTACTGCTGCAACTTAGTGACCGCTTGGAACCATATCTCAATATAGCTCTGATATCCTTGGTCCTTTTGCTGATCTGGATCATTCTTCATGTCACCTTCTATCATGACCTTCACATCTTCCTCTTTTTGCTGATTTTTCTCTTGAATACATGGAGGATTTGATGGTAACCATGAGGGAGCTCTCTCGATCTCTGATTCTGTTGTCTTCTCTTCATCAAGTGCAGCCCATGGTTCTTTGATCTCCTCTTTTGAATCTTATTTTGCTGGATGTGGTCCTTCAATACTATCAATATAATCTCTTTTTTGCCATACTATTCTTGAGCTATGGTGAATATCATTGAGCTCAAGAGGAGTCGTTTGGAATTTTTGTTCCTCAGCTTTGCAATTGGGTTGAGCTACTCCAATGTGCAGGTTTGAAAATGGTGGTACGGGTAGTTGAGTGGGGGCGTATATTTGAGACAAATGTGGATGGGGTTGTGGTTGGGTAGGTGGTTTCCCACTATATACTTGATGAACCTACCTATTATTTGTGTTCGGCTTTGGTTGAGTAGGCATTTGGGGCTGCCTTGGTGGAGCAGGAGGCGATGGTTGCGGTTGAGCAGGTGGTGGAGGCAAAGGAGTCGGAGGAGTGTTGTATTGGGGTCTCCACCCCTGATGAGGTGCATTCCACTGAGGCTGTGGCTGAACGTAGGGGTGAAATGGATGAGCAGTTGGTTGGGCATAATATGGAGATGTGAAGAACCAAGGAGGAGGTGTGGATGAGGAAGAATGAGTAGGGGGACCCCACGAAGGCATGGAAGTGGCTTGATAGGGGTTGTAATAGGTCTGAGATGTCCCTTGCATTCCCTGCTAGTAAGGTCTGGGTCCATGTGGCCTCCTTTGGTTCATGAAATAGAGTGGTTCAGTGGCTCCTTTGGCCCTTTGATATGCAGCTTTAATTCTGGGCAAGGAAGGGCACTGATTCGTAGGATGGTCTTTTTCACAGACAAAATACACTTCTATGGAGTGCAATGGACATTCGTTCCTAGGATGCTTTCTAGTGCACCTGGGACAAAAGATGGCCAAATACCTCTTGGCTTCCTCTTTCTTCCTTTGGACCCACAAGGTATCCAGTTGCATGGCAAGAAACTGCCTCACCTTGCTCTTGAAATCTTCCATATAATTTGCAATTTCGTTTTTGGATAAGGTACTACTCCCAACATTTCTGTTTGTAGCCATTTTCTCCAGAAGAATGTTTTCTTCTTCTTCTCCCCTAGAGGTTCTTCAAATATGTCTTGTTGTCCACCTAAGGGTTCTTCTTAATCACAGCCATCGAAGAAGAGAGAAGGTTGGCTGTGTGAAGCAGTGGGGGTGTTGTGCAAACATTTTTCTAACTTATCTCTACTCCTACAAGGCATGAAAGGAAATATTTTTGGTTGATTTTTGTTTTTTTATGCTTGTACCTACAAAACTGAAATAGATTGAACTGCAACTAAATAAAATCTATCTGGCTGAAATGAAAATGCATAATGGAAATGAAAGCAGGAAATGACTAATCTATGTTGCTGAAATGAAATTGCAGAAATGAAATGCTAAGCTACGCTTGCAGAATGGAAATTGCAGAATTGAAATGCTAATCTATGCTTGCAGAATTGAAATTTTGGAATTGAAATGTTAATCTATGAAAGCAGGAAATATCTAATCTACGCTTGCTGAAATGAAATGAAAGTAGGAAATTTCTAATCTATTTTTGCGGAAACGAAATTGTAGAATGGAAATGAAACAACTACTCTATTCTTGCTTAAATAAACTACTTAGCAGAAGGTTGTAGTAGAAAATAGAAGAAAAGCAGCAATCACCAATACTCTGACGCTTCCCCAGCAATGGCGCCAAAAATATGGTGGGCTCCAGTATTGCAGCAATGATGTTGCAACTCCTAGGACTCCCTTCTTTAATTTTATCAACCCGATAGTTCGTAACAAACTTGGAAGCGACGATGTTGTATGCACAAGTACTAGCTCTTACTGCATGCTGTCACTTGATCAGCTGGAAAAAGTTTGCTAGGAGCTCAAGCCAACTTCTATGAGTTCTTAGAAGAAGCTTTTAATCATGATGGAAGAAAGCTAATCTCAAAAGGGCTATTCTACTTGCAGAAAGAAGATGAAAGCTGAAAGGAAACACAAACCCTAGCAAACCCTAATTTTACCCATTAACCCTACTAGTGCAAGAAAAGAGATGAAAGCTACTGAAATGGATGCCATTGACTCTTGGAAAGGTAAAATGCATGTGACTAAGCTACTTCTAAAGGAAAATATGGAAAAAGAATCTTTAGTATTTTTGAGTAATTTTGCATAATTATTATGCATGTGCTTTAACTGTTTGTTTTACTATGCAGAGGTTGACTGGCGAAAGGAAATGGAATGGGTGCTTGCAGGAGGTTGGGAAGGTGAGAAGAGGGCCTAAGGGGTCCCTAGCACCCTTCTAGAGAGTTTCACAGTGATCAGATCTCGAGAAACTGCTCACGTGATCTTCTACAGGAAGTCTACACGGGTTCTACAGGAAGATCTAAAAGAGGATTTTGGAGGGTTGATGGTGGAAAAACGGTGGGAAAGTGGAAATGGAGGTTGGATAAGGATGTTAAGGGGTCTAGGAATTGGTGAATGAGGCCAAGGAGTGATTAAGGTGATTGGATTTGTTCAAGGATGGAGGGAGCAATGTTGCACAAGAATGTAGAAATTAGGGCAAAGTGGGAAAATGTGGCAAATGAAGGGAAGGAATCTTGGATTAGGGGTTGGCGCAGGTTGTATGATGGAGGAAGGGTAGGCAGGGATGTATCACAGGTGTTCTGCACACTATTTTCCAAAACTGATCAAACAAAGACTAGGAAAACCAAAGATCTAGCTATTTTGACCTAATTTGACCTAAAAACCAGAAACATGATGAACATAAGTTTATTGGTAGAAAATCATGCAAGATAACTATGGAAGCTAAGCAAGAACAGATTCTAAACATGCAAGTACAACTGGTATCAACTTTCCTAACTAAAAATCTAACACTAGAAATTGCATGAAAAGGAAAAAACAATGTTTTTGTGGCAGCAAGTATGCCTTGGTCTCAGCTCATAGTCCCAAGGAGGGAGAGATGAGATAAAGGATTGCTTGCTGGCGTTTTTTCAGATCTTTTCCTTTACCAAACTATCAAATCAAACTGAAGTATGAAAAGCTATTTTAATCATCAAAAACAACCTAAGTAACAAAGCAAGATTTTAACCTAAATAACAGAAATTATTCTATGAATGCAACAAAGACACATGAAAGTACACAAAGGAGGTAATGGCACTTGGGTTGGGCCCAACCCCAAGAGTTACAACCTCCTAAGAAATATTAGAGCTGGTGCAAAGCTGGATTCATCTTTATTGATCAAGAAATAATAGTTACATCCCAAAAACTGTCTACAAGAAAAAGCTCGAAAATGTGCTGAAATGCAGAGCTAACCTACTGACTGAAATATAACTAACATTTGACTACAATCTGACTAACTTCTGACTAAAAAATGACTAACTGAGCTGAGGCCCTAAGCCTTCTTATTTATACAAATTGAGGACCCCAACAATCCTCGTAAACTTTAGGAACTCGGCTGCCAAAACTTGGAGTTAACAGCAGTCCTACTTGACTTGCTTGGCTGCCCCTTGTGCTCCTAGTTTTTGATGGAGAATTCGAGGTGAGTGCTCATAAATGAAGGGGACACCTTCCTACAAATCCTCTCCCTTGTTCTTCCACGAATTTGGCTGCCAAGTGCTCATTAAACCTTTGATTTTGTCTCAAAATTGACCAAAAATCTGCATAAAGCACACATTAGACTTTTTGGCATAATGACTAACTCAATTCACTCTATTAGCATAAATATAATAAAAAACATGCAATAAACTAATGAGAATGGTGGATTAAGTCGAATTAGGAGGCTAAATGAGCCCATATAATTACCCATTTCTAGGGCTCATCAGTATGGATAAAATTAAGTTTGGTATGGAGGATATAAAGGAAAATATTGAGGATATTTTGGGTTTCTTCCAGAAGGTCCTTACCAAAATTATTGCCAAACTTGGTTTTTGGGTTGAGATGGTCAAGGTTTTTAAGGAAAGGGTGTGTTTGATCCAGGTGGATATTGGTGGCCACCCACTTATTCCACTTGGACCCCCACCATTGCTTCTTTCAGTTTTTTATTTTCCTTATGTAGCACAATTTACTATTTTTGGTAGTTTTTCGGGTCCTGAACTTCCAGAGTCGTTTTGAGGCCCTAAACGACATTTCTTGGGAAAACTAGGACCAATATGGGCCATAAAATAATGTTGGCCATTCAAATTTTGTATTCCTTGGATAGATCTTTCTAGCGAGGTATTGTGTGTGTAAAAAGAAGATCGTATGCCAAAGTTACGACCCAGAGAAGTTGATGTACCAATTTACCCAAACATGGCCCATAGTTTCGTGCTTCATCTCATAGGGTTAGGTTTTTGGATGTTTAGGGTTTTCCGTTGTTTCTCAATAATAAACATGCCTTTGAGCCTCATTGTAACACAGTTCAGAGGAATGTAGCCGCCACATCTCTTCTCAGAGATAAGCTACCATCGCCCAAGCTAGTCTTATTTCCATTCTGTTTGTAAGCACATTTCAGTATTTGATGTTAATGAAATGAAGTCTTATTTTCTGTTGCATCTATGTATTTATGGTTATATCTGTAATTTGTTGCATTCATGTTTAAATCAATATTAGTGGTATCAGAGCGGTCTTCTCTTTCTCTTTTTTTCTTTGCATGTCCCCAATGAGGTCAAGATATAAGGAGTTAGGGCTCGATCTGGTTGAACCTTTGCAAGATCAGCCTCACAAACCCCGATGACCGCTAATGGGGGAAGAAAATAAAGACGAGGGAGTAGGAGATCCTATCAAAATATTGATCGAGGAGGCCCGCGAGAAACAAAGGAACATGATGATGGATAACTTTACCCAGATCCTTCAACGATTGCCCACTGGCAATGCATCCACATGCAACAGCCACTCTGGAGGCTCCACTCCTTTTAAGGTACAAGTAAACATTGACATTCCAATGTTTGAGGGCCAAATAGATGCAGACGTTGTAGATAAATGGTTAAATCTACTAGAAGGGTATTTTTCTGTTCATGATTTTTCCAGCCGGGAAAAGATTACTTTTGCTCTTCTCAAAGCTAACCCCCACGTCAAGGACTGGTGGGAAACCTACTATGAACAGAAGGATGAAAGTACTACCTCACTGTTTTCAGTGATGCTCACTTGAAATTCATTCCGAGACACCATCAACGAGCAGTACTACCCTCTAAGGAGCTATGAGAATAAATACATAAAGTGGACCATGCTACGGCAGGGAAGGGACCAAGATGTGATAGAGCTTATGAATTGTTTTAATACCCTTTGCATGAAGTTGGGTATCAAGGATTTGGAGAAAGATTTGGTACTTAAGTACCATGACTTCCTACATAGTTAAATCGAGGACGAGATGGAGTTCTTTGACATCTCCTCGCTCGGCATGGCGTACCGATACGCCATCAAGATTGAGCAAATGTTTATACAAAAGAAGCGAGACTTTGGATCTGCAAATATGAATCAAGGGAAAGGTGCAACAAAAACATGGAACAAAGGACAAATCCAAGGCGGGGTGGCACAAGACAACCTGCCAAAGCCGCAAGCACGGGAATGTGGTGTGAGTTCCATAAGAGCTCCACTCACAACACGAGTGTCGGGCCAAGTAGTCACTGGTGGCCAAGCTAAAGGCTTTAGAATCATATGCATGTTCCAAATCTGAGCCAGAACCTGACAAGGGGAATGAAAAAGGGAAGCAAATTATCGATGCGGAGCCCAATGCCACCATTGCCACCACAAAGATCTAGAAGGAGGAACCTGAAGATCTATAGGAGGAGGAGCGCCTCTTCCACTCATAGATGCGGGTAAAGGTTTCCCCGCTACAGTTCATTGTCGACAACAGGAGCCAAAAGAACCTCATTTCAATAGAGGTCGTGAAGCGGCTAGGCTTACTGACCACAACACACCCACAACTGTACACCATCAGGTGGCTTCACCAAGGACAGGATCTTCGTGTGAGCCACCATTGTCGCCTTCCATACAACATCAGCCTTTCACAGATGAGGTGTGGTGTAACGTTGCTCCCCTTGATGTTTGTGATGTATTATTAAGCCAACCATACTTGTGGAAGAGACATGCTGTGTATGATTCAAGGTCTCGCCACCTCTCGTGTTGTTATTGTTACCTTGGGAAATAAGTTGTACAGGATACTGGAGGTAGCACCGCCTATCGCAATCTCTTTGGTTACTCCAAAACAATGCAGTAAGCTCATTTACAAAACCAGGAAATTTGTTTTCTACATGATACGCCCTCAGGTAAAGAAGAAGAAAGTGGCCATGACCTCCAGACAGATTCCCTCTGCATGACAACAACAAATGGGCAAAGTCGTGGAAGAGTACAAGGACATTTGCACCTCCCTCACAAGGGTGCCTCTGCACTTTCAGGTCAAGCACTCCATCGATCTAACCCCATGTGCGTCGTTTCCCAATGGACCAATCTATCGACTCTCCATTCTAGAGAACAATGAATTCAAGAGGCAGATTCAAGAGTAGTTGCAGAAAGGTCACATCCGACTGAGCTCATCACCCTATGGGAGCCCGATTTTGTTGGTACAAAAAAAGGATGGGATTTCGAGACTTTGTATTAACTATCGGGCACTGAAGAATATCACTGTTTGGAATAGATACCCGATCCCATTTATTGATGACCTTCTGGACCAACTCAAGGGGGTAAAATATTTCACCAGGATCGACTTGAATTCCATATATCACCAGGTACAAATCGAACCTTCTGATGTGTGGAAGACTAGCTTCAAAGCTGAGGAGGGCCTTTTCGAATGGTTGGTTATGCTTTTTAGGTTGACGAATGCTCCTACAACCTTCATGAGGCTGATGGATGACATCTTGTAGCCATTCACCAACTCATTGTAGTGGTATAATTGGATGACATCCTGATCTTCAGCCATATTGGGGAAGAGCACCTCTACCACATCCGCTAGGTTCTCCAAACAGTGCGACAACACAAGCTATGTGCCAATTTGGAGAAATGCACTTTTGGCATGACCCAGGTTCAGTATCTGGGATACATTACTGATGAACGGGGGGTGCATGTGGATCCAGCCATGATCCATGTCATCGGGATTGGCCAGCCCCTACCACTTTGACAGAGCTTCGCAGCTTTCTAGGTCTTTCCAATTTCTACCGCAGGTTCGTGTTAGGGTTCTCTCATATCACTTGGACCTTGAGTCAAGTCACCAAGGGAGAAGTGAAAGAAAAATTATTTTTGTCTGAATCTCAACAGGAGGCACTCGCAGAGTTGAAACATTGCCTCTGCTCTGGACTAGTCCTCACATTACCAGACTTGCAACAACCATTTGAGATTGAGATAGATGCCTCTGACTATGTTATTGGGGCAGTCCTTACTCAAGAGGGGCCTCTAGTGGCATATAACAGTGAGACACTTTCAGACACATTTCGGAAGTATCCCTAATTCAGTAATGGTCATGGTCTATAGTTTCATTGTTTTGGTTTCACAACCATTGTTCATTGATGATAATGTTCAGTGGTTTCACTTTTTTAGTTTTGTTTTATCGTGATAATTCACCAACGGTGGAATTTTTTTGTATGTGACATGGTTCCACTCAAACTAGAACCATATATGGATTGCATTGCGAATGTGGTTGAGGAGTAACCATTAGTGGAGTTTAGTCGGTTCCATATGACATATTTTATGTGATTCATGGTTTGCATGACACGTCGAATTAGTCACCAAGCTATCTACCTACATAAACATGACACAATGAGTTGAGTTGTGACGACAAGACATGTAACACACGAAGGTGAGTTGTAACACTAAGACATGTAACACAATGAGCTAAGTTGTAATTTAAGGAGATGTACTACGTGAGATGATTTGTAACACTAAGGTTGGACAATGATTGGTTGCCATAAATACATTTAATGCTTGTGTATACAATAAAGTTGAGTTGTATTGTAGAGATTGGATTTGGACCATCCATGGGATCAAATACCCACAATCTCCCCTTTGAAGTTAGTTCATTCATAATAAAACTAATTCAGAAGGAATATATTACAAGTGAAATTACACAGGTTAGTTGGCAGTATGGTTTTAATATGTTAGAAAAGGACTCAATTTCAAACTACGGCAGTTATCAGGTCATGAATTTTTTTCCCCATAAGACATATTCTATCGAATGATTAAGAGCACAGAGATGTACATTTTGTAGAAGGGTGACTAGAAAAAATATTTTTTTTTTCCCATAATTCACATCTTGTTGAATGATTAAGAGACTGGAGATGTACATTTTGTAGAAGGGTTGCCAGGAAAATACCATTTTGTAGAATAAGCCCTAAAAGGGCCATTCTATCAAACAATTAATATAATTTTTGGTTTTATATGGTTTTTGTGGGTTTGTGGGCTCATTTCAAACACAATCTTGATTTCAAAAGAAGAATGATGATCATGATTTAGTGGTGAATATTTCAGAATGCTTGAAGAGCCTTGATGATATATTTTTGATGTCCAAAATTAGTGTTATGTTTTTTTGGGGCTTATGATCAGGTTGCAGTAAGTGTTGTGTATATGTCCATAATAGGTTATAGGAAGAGTTTTATGTGACCAGATTGATGAACATGTTGTAATAGGTTATGAATAGGATATGAAAGGTTGATGACAACATTGTGACAAGAGTAGGATCAATTTTGAAGACTTATCCTTTTTGTAGAACATGTGGATTCAATTTCAAATATTATGAAAAGTGGTCCACGTGAAGATAAATAAGGAGGTGGGTTCCTCAATCAGATTAAAAATTACAACAATTTGAATCTTTCCCATTTTGAGGTTGTGCCTCAATCATGTTGTAGCCTATTGCAAGTGGTTTCTTACACATTTTCAAGGTTGGTGCCTCAATCAAGTTGTAGCCTATTGCAAGTAGTTGCTTGCACATGTTAGGGTTGGGTGCCTCTAGCAAATCGATGCCTACAAATCTATGTAATGAATTGAAAAGAATAAGAAGGAAAATAATTTTTGGTTCTCTCTTGAAAGGGTTTCCACATAAACTCTTGTGTCCTCTTGATGTGATGATGGTTTTTTGATGCATGGTTTCATTTTATGGTATGCTACAAATTGTTATGGTGTACTTCTACAAGTTTTTTTAATGATGAAAATTTTTGAAATGATAAATTTTCCACCACATTGATTCACCCCCCTTTCAGTGTGATATTTGGTCTAACAAATCCAACATAAAAAATAGCCTCAAAGATGAAAATATAATTGTAAACATGAAAAATTTCCTCCAAAATGTTGCACTTGTCAGTGTACAAGCTTTAAAAGGATGACATCATCTCCAAAAGACATGCTTCTTCCTAAAAGGTGTAAGAAAGCATGAAAGAGAAATGTCTCTTCATCCAATTGTCATGTATCATCATCATAAGGTGTTATCTCAATACCAACTTTAGCCATGCAAGCCCCACATTATGCATAACTTACCACATCATCTCCAAGAGCTAATGCCCTAAATCAAGAAGGAAACATCTAAGGTGTCAAGGCCAAAGGAGGGTCTCTAGAGGCGTGCGAAGTTACCATAAACCTTAATGCTTATAATCTAGTGTCCAATGCCCATCACTAGGTGGGTAGCCTTATCAATGAAATGTGGTTTCCATCATCAATGTCCTCCAAAGGACCATGTACAAGTACAACAACATCAAGCAAAACTCAAGGAATCAAGTGAGATCAATCCATCATTTATAAAGGAATCATTTAAACATAAGCATTGAAAAATATTTAATGCATGAAACATGCAATTTGTTGAAAATGCAACAAGATGATGGAGCTTAGTGGAAAGGAGTCGCCTTCACTAAGTGAGCTCGCAAGCTATTTTGGCGCAAAGTCTATTTTTAGACTATGTCTATTTTTAGACATATGGATCATGGCCTATGAGTTGCAGGATGCTATTTGTGGATGATTGGTCATGTTGGTAAAAATAGATGGACTTCTATTTTTAGACATATGGGCGGAGTCTATTTTTAGACTGCCAGTCTAAATATAGAATAGTCGAATATTATTAGCTCTTAATAATATTTGGACTATAAACATCATCTTATCCTCTTGGAGCACTTCAGTTCGAGCTACGAATGTGGCACATGCAACTACCAGAAGGAAATACGCTTTTCTTATGGGTCAGTTGAGCTATTGCATGATGGACTTCAGTTAGAACTCAAGTGATTGAGTTTGGTGGAGTTGATTGAGGAGTTGATGGAGTTGTGTTCAGTTTGACTTAGTTGAACTAGTTGTATTTAGTCTAACTACATAATACACTAGTGATGAGTGGTGTGAATTAATTATTAATTAATTCAATAATTATTAACTCATAAAGCAACTAAAGAATACATCAGTTAACTCAGTGCATGGACAGTTCAATGGAGACAGGTGTTAGAGGTGGGTGAAAGGGAAAGACAGCTGTTAGTTGTGACTATAGTTGTGCATGAGATTTGCACAATCAATGGATTGAGTATTTCCAATGAGGATTGCGTGGTTCAGCCAAGGCAAATACGAGTTTGGATCAGCCATTCTCATATATTCTCATGCAGGATTGCACAGTAGAGGCAGGCAAGCAGCGGAGGAGATTTGAACCTGTGATTGATTCAGATCTGAGCTAGTTTGTGTGTAACAGGTGGAGATAGTACTGAGTACTTGTGAGGAGTATTGTACTATATATTTTTACATGTTCTCAATCAATATAATATACAGATAGTTGGGAGTTTTCAGCTGTATGCTTTCCCCATGATATGCTATGTTGATATATGTGATTGATGCTTCAATGTGCGCATGCGATTGTTTCTAAATACTGCAAATTGATGATCAACGTAGAGGAGGTTATGTATTATGCATGCATTCCACAAATATTGTATAATCAGGATAATCTCTGTGAATAAGTGTTTTATTATTCAAAATTTCTACATGGTATTAGATCAGAGTTGATCATCAGATCTATTATTCAGAAACTGATTACATTTTATTTCTTTAGGCAAAGTCTGTAATCGGTCCAGGTAGCCTCTGGATTCATCCTTCTTTTGGAAGGTGAGATATCCAGTGAATACCCATACATTCAATCTCTGTACGATAAATACCTTGTTCTCATGAATTTTAGATCAGAAGCGGTTGAGTTTTGAGCTGGTGGAATTCGAATTTAAAGCAGTGTTTTCTTGGTGTCAAAGTTGAAATGTCTTTCAACGGATTGTGATTGGAGTATGCCCTTGAAGGCAGCTTGAATTATATTGCATGGAAAGACAGGATGGGGGTGGTGTTAGATGACAATGGTTTGAAGGAGTTCATAGATAATGATGTCCCAAAGCCTACTAATGCTGCTCACGTTGAGGCTTGGCAAAAGAAGACAACAAAGTGTTGAAGGATTCTGTTGGAGGGCATGAAGGATCACATTGTATCTAGCCTGCATGGAAAGGCTTCTCCATACTTGATGTGGAAAGAATTGAAATATTTATTCCAAAGCAAGAGCGACCAGAGGAAGTTGGCGCTCAAGGATAAACTCAGAAACATTAAGTGTGAGAATGGAGACAGTATGCCCAAGTATCTCACGAAGTTCACCCAATGCCGGGATGAGCTGGGAAGTGTGGGGGTGACTGGTGGGCTCCAGTATTGTAGCAATAATGCTACAACTCCTGGAGCTTCCTTCTCTAATTTTATCAACCCGGTAGTTCGTAACAAACTTGGAAGCGACGGTGCTGTATGCACAAGTACTAGCTCTTGTCGCAGCAGTCACTTGGTCAGCTGGCACAAGTCCGCTAGGGCTCAAGCCAACTTCTATATGTTCTCAGAAGAAGCTTTTTGAGTGATGAACGAAAGCTATCTCAAAGGAAATTAACCTACTTTGCAAGAATGAACTGAAAGCCAACAAAACATGGAAACCCTAGTAAACCCTAATCTGACCAGCTTACCTTACGATGCAATGGTGGGAATGAAACTTATTAAAATGATACCATTACTTCTAGTGAGATGAGATGCATGAGTTTAAACTACTTTCATCTCAAGAGAACATGTTTTTGTATTTTTGCTCAAGTGGTTGGAGTTATTATGACTGTGCTTCTTACTGGGTCTTGACTGTGCAGGGGTAGTTCAAGGGGAGGAAGGATTGGGAAAGGTCAGGAGGACTCTGAGAGGTTCCAGGGGATCCCTAACATCATTCCACAGAAGTTCACAACGTTCAAGTGCCTAGCAACCGTGTTTGTAAGCTTCTACAGGATGTCTGCAGGGGATCCTACAGGAAGCTCGAGATTTCTACAGGAAGTCTGCTAACTTCTACAGGATGTTCTGCAATCGGATTTTTGGGTGATGGAGGAGTGAATGAGATGTATGGGTGGATAGGTAGGATGAGAGGGGAGCTTGTGATGGCTTATGAACAGAGAGATGAGATGGAGAGGGGGTGTGTAAAGTTGGTTGGTCGATAGAAGGGTAGAGGCAATGGAAGGCCAAAAAGATAAAACAACGTAGATAATAGAAGAGTTGGTGGGCAAATGATCTAGCTGGGAGGTAAGGAGATGGCTTAGGCACGGATCAGAAGGATACGAGAATGATAGAGTGGTGCTGCGCAGTGTAAATGAAACAAATCACCTCTGTCTTGCACAAAACCGAGAATTCATCAACCTGTTCTAACTGTTTTATTAAAAACCAAAGAACAACGATGTAAGTCAAGAGAGAAATCGTGCATGGTGCTGAAACAAAGAGTTATTGCTCAAGATCTAAATGCATGGACACTTCTACCAATGGAAATACTACTTTAAAGCTTGCATGAACATGTAAAACTGCGTTTTTTTTGTGGTTGGCACAGACTACACTCCCAATCTCTAAACAGAGGTGGAAGTGAGTGTACAATCAACCTTTTCTTGGAACTCTGATGAATGTTAATCCTCCTACTCTAATCTAAACTGCTGAAAGCACTTTATCCATAAAACTAACCTACTTAATCACATCAAGAAATTCGAATCAGCAGACTGTGTTTTCCAAATGCATGTCAAGGCAAAGAAATGAAATGTTGAAAGGAAAGACAAGTAACAATACAGAGAAAGGAGGCCTATTGCTCTTAGGTTGGGCCCAAACCTGAGAGCTATAGCTCCTCTAAGAACTCAGAATTGAACTCAAATCTGCCTGCCTTTTATTAAAAGATCATAATCATAAGTCTAACAACATGCCAAAAATGGCTTACAAAGAGCAAAACAGAGCTATAGCTCGTGATTCAAAATCTGCAACAAAGGTTCAAAAGTCCCCATCGAAGGCTACAGCCTCAATATTTATACATTATGAGGGCCAAGCTGGCCTCCTAAATTAGTGGGGCTTGGCTGTCCAACTAAAAGTAAACTGTTGTTCCTGTAGAATCCGTTGGCTGCCTTCTAGCTCGGTGGTGATAGCTGTTGGAGCTCGGAGTTGGGGTGGAGATCACGAGGAAGGTCATTCAAGGCTGTGGACAACCTTCCTACAAACCCGCAATGCCACCTTGGCTATCTCCTTGCCTCCATCTGCGTGGTTTTTGCTCCATTTAATGTCAAAAAACCTGAAATAAACATGTATTAGCCACATAGGCATAATGACTGCCCTCCTTCCTACAAATAACATGAATATACTAAGAAATGATGCATAAGTGATAAAAAATGAAGGGTTGAGCAAGGTAAGTAGGCCAAATGAGCCCAAAATGTTACCAAAATTTGGGGCTCATCATCACCCCCCAGCTAAAATATTTTCTCATCCTTGAGCAACTAGTCCAACTCTTCATCCTTCATTGCCTTTACTGCCCCCCTTACATCCCAAGCCTCTGTAGTAGTTTCCTCCTTGTTGATATGAAACCCAGCCCTTCTGTTTACCTCTTCCCACTGTTCATTATCATCTTTCTTTGTGCTGCCTTCCATCAATCCTAGCAGCAGTGGTGGGCTTAGCTTAAGGCCAATCCAACTGGCCTGGAGGTTTTGCATGGATTTCTTATAGAGGGCTACCCACACTAGAGCTTCCCTCATCCGAGTTGGGGTATGATACTCTCGGATTTTCAGACTGTGGGCCAATGTATTCCATCTGCAGGTGCATTCTTGAACAACGTTGTCTCCCAACAGTCTCTCCATGTCCTCAAAATGAGCTATGGCTTGGGCCTGTTGATCCATATATCTTAATGAAGCTTGGGTGTCAGTGGAAAAATGTTGGTGTGCCGAGATTAGTGCAACTGGATCCCCTGGTTCTGGTCTGATGAGAAATGGCTCATTCAGCTCTCGGTTCATGACCGCTTTGGCTTCTGCCATGAGGCAAATGCCATTAATTACATATCTCCCAAGGCCGTATTTGGATCCCATGAAACTACATTAGGCGGGGCTAGATTATGGAGGTAGAACTCCGCTAATTTGGCCTTATCCTCTGATGAACTAGTACTGCATACTTCAGTGAATTGTTGCGGGTCTTGGAGCTGAGAGATACCTCTTTGCGCCAAGGTATTGATTTGAAATTGCAGCCATTGGTCTTTCAAGTACAAGCCATAGGATTTGGCCGGCTGTCTGCATTGGATAGCATCCATGGCCCAGCTGGCCATGCAGGCCAATTGTGCCTCTTTCTGCTGCAGCTGTTCTCTGAGAGCTTGCACCTCAATTTGTGCTTGTTGTTCTGCTTCCTGTAGATGTGTAGTTGGCTCCCCAAGACCGGTGTTCAGTTCCTTTTTTCCTTGCTATTATGATGTGGTGTCCTTGGAGGATGTACCTATCCCTGCCCTCAGCTCTTGTAGCTGCAATCTCAACTTTTGGTTTTCTTCCTGTAGGAACACTCGTTGGCAATTTGCCACGTGTTTAGCCATGGACAATTCACTTCTGGCCTCCTTGAGCTGCTCCTATAAGGGACCTATGTCTGCCACACCCTTTGACTCGGCTATTTTCATCCACGTGTGTGTACGGACTCTTTCTTCCTCCAATGCAAAAAACAGTGGCACAGTAAATTTCTGAGGTATAATTTTGCCAGCCTCTAAAAAGTTGTAGTATGAACTCATACTTGGCTGAGGGCTGGGCTCTGGTATAAGGTCTTTCTCCACTTATTTTGGTGGCTCTACTTCGCCCTCCCTCGGTGGTGATAAGGGTGCTTCTCCTTCCATTCTCTCAGTTTCTTTAAGCCTGGCTAAGGTTTCCTGTAGAGCATCTTCAGCATCCTGTAGTCGAGCTTTTGTAGTCAATTGGTCTAACCTTTCTTTCCAAGTAGTTTTCTTCGGGCTCCCCCTCTCATAGGTGACTGATATCCTCGAGGGGGCCTTTCCTTGGGCGAAGTAGGGGCATCTTTGCTAATGATTGGGCTGCTGGACGGAGGCTGTGGCTTGCCCGTCTTTATTCTCACACTTCTTCTAGCTTTAAAATATAGAGGGGTCTCCCTCTTTTTCTTCTCCTTTGGCTTAGGAGGTGTGCTGAGGGCAGCCAGCACAGCTGCTGCCTCCCTTGCAAGAATGTCAGATTTCTTCTCCTTGGGTTTCACTTTTTCAGGGCTTCCTGTAGAAGACCCTGTTTTAGTTAATTTCGGGCTTCCTGTAGAAGACCCTTTTTCAGTTAATTTCAGGCTTCCTATAGAAGCCAGTTTCGGTTTTCCTGTAGAAACAGGTGTCACTGCTTTTGTTTGTTTTGCTGCATGAGTTTTACTTTTTGACTTGGTTGCGGTTTCTGTCGAGGCACTTTTGTTGATGTGGACCTTCTCATCCTTGTCCACTCTGCTTTGCAATCTTTTCTCTCTTGCCGTCAAAATGGGTGTGTCATCCTTCTCTTTGGCACCCTTTTTCTCTTGTTTCTTCTCTTGCTTTTTCTTCTATTCCGTGGTCGTGGTATTCTAGCCTTTTTCTTTCTTCCCTACGGGCACTGACTCTTTCTCCTCACTGCTAGATGAACCGAGCTCTTCGGTCAGCATATTTATATCACCATCCTTGGTCAAATTTCTGAAGGCTTCCCATGAGAGAGGAACCTTGTATGTGTGGAGCGCATCCTCCATGAGGAGTTTGATGAGTCCATGGTGGGCTACCTAGTCTGGTGTGCCTTCTTTCAACTTGGTGGCACACTCAATCAGAGACTGTAGTAGAAAGTAGGGGAGACTGAGTTTGTTTTCTACAGGTAGGTCCATCTAGTGCCTTAATTCCACGAGTAACCGAAAATGGTACCCATATACAATGCTAAAACGGCCTTCGAAGGTGATGTACTTCATAATATGCAGGCTAACTTCACTCCACGGTGGTAGTAAACTAGTTCTACGAACCCCATTTTTATCTTCTGAGAATTCCTCCTCTGGTGGAAAGAATTCTTTCTTAGCCTGTTGGACCAATTTCCTTTCTTCTTTATCCCATGGTAATCCCATTGGGAGCTCAGTAACTCGGCTGATGAATTGTGGGGTGAGTCTGAGACTCAAACCCCTGAAGTTAACGGTGGCCAATGTTTTGGATTTTGGCCTCAGAGCTTGAAAAAAATCCTCTGCCACCTCTTCGTCATAGCCCTGTAATTTGTCACAGAAGGATATCCATTGCGCTCGCGTGAAGAGCTCCACCACCTCAGGATTTTCTCTTAACTTCATTGAATTAGTTGGTTCCCTTCTGATGAACCCACCCGGCATGGTGAAAAACTGTTGCGTTAGCTGGAGGTGGCGAATGCGGAAGAAATTTGGCCTACTGGGACAGAGCGTAGAATTACACCTCTGTTATGCATACAATTCACGAAGCTTATCTCCCGAGGACCTTAACATAGCTCAATTATACTGACATCCTGTAGGATGACAATTCATGCAACGACAGACAATATTTGCAAAAATTTTCTACGACCAGACTGTAGACGTCGATTCTGCCACCCTCAAAACCAATTGCATGGAGAGTTTCGACTTACCTTTTTAATCCGCCACCTTTTGACGTGAGGAACCCGATTTCCTGTAGAAACAACTTTCCTGTAGAAGCAGCGCATGAATTCTGGAGGATACTGCAGTGGGTCTGCTCTCTTGGTGTTGCTTAACAGGCGTTCGAATGGCCAAAGACTTGGAGTGTCGAGCTGCAGAGGGATCCGGATGATCACTCGAGTTTCAAACGGTGAATGATAAATGCATGGGGTGGCAATCTAGCCGATTAGATTTGAATTCGGCAGAATCCGTGGCGCGGGGGTGAGCTGTCCCTGCCGGACCGTTGGACGACGTCACTCCATCATTCGTCTGCGAGTTCCCTTACTGTCGCATCATTCCCTGCAGATCCGCTGCCGTCACTTCTGTTAAAACTCGTTTTTCCCGACGGGATGGCTCTCACGTGTGCACTGCCCGTTCCTTTTGCCACGACCACCGCCCAAACATCCGACTAGACCACTAACTGGTCGACATGACCAGTCGAATGGCCATACAACCGCTCAACCCATTCACTTCACACTTGCAAACATTTTCAAAGTAAAATTCATGCAATTCGACGGAAGAAAGGGTCAAGGCACTTACCTGTGCGGCCGCAACATGATTTTTCAAGCCCTTGGATGACGATGAGTGGATTTATTTGCTGTTGGTGGATTTGCACAGGCCCGGAGGTTCATATTCACAGGCCGCTGACGATGAATTTGATGCTTCGGCTGCATGCGCCCGCGTTTTCATTGCATGTGGCAAGCGCTTTGAATGGTGTACACTCTAGCGGGCTTAACTGTTACGGGACTCCTGTAGGATGTCCTGTAGCAGTTTTTCCTCCTCGGGTGCATGCTGCACGACGAAGGCAGTGGCCTCACGATCACGCTCACAGAGCTCATGGATGGCTGGGATGGATATGGTATGACATCTCAACGTTTTTTCATTTTAAAAATTGCTTTCTCTTGATAACTCAATGATCCGCTTGAAGGTGCAGGTAACTTCATTGCATGTCGACAGGGGTGATAGAAAGAGGTGACAGCAGTGTGTAAGGGTGACAATAGTAGCTTGCATGCGTCCAAACTGATCCTTGGTCGTTAGATCTCCTCATACAATGAATTTTGGGCCGTCCCGAACTTCTACAGGAAGTTTCCTGTAGAAATACAGAACTTCCTGTAGAAATTTTGCACCTTCCTGTAGAAAGTCTGCACCTTCCTGTAGAAAGTCTGCATCTTCCTGTAGAAGACTTAAGCTGTGATAAAATCGTGCCCATACCTTGGAGAAGAAGAGTATTCTTGGAGGAGGTGTTGGTGAGGCTTCTGGCAGCATGATAAGGATCCTTGGCTTTGAGTTGAGAGACCTCCTCTCCTTCATAGAACACCTACAACCTGCATGCATTTTCACATTATAAACTTGCTGTCCCTGTCTTTTTTGCTTATTGTTTTCTCTTTTTTTTTTTTTTTTTTGAAAGATAGCAGGGGCACCTCAATGAGGTTTTCACCCTTGCCATCTGCCTTAAGCGCCTCAGAGAGGTTTTCACTCAAGGATCTTTTTTCCAAATCTTTTTTTTTTTTTTTGAAAGACAATAGGGGCGCCTCAATGAGGTTTTCACCCCTACCACCTGCCTTGGGAGCCTCAGAAAGGTTTTCCCCCAAGGATCTTTATTTATTTTTTTATTTTTTTAGATCTTTCAGGGTATGCCCAAAGCAGAGGCAGAACCCTTCTCTATGACCAACACTGATTTCTCCATAGTTTTGATGAACTCTTGTCTTGAGAGAGGTTTCTTGTAGATCTTCAGTCGATGCCCATTGACAAGCATGGGGATGGCTTCCTCATCAATGGTCCGAATAAGAACAGATCCATTGTCATGACATTTTTCCACTGCATATGGTCCCAGCCATCTGGTTCTCAGCTTCCCCTTGAAATCTTTGTGCTTGGAGTCATACAACAGTGCCCAATCTCTTGGCTAGAATTGCTTGTCATTGAGGTGTTGGTCATGCCACACATTTCTCTGAAGTTGAACCACTTCTGAGTGAAGGAGGGCCTGCATCCGGTGCTCGTCCAGTCCATTCAGCTGCAATAACCTTTCTTGTTGTGCATGGCTGAGATCTAGGTCTAGCTAAGCTGCCATCCTCAAAGTGTTGTATTCAAATTCAATGGACAGCAAAGCTTTCTTCCCATAGACCATCTCATAAGGTGTGAAGCTGGTGGTGGTCTTCCAGGTGGTGTTGTAGGCCCATGTGGCCTCAACCAGGCGATCTACCCAATCTTTCCTACTGCTGCTCACCACCTTAGTCAAAATCCCTTCCAATGCTCTGTTGGTGACTTCCACTTGCCCATTTGCCTAAGGATGATAGGGGGTGGAAGTCCTATGCTTGATTTTGTGATGAGCTAGTAGGTCTTCAATTAAGTTGGATGTGAACTGGCTTCCTTGATCGGTGACCAGCTCTCTTGGGTAGCCAAATTTGTAGAAGATGTTCTCCCTTAAGAACTCAGCCACCTTTTCCTCTGTTACTGCCTTGATTGCTTTAGTCTCTGCCCACTTTGTCAGGTAGTCAGTGCACACAATGATGTAAGACCGTTGCCTCGAAGGAGGGTTGATTGGACCCACAAAGTCCATACCCCACTTCTCAAATGGCTCAAGAGTCACTTGAGGTTGGAGAGGCATCTCATCCCTTTGAGTTGGTTTCCCCATTCTTTGGCATCGGTCACATTGGATGATATACCTTCTGACATCTTGATGAAGTGTGGGCCAATAGTAGCCTTCCTGCAGGATTTTGAAGGCAGTCCTCTTTGCTGTAAAATGTCCTCCACAAGGCCCATCATGACAGGTGAGGAGGATATCAAAGACTTCCTCCTCCCTTACACAACGCCTTAAGATCTGATCAGGGCCAAGCTTGAACAGGCTGCCCCCGATCCAAGTAAATGAGGCACTTTTTCTGATGATTCTGCTCTTCTCTCTTGAAGATAGGTGCGGAGGGAACTGTGCTGAAACAAGGTAGTTTGCTATATCAGCAAACCATGGAGAGAGTACTGAGATAGCAAACAGATGTTCAACGGCCATCTGGTCATCCACTGTTCCATCCTCATCTGCAGACAAATCCAATCTAGATAAAAATTCAGCAACAACATTTTCTTTACCTGGTTTGTCAATTCAATGGTCAAATCAAACTGCTGCAACAAAAGTAACCATCTAATAATACGAGCATTCACATCTGGTTTATTCATTAAATATCTAATTGTAGCATGATCAGTATGTACAAATGTTTGATAGCTAGTGATATAATGTCGGAACTTGTTCAGTGCATGGACCATAGCCAAGAATTCTTTCTCGGTTACAGTGTAATTCAGTTCAACTTTGGATAAGTTTTTTCTAACAAAGCAAATGGCATATGGAAGTTTTTTCTCAACTTGTCCTAAAGCTGCCCCTATGGCTTTGTTCGAGGCATCAGTGTGGATGTGGAAAGGTAGGGCCCAGTTTGGACCTCTCAAGATTGGGGCTGACACCAACTTGTCCTTTAATTCATTCAAAGCCCTCTGACAATCATCAGTCCATTTAAACTCCACATATTTTGCCAACAGGCTAAACAATGGTGAGGCTAGCTTGCTGAAGTCTTTAATGAATCTCCTGTAATACCCTGCTAATCCTAAGAAACTCCGAACATCCCTTACCTTTTGGGGAGGTGGAACCTTCTTGATGAGAGCAATTTTGTTAGGATCCACTTGTAACCCTTGGCAAGAAATGGTATGGCCTAGCACGGTCCCTTCAGTCATCAAGAATTCACATTTTTCAGGACTAAGGGACAGGTTCATCTCAATGCATTTGGTTAGGACTTTTCCTAGATTGGACAATGCTTCCTGGAAGTTGGACCCATAAGGAGTGAAGTCATCCATATAGATTTCCACCGCATCATGGACCAGCTTCGAGAAGATGCTCAAGACAGCTCTCTGGAAGGTAGCAGGAGCATTGCATAGCCCAAAGGGAAGAACTCGGTAGGCAAAGGTACCCCAAGGACAAGTGAAGGTGGTCTTATCTTGGTCTTCCGGGCTGATTTGGATTTGGTTGTACCCGCTAAACCCATCCAGGAAAGAGAAGAACTTCTTTCCTACCAGTCCATCCAACACTTGATCTATGAAAGGTAGAGGGAAATGGTCTTTCTTGGTAGCTTTGTTCAGTTCTCGGTAGTCCACACAGATTCTCCACTTCCCATTTTTCTTGGGAACCAACACCAGAGGGGACACCCATTCACTATCTGAGATGGGGTAAATGAATCCGACATCCAACAGTTTTTGCAATTCTTCCTTGACAATGTCCTTAAGGGCTGGATTCATTCTCCTCTAAGGTTGCCTAACCGGTTTACAATCCTCTTTGATGTATATGTGATGGGTACAAACCGAAGGATGGACTCCTTTCATCTCCTTATAGCTCCAAGCAAAAGCATCTAGATGACTGGCCAACAGGCTACACAACTCCATTTCATGGGAAGGAGATAGGGAGGAGCTGATCTTTAACGTTCTCTCAGGGCCGAACTCCACATTCTTGACTCTGGGAGTGACAGGGTTGGTGGCACAAAGGTCCACTAAGGTGTTGGCTTTGGCATCCTCCACCAATTTCTCTAAGGATAGTGCACTGGGAGGTGGATTCTGGATCAAGGTCTCAATCAAGTCATCCTCGGTTGGGGGGTCTCTTCTAGTGGTGTCTAGGGTGCACAAAGGTGCTGAGTACACCTCATCCTCTTCTCCTTCCTCCAACCACAGTGGTAAGTCATGCTCTAAGGAGGGTTGAGCAGGAGGGTATAGGACTAGCTGCTTGGACATATGACCATTTTTGATGGTCATGTTTCCTGCACGGCAACTTATGTAAGCATCTGCAGTGGCTATCCAATGCCTTCCCAAAATGAGAGGGTATCCAGTAAGCTTTGCCTTTGGTTGCAGAACCAAGAAATCTGCAGGGTATTCCCAAGAGTCGAGAGAGACCAAGACATCCTCCACAATCCCTTCGGGAGTCACGGTGGAGCGATCTGCTAGTTGCAGGACTGTCGAGGTCTTCCTCAAGGAACCCTGAAGATTGAGTTTGAGCATGGTATCCCTGGTCATCACATTAATGGCAGCCCCCAGATCAATCAAGGTGTGAGGTATGATGGTGCCATTGATGTGGACATCTACTACAGGACTCCCATGATCTAGGTACTTTGGGCAGATGACTTGTCCTAACATAAGGTCAGACAGTTGTCCTAAGACATTGATGGTTGAAGCATCTCTCTTTCGCCTGCCTGGGTGTTTGAAACACTTTTCCTTAACCAGTTTGTTGTATATTGGCACATCCTCGATGGCTTGGAGAAGTGGTATTTTCACACACAACTGCTTGAGCTCTCCCAAAAGCTCATCCTCCTCTGGGTTGGGTTGTGTGGTGGCTGTTAGTCTCTCAGGAAACGGTGGAATAGCCTTTGGTTCACTTTCCTGTTTTTCTTCCTCGTCCTCTAGGGGAGGAGGTTGGCGATCTGGAAGAGTCTTTCCAGATCGAAGATTGATGTCCTGGATCTCCACAGCATAGGTAGGGCATGATGTTTCCCCGGTGTATACCTGCTGGGCCTATCTATTGTTGGGGTTCGGGTTCGGTTGAGCATGCATTTGAGGTTGCCTTGGAGGAGCAGGAGGTAATGGTTGAGGTTGAACTGGTGGTGGAGGCAAAATGGCGGGAGGAGTGTTGTACTGGGACCTCCACCCCGACTGAGGTGCATTCCACTGAGGCTGTGGCTGGGCATGTGAGTGATATGAATGAGTAGTGGGCTGAGTAGGGTACTGAGGTGGATAAGACCATGGAGGAGGCATAGACCAGGAAGGATGAGCAGGGGGACCCCAGGAAGGCATAGGAGTAGATTGGTTGGGGCTGTAATAAGCTTGGGGTGCCCCTTGCATCCCCTGCTGGTAAGGTCTAGGTCCTTGTCGCCTCCTTTGGTTGAGGAAATAGAGAGGTTCAATGGGGGCTTCTGTCCCTTGGTACATGGCTTTAAGCCCAGGTAAGATTGGACATTGATTTGTGGGATGGTCCTCCTCACAAACGAAGCACACTTCAACAGAATGCAATGGGCATTCGTTCTTAGGGTGTCTCCTTGTACATCTAGGGCAGAAGATAGCCAAGGCCCTCTCAGCTTCTTCCTTCTTCTGTTGGATCCTGAATGTGTCAAGTTGCATGGCAATGGTTTGTCTCACCTCACTCTTAAGATCTTCTAATTGATTTGCAAACTCATGCTTGGAGAAAGGAATACCAACTGAGAGAAGGTTTCCTCTACCTTGTTTTCGGGCTGCCCTAGAGTGGTTCCTAAACACAGTCTTGTTGTCCTCATAAGGTAGTTGGTAAATATCTCCTCCAGCTAACATGTGAAGGGTATCTAAGAGTTCTTCAGGGACTCCTCGGAGCAGGACCAACTTGAGGGATTCAGGGTCAAGTGTGCACCTGGCCCGTTTATAGCTAAGTTGGAACCTCTCCTCATAATCCTCTAAGGACTCATCATTTCCCATGGTCATCCGAAAGATTTCTCCCTTGGTTTCCTTGGACCTACAGTAGTCCCGGTACTTGGTATTGAAAGCTTGCTGCATCTGAGCCCAAGTGGTGATACTATTCCCACGTAAGCCCATGAACCAGCGTAATGCTGCATCCTTAAGAGTTGAAGGGAAGAGTTTCAGCTTCTGCTCATCTTCAGTATAGTCATAGGTTCGACAAAGGACAGCAAACTCAAACAGGAAGGTATCAGGATCTTCAGTAGTCAGTCCATGGAAGTGAGGTAAAGCGGAGGGGCTAATGTTCTTCATTTTCATGTCTCCATTGGTTTCTCGGATGGGGAAGGCACCTTCTATTCTCTCATCTTCTCCTCTATTGTCAGCCATAGCTTCAGATGGGATGGTCTCTAATTCTTCTTCTGCTATAAGATCTTTGTATATCTCATGAGGTTCACCTATAGGTTCTTCTGGATCACTGTCACCGAAGAAGAGAGAAGGGTGACTCAGTGATGTGGTGGGGGTGTTGGGTAAGAATTTTCCTGTTTTATCTCGATTCCTACGAGGCATGAAATGGAAAGACTTTTTTGATTGCTTTTGTTTTTTTTCTTTGGTACCTGCAAAACTGAAACAGATTGATCTACAACTAACTATCTTGCTGAAATAAAAATGCAGAATTGAAATGAAAGCAGGAAAGAACTAATCTACTTTGCTCAAATGGAATTGCAGGAATGGAAATGCTAATCTACGCTTGCAAAATTGAAATTGCGGAATTGAAATGCTAATCTATGAAAGCAGGAAATGTCTATGCTACTTTTGCAGAATGGAAATGAAATAAACTACTTGGCAGAAGGCGAGAGTAGAAAAATAGAAGAAAAGCAACAATTACTAATACTTTGACGCTTCCTCGGCAACGGCGCCAAAAAGATGTTGGGCTCCAGTATTGTAGCAATAATGCTACAACTCCTGGAGCTTCCTTCTCTAATTTTATCAACCCGGTAGTTCGTAACAAACTTGGAAGCGACGGTGATGTATGCACAAGTACTAGCTCTTGTCGCAGCTGTCACTTGGTCAGCTGGCACAAGTCTGCTAGGGCTCAAGCCAACTTCTATATGTTCTCAGAAGAAGCTTTTTGAGTGATGAACGAAAGCTATCTCAAAGGAAATTAACCTACTTTGCAAGAATGAACTGAAAGCCAACAAAACATGGAAACCCTAGTAAACCCTAATCTAACCAGCTTACCTTACGATGCAATGGTGGGAATGCAACTTTTAAAAATGATTCCATTACTTCTAGTGAGATGAGATGCATGAGTTTAAACTACTTTCATCTCAAGAGGACATGTTTTTGTATTTTTGCTCAAGTGGTTGGAGTTATTATGACTGTGCTTCTTACTGGGTCTTGACTGTGCAGGGGTAGTTCAAGGGGAGGAAGGATTGGGAAAGGTCAGGAGGACTCTGAGAGGTTCGTTCGTCGTAACAAACTTGGAAGCGACGGTGTTGTATGCACAAGTACTAGCTCTTGTCGCAGCTGTCACTTGGTCAGCTGGCACAAGTCCGCTAGGGCTCAAGCCAACTTCTATATGTTCTCAGAAGAAGCTTTTTGAGTGATGAACGAAAGCTATCTCAAAGGAAATTAACCTACTTTGCAAGAATGAACTAAAAGCCAACAAAACATGGAAACCCTAGTAAACCCTAATCTGACCAGCTTACCTTACGATGCAATGGTGGGAATGCAACTTCTAAAAATGATGCCATTACTTCTAGTGAGATGAGATGCATGAGTTTAAACTACTTTCATCTCAAGAGAACATGTTTTTGTATTTTTTCTCAAGTGGTTGGAGTTATTATGACTGTGCTTCTTACTGGGTCTTGACTGAAAATGCAGCTGTTTTGCCGCTTGCGTCAAATGTAGGCATCGCCTCGGGGAATTTAGTAAAATAATCAACCGCGAGGATGATATACGCATGCCCCCCGGCCGAGTGAGGGTTACAAGTAATAAAATCGATACCCCATTTGGCGAATGGACCAACGGCAATTATGGGATGGAGGGGAGCAGGTGGTGCGTGCATCTTGTGATCAAACACTTGACAATTGTGGCACTTCCGGACTGTAATGATACAATCTTTAAACATAGACGGCCAGAAATAGCCAGCGCGCAACACCTTCTGAGCTGTG
The DNA here is from genome assembly GCA_031772625.1 of Pinus tabuliformis. NCBI lineage: Eukaryota > Viridiplantae > Streptophyta > Pinopsida > Pinales > Pinaceae > Pinus > Pinus tabuliformis. The sequence continues at coordinate 173,607,158 of CM062819.1, read as the reverse complement.
GCATACCCAGACATATGACCGCCACATGCTCCAGAGTGACAATCATTCAAAACTCTCTCAGCCTCTTCGTGAGTTAAACAACGTCGAAAAACTAAGTCTGCCCCCCGGCAATAGAGTGTATCTCCAATAATGTTGTATTGCTGGGATTGAAACCGAATTTTTCGACGTTCCGACTTTGAAGCTTCAGGCCGAAAGGTTTGGGTTTGGAGATAGACGATTATATCCCCGTACCACGGATCTAAAGTACTGATAAGAAACAAAGATTCATCCACAATGGACTCCTCTGCCACAGTTTCTGTGTCAGCATGCGGGAAATCACACATCAATTCCGCAAAAACTAAGGATTTCTTAGACTTGGACTTCTCAAACTCCAAGTCGAACTCTTGCAGGATAACGATCCATTTATAGTACTTGCCCCCTAGCAGTTGTTTTGTCAAAATATAAATCATAGTGTTGCAATCCGAAATGACTATAGTTTTACAGAGAAGAATGTAGTGACGAAAACGCTGGACAGCTTGAACGGCTGCCAGGGCCAATTTCTCCACATGCGAATATTTTAGCTCAGTGGGGTTTAATGTCCTACTAAGATAATATATCACATGTTCCGCTCCGAATTCATCTTCTTGAACTAACACCATTCCAATGGTGGAATGCGAAGCTGCGAGGTATAAGAAGTAGTCCTGGTTGTAGTTGGGAGGATGCAACAACGGTGCATGGGTCAACGCGTGTTTAAGTGCATGAAAATATTGTTGGGAAATCTTGTCCCAAAAGAATTGAGCATTCTGTTTCAACAACCGTGTAAAACCTTTAGTGACCTCAGCGTAGTTTGGAATGAATCGGCGTAAAAAGTTCGCTTTCCCTTGCAAACTTTGGAGTTGGCGCAAACTCGAAGGAGCAGGCAATTTGATGATAGCTTCGACCTTCGAGGGATCGACGCGAATGCCCACTTTTGACACAACAAATCCCAGCAATCGACCCGTCTCTATACAGAAAACACACTTGTGGGGATTCAACCGAATTCGATAATGCCGACACCTCATAAAGATTGCTCGTAAGTGGACAAGGTGATCAGCTCGATGTAAAGAATGAGCAAGCAAATCATCGAGGTACGGTTGCACAATGTGCTTGATGTCATGAAATGCATAAGACATCGCCCGTTGAAAAGTGGCCCTGGCATTCTTAAGCCCAAAAGGTAATTTTCAATAAGCAAATGTCCCCCATGGACAAATGAATGTCGTTTTTGGTTGGTCGGCACGCAGAATATTGATTTGATTATAGCCCAAAAAACCATCCATGAAGGAAAACATTTCACTTCCGGCACAATCATCAATAATTTGATCGATATAAGGCGTAGGATAGTTGTCTTTTGGACAAGCTCGATTTATATCCCTATAGTCGATACAGATTCTTATTGTTCCTTGTTTCTTATTGACCGGAACAATATTCGATACCTAATCCGTTAACGGGATTGGATAAATGAAACCTGCTTTCAACAGCTTCTCGACTTCTGCTTTAATCGCAGCCGCTTTTCGAGGGTGAATCTGACGCAACCGTTGCCGGACGGGTTTAGCATCCGGATAGGTCTTTATTTCATGAACAACAATGGCAGGGTCGATTCCCGGCATTTCCTCGTAAGACCAGGAAAACACATCGCAGAATTCTTGGAATAGGGCCTTGTAAGTTTGGATTTCATCTTCTGTACATGAGGCACCTATATGAATGTTTTCCTCAATTCCGGGCTTCACTGAAATATCAATGGGAATAGTGCGAGAAATATTCCCTAAATTCAACTCTGAATCAGAATGTTTCGTTGGATTCTGAGCGTCTTTGACATATTCAGCGGTAAAGATAGATGAAAAATCATTTTCAAAAGCATCATCCTTAGGTAAAAACGAAGATCTGTGATGGAGATATTCCCATGGTAGATCGTCTACACTTAGGATTTCGCGAAGTTGTTCGTCAGATGACACGACTTCGAGAAACGTTATCCATTCTAAGGCTGATGTGAAAAGTGATTCTTCACTGACCACATTCATTTGGTCGATCTTGGTTGAACGCGAGTCAGTAAAAGACATGACTGCTTCATAAGCAATTTCATATGGACTCAAAGGCATAGCATCACCGAATGAGTCTATCTCATATTCAGATGGGACGATCCAAGGATCATCATAAATAATTTTTTCCGATGTAATCATATGAATTGATGAAAATGAAGGGTCTGCGTTGATTGGAGGGAAAGGAAAAGTTCCCAGTAAACCGGAATCTTTAACTAAACCTACGCCAACGTCCCTATAAGGGATTGTCGTCTTACCGACATGCTGGATACTCTCTGAAGAGGCTGGGTCGGATGAAAAGTATGTCAGCTGATCAATCGTCACGATCTTACCATTATGTGGAAACTTAATTACTCTGAAGACCGATGAAATGACCGCTGTCATAGCATATGACCAACTTCGACCCAAAAGAAGGTTGTAGTCTAGAGGGGCATCAACCACCTCCACATCCAGACTAACCGTTTTACCTTCTACCCCTATAGGCAATTCCTGTAGAATACCAAATGGACGAAACCCACGGCCATCAAAGGCCTTAAGGATGGTCAGGGATTGGTTCAATGAAGGAGAACCAAGCGATCTCCAACATTGAATCGACATAATACACGTAGAAGCTCCCTCATCAATCACAGTCCGATGAATAGGCCTGTTTTTTACTATCACTGGAATTTGGAAAGCCATTTGATGGGGTAGACGCGGTGTACTATTTTCTAGATCGAAGATTATCAGGTTCGGGTCCTGAACATCAACAGCTCCGATAGCCGACAAAAGTAATTTTCATTGTGCTGGGCATGATTGCAGCACTTCTAACGCCGACATTGCTGAGGTTGAAACAGTTAAGTCCTCAACAATGTTGTAATTCTGGGCCGCTCTCGCATGTGGATTGAAAGCAGACCTTCGAAGTACACCCTTGGCGGGCGGTTTAATTACTAAGTCCGGGTTAGGTTTTTCGATCTGTAGTGGATCGGAACCAGGAGCTGATGTTGATGGATTAGAATGAGAAGATTCTGCTTCTTTACCATCAACAGGATTCTTACTACCATAATCTTGTGATCGAGTCGCAATCCTCACATGAGACATCATCAAAATGGGTTCTTCACTGGCAGTCGAGGAAGAACCTATCATCTTATTCTCCTGCTCTGGAAATGGATTTTTCAACACAGCAAGAGTGGGAGAACCTTTGACTCTTTTCACAACCTCGGCCCGATGAGGGCAATCCCTTGTAAAATGATCCTCTTCACAAATAAGACAAGGATATCGAGGTTTGCGCTTTTTGTCATTGGTTCCCGACTTTTTTGTTTTCTCCTTCGGAGCCTTGTCTGCTTTAGCCTTCTTCTTTCCTTTCTTTTTCCCACCGTTTTTTGATTTGACCGTAGATGACTCTATAGCGTGAATATCGGCGGAAAGTTCAGGAGAAGACTCTCCTGTCGGGGAATCAGGCAAAGTGATGATAGGAGTAGTAGAAGTCTTGGAGGATTTCTTCTTGCTCTTTGTATTCACGATGCCAATCATACCATCAGCGGCATGAGATCCCGAAGGAGCAGCAGCAATTTGATTCGATTTTGGAAGATCTGGAATCTTCTCGTGTAACGTACCCGACTGAGTGTAAACTAAGTCAAGGTACTGCGCCTGAGCAATGACTTGCTCCTCAGTAACTACTCCGGCCTTAGCTACATCTTCAGTAATCTTCGGTAATAATGATTTAACAAACCATTCAGCTAAGATTTGGTCCAGAATAAAAACTTTCACTAGCCTTCTTCGACATCTCCACTCATGAATGTGATCAGAAATATACGTGGACGTCGATTGTTTTAGTGAAGTTAATAACTCCGTGTTGTTATCATATCTGACCGGCAACTTAAAATGAGTTAATAACGAGGTAGCTAACTGGCTGAAATTGTAAAAAGAGGCCCGTGGTAACTCAATGTACCACTTGGCCGCGAGACCAATGAGTGTACGTTGGAAAAGACGTAAGCGGATCGAATCATCCGAGATAGAATTTGAAGCACACCAGAGATGGTAAGTCATCACATGATTAGACGGATCCTCTCCAGACTTACCTTCGAACTTGGGTATATCACTGGGCAACTTATTTGGCATTGGCGGCCAGAACAGAAGATATTGAATTGGATCGTTCGTTAGGCGCGTCAAGTCTGGTAAATCCAAAGTTGCGATAAACGGTAACTGCCGGTTAGGATCTCTAAAACTCTGGGTCACAAGACCAGTCCCAAGAGGAGGATATCCAGGATAACTAGGAACAGGAGTCGCATTAGGGATATTATATCCTCCTGGAAAACCAGGATTAACCAGACCGTACTGGGGTTGTTGAGGTTGTTGATAAGTGTACCCAGGATACGGTTGATACTGGTAAACCAGCTGTTGGACAGCTTGCCCATGTTGGTACTGTCCCTGGTACGGTTGATGAACAAATTGAGGTTGAGTAGTGACAACCGTACTTATACCAGGCTGACCTGTAGGCATCTGGACCGTGGTTTGAATAGTAGATCTAGACAACGGTAAAGATGTCTGAGGAGTGGTTGCAGAGACAGTAGAAACCGGAGCTGTCGATACTCTAGAAGTAAGTGTGGCAGATGTAGCGGTAGTTGCAGCAGCCGTTTGAGATGGAGTACTAGGTGCAATTGGCGGCTGAGTAACTACCGAAGTTACAGAAGTTTGAACATTTGACTGGACAGGTTGCGGTTGCTGGGGTGGACCAGAAACTACGGGTTGTCCAGCTTGAGGTACCAACTGTATACTTGGCTGCAACACCTGTTGACCCTGTGATGGATCCCATACTAACATTCGGGGGTATTGACCCGTAACAGGTTGAGGATACTGAGATCCATAACCGGATTGAGGATAGGATTGATAATTGAAAGGTGCAGTTCCCATACCTTGAACATATGACTGACCTTGAGGTGGTTGATAACCTTGACTCGAGTATTGACCTTGAGGTTGATAACCTTGAGATAAATACGGATACTGGGGTTGACCTTGACCTTGAGGTTGATACCCTTGGGGTTGATACCCTTAAGGTTGCCATCCTTGGGGTTGATACCCTTGAGGTTGATACTGAGGTTGACCCTGGGGTACATATTGAGGCTGGGGTTGACCTTGAGGCATGTATTGCACCATAGGTACATACTAACCTTCAGGTTTCCCCCCAGACACGATTTGTGTACCTTGAGGTTGCCCCCCAGGCGTTAACTGAGGCTGCCCCCCAGGCGTTAACTGAGGCTGCCCCCCAGGCGGTAATTGGCCACCTTGAGGTTGGGAAACGGGAACTGAACCTAACATCATGTAAATGTCTCCTACACCCAATGGTATATTACCATTGTTTCCAGCTAATAACCCATGATCAATGGGTTGAGGAGATGCCCCCGCAAAGGTACCAGAAAGTGATTGATACCCAGTGGGAACAGAAGGACCGCCGTGTAAGAAAGATTCAGGAGTTTGAGTAAACACGGACGACTGACCAGACATATTTACAGGAGTATAAATACCTCTAGGTGGAAAGGGAGTACGAGGTGTAGAAAAACCTACCCCTGAGTTGTCTAAATAATTGGTTAACGAAAGGTACCAAGTAGTACTTCTAGGAGGATTGTAAAAGATAGATTCACGCTCCCTGAGTTCAATAGTAAGTTGATCTTCAAGGTTAGAGACGCCTATGTCTTCCTCTGGAGCAAGTTCTTCGATAGAAATCAGACCAGTAGGAAGATTTTCGGTGATAACTCGTTCTACTCTTGGTGAATCCGGAACACTAGAAGTCGGAGTAACAGGTTCAGATATTTCAGGTTCTTCGCCTATATCACTAGTAGACGAAAAACTACCAACAAGCTCAGAAACTGTAACAGCTTCGGGATTATAACCTGTCTCTAGACCTTGGTAATCTGAATGGACTACCAAGGAAGATTCTCCTTCTTCAGGTGAACCTACTCTACTGCCACTAGGAGGAGTTACAAGGACCTTCAAACCTTCTAGATTACTGGGGTCGTCTCGAGGAGGTTCACCCCTAAGTCTACGGGATCTTCTCAACAATTCGGCCACAGAAACAACTTCAGGAGACTGGCCCCGAAGTCTATGGGACTGTCTCGGTAATTCTGCCACAACTAAAAACTTTTAACTACTACACACGAAAACAAAGTAAAATCTCAAATCAAACCACCTAAAGTCTCTAAAGAACCAAACAAATTTGAATCACATGCCTAAAAAATCTAGGGCGTCAAACCAAGCACAAACAGTAGCCTTCCAGACTGAAAACGCTAGTTGGAGATGAAACCCAACATCGCCGGATTCAGTACAGAAGTGGCGGGTGGAACAGTTACCCCGGCAACCTGCTTAATGAATAGACCGGCACAAGTTCCTCCACTTTAACCGTCTCGAGTGAAGTGAACCCCCCGGAAAATCCAAGTGAGTCTAGCCGATGTCTGCTCCAGGTACAGTGGGATCTTCCCTCCACCGTCACCTCGGTAGAATCCTAAAGATAATGGTCACTAAGGTTACCAACCGCAACAAATGCACCTGGGGGAATAGTCTACACTCCGACAGCACGCAAGGGAAGAGTATCAAGCTTAATCCCCTTGCCGGTTCCTTGACAATAATCCAAGGTTTACCGACAAGTGACCCCTGGCTCCTCGACAATGGTTAATCCGAGGTTTACCGTTTGTAATACGTGCGTGTCTGGCGTCGTTCCCAACAAGGGGGGATTGATCCCCTCACTGGTTCGGACAGGAGCTCGTGCTTCTCCTTTAAGAGGAGCTTTCCCAGAGTACAAATGAGACAATTGGATTTATTCTATCACAAGATAAGCTACTTGTTTGGTTTTGTTTTTTTGGAGAGTTAATTACTCTCCTACTCCAAGACACTAGCCTGATCTAAATTGGTGTTTCATAGCCCTAGTAAATAAAAGTTACTACGTTGATTTTACTTTAAGCGTTAATTTTATGGTTTTTCTTAAAGACAAAGGGTAGCGGAAGTGAAACCAATGGTGTGTAGACTCGACTCAAACCACTACAAAGATGCACCTAGGATGATTTACGCTACTTTTCTCTTTCAATGAAATTCCTAACTAAGAGAGTTGAGAAATGCAAATTTTATGGAAAACAACTTTCTTAGTAAAGACAATCAAAGAAACAATTCTCTTTATCTTTCCAAGCATACAAACATGACCACTCCTTACGTGCACGAAAAACTCTTTTTCTTTCAAAACTCTTCAAAGCTACTTGAAACAAAACTTTTCAAAGGAGATGTTTTTGTATTTTCCCTTACTTAATAAAGCATATAAATCTATTTTAGTGAAAATCAATCTCAAAAGTTATAAAATCTATGAAAACTTGACTCACAAAAAAATCAAAAAGAAATTTACTCTAAGAAAACCTAACGAGGTAAAAGCCTACAAAGATGATTCTAGGTTGTTTTACTTGACCACAATCAAGTCAAGGACCAGCTAATGCAGAATCAAAAGACCAGTCAAAACAAAACTCAAATCTTTTTGTTCTTTTTGTAAAATGGAATTCAATACTCAATCAACAAGCACTTCGAAATTTGCCAAAGAGACAACTCAAAGGTAAGTTGCTCTCACAGGTAGACTTTATGACAGATCTGACTTCTAAGAATGCTGACAAAACCAGAGAGATCTAAGGCTTGACAACTTCTACCGCCAAAGTCACTACAAGACCTACTCAAAAATCAAACCCTAGGGCTTAAACTTCTATGAAATCCACTAAAACACTCAATGCTATCGAAACAAGTTCAGGTGAAAATCTTTTACAAGAGACTAATGGATCTGGGCAGTAAAAACTAATAAAAAGCAAAAACCAAGAGAAAAAATGCAAAAAATGGAAATTTCTTAATTTTTAGCAGGGGACGCAGGCAACCGGTTAAGCTAGGTGCGGGCCCACTCTGTGCACACAGCAACAGTGCGTACAAGGACGCACTGTGCAATACTCAGAGGGTGCGTCCTACTGAAAAAACCAAGAAAAGCTAAATTCAATCTAACCCTAAGCTAACCCACCCAAATGCAAAGTCACAGAGCCAAAAACCAGAAAATAAATGACTTTTCTCAGATCAAAGTTGCATACAAAGGAAAAGACTTTCGCATCAATGGAGTCCCCAGCAGAGTCGCCATTTTGTCAGGTGGAAAGAGTCGATAGTGCGGACACAACCAACCTCCCTAGGAGCCTAAGACTCTCTAGTGACAAACAAGACAAACAAGAGCAATCCTTCTCTAAACATGCATTTACTATATAGGAAATCAAGTGTTTAGATCCTACCTGTAATCCACCACTGTTGTAGCAGTCCAGCTCCGCTGATCCGGATGAGCTCCTCCTTCACTTTGAAACCTGCATCCACTAACAATCAAACAATTAAATAGCACTTGATAATCTCATAGAATAAAACATATTTAACACATAGACCAAGGAGTACATGAAATAACTCATAAATAACAAGTTATTGAGAAGAATGGACTCATTTGCATTAATAGGAAACAAAAGGAACAATTACAACCTGAGCCTTGGTGTTGTGCAAGTCCCTCCTAGGGTCCATCAAGATTTCTCCTTTACTTTGACAAAGCTAACCCACTTCCAAATAGAACAAGCAAAGATGGCAATCTCTCCTCACAAGCTTCTAAATGGGAGTCCTAATTCCAGCAACATCTACCCTTAGAAATGTTTAGCTTCCAACCTCTCCTCCTTCTAGCCCAATGCCTGTATTTATAGTGCTCTAGAGGAAGTTATTTAGGTCCACCATCAATGGGATAATCCCCTATTTGGATGGGATAGCTCCCTTATTGATGGGATAAGTTCCTCTTTGATAGGGGTACATGAACCATCTGGAGGCGCTCAATACACGTCGAACAACCTTCTAGAATTCTCTAGAAATGACCACAAGTAACTTTTTAAAGATGAAACTTGCGCATTTTGACCTTTACAGGGGGACGCACCTACCCCTTTACATACAGAGCGTACAAGTACGCAGCTTTTGTGAACATTGGGTGCGTACCCGCAGGTAAGGTTGAGAGAACCTGCGTACCCAGAGATAAATACATTTATAAAGACTTTCTCTCTTTTTGGAGTTTGACATGGAGAGCAGAGGCATAAGACTTGCTCAGGAGGATAGCATGACTGTTGATAGAGCCATACTAACTGTAAATAGTCATGGTGACATTTTTTAGTGTAACACTTCTCTAATTTTATCAACCCGGTAGTTCGTAACAAACTTGGAAGCGACGGTGTTGTATGCACAAGTACTAGCTCTTGTCGTAGCTGTCACTTGGTCAGCTGGCACAAGTCTGCTAGGGCTCAAGCCAACTTCTATATGTTCTCAGAAGAAGCTTTTTGAGTGATGAACGAAAGCTATCTCAAAGGAAATTAACCTACTTTGCAAGAATGAACTGAAAGCCAACAAAACATGGAAACCCTAGTAAACCCTAATCTGACCAGCTTACCTTACGATGCAATGGTGGGAATGCAACTTCTAAAAATGATGCCATTACTTCTAGTGAGATGAGATGCATGAGTTTAAACTACTTTCATCTCAAGAGAACATGTTTTTGTATTTTTGCTCAAGTGGTTGGAGTTATTATGACTGTGCTTCTTAATGGGTCTTGACTGTGCAGGGGTAGTTCAAGGGGAGGAAGGATTGGGAAAGGTCAGGAGGACTCTGAGAGGTTCCAGGGGATCCCTAACATCATTCCACAGAATTTCACAACATTCAGGTGCCTAGCAACCGTGTTTGCAAGCTTCTACAGGATGTCTGCAGGGGATCCTACAGGAAGCTCAGGATTTCTACAGGAAGTCTGCTAACTTCTACAGGATGTTCTGCAATCGGAGTTTTGGGTGATGGAGGAGTGAATGAGATGTATGGGTGGATAGGTAGGATGAGAGGGGAGCTTGTGATGTCTTATGAATAGAGAGATGAGATGGAGAGGGGGTGTGTAAAGCTGGTTGGTCGATAGAAGGGTAGAGGAAATGGAAGGCCAAAAAGATAAAACAACGTGGATAATAGAAGAGTTGGTGGGAAAATGATCTAGCTGGGAGGTAAGGAGATGGCTTAGGCACGGCTCAGAATGATACGGGAATGATAGAGTGGTGTTGCGCAGTGTAAATGAAACAAATCACCTATGTCTTGCACAAAACCGAGAATTCATCAACCTATTCTAGCTGTTTTATTAAAAACCAAAGAACAGCGATGTAAGTTAAGAGTGAAATCGTGCATGGTGCTGAAACAAAGAGTTATTTCTCAAGATCTAAATGCATGGACACTTCTACCAATGGAAATACTACTTTAAAGCTTGCATGAACATGTAAAACTGCGTTTTTTTTTTGTGGTTGGCACGGTCTACACTCCCAATCTCTAAACAGAGGTGGAAGTGAGTGTAAAATCAACCTTTTCTTGGAACTCTGATGAATGCTAATCCTCCTACTCTAATCTAAACTGCTGAAAGCACTTTATCCATAAAACTAACCTACTTAATCACATCAAGAAATTCGAATCAGCAGACTGTGTTTTCCAAATGCATGTCAAGGCAAAGAAATGAAATGCTGAAAGGAAAGACAAGTAACAATACAAAGAAAGGAGGCCTATTGCTCTCAGGTTGGGCCCAAACCTGAGAGCTATAGCTCCTCTAAGAACTCAGAATTGAACTCAAATCTACCTGCCTTTTATTAAAAGATCATAATCATAAGTCTAACATGCCAAAAATGGCTTACAAAGAGCAAAACAGAGCTATAGCTCGTGATTCAAAATCTGAAACAAAGGTTCAAAAGTCCCCATCGAAGGCTACAGCCTCAATATTTATACATTATGAGGGCCAAGCTGGCCTCCTAAATTATTGGGGCTTGGATGTCCAACTAAAAGTAAACTGTTGTTCCTGTAGAATCCGTTGGCTGCCTTCTAGCTCGGTGGTGATAGCTGTTGGAGCTTGGAGTTGGGGTGGAGATCACGAGGAAGGTCATTCAAGGCTGTGAACAACCTTCCTACAAACCCGCAATGCCACCTTGGCTGTCTCCTTCCCTCCATCTGCATGGTTTTTTCTCCATTTAATGTCAAAAAACCTGAAATAAACATGTATTAGCCACATAGGCATAATGACTGCCCTCCTTCCTACAAATAACATGAATATACTAAGAAATGATGCATAAGTGATAAAAAATGAAGGGTTGAGCAAGGTAAGTAGGCCAAATGAGCCCAAAATGTTACCAAAATTTGGGGCTCATCAGTGACTGTCGATGATGAGGACTTGGTGAGCTTGGCTCTTCTTGGTCTTCTGAAGAGCTGGCATTCCTATCAGGACTCTGTCAATGGTCGGGAGAAATTTCCAGGATGGGAGAGAATTTGGTCAGATCTTGTGCAAGAAGAGATCAGGCAGAATACTAGGGACAGGTCTTCATCAAAGGCATCTTATGAAGAAAATTGTGCTTTGGCTGCCAAAGAAAAGAATGGGAAGGAGAAGGGTTCTCTTTCCGATTCCAGTTCTTCCAATGATGGGAAGAAGGTTGACAAATCGAAAGTGCGATGCTTTCGTTGTCATGAGGTGGGCCATTATGCTGCAAATTGTCGATGGAGGAAATCCAAGAAGGGATCCGGGGAAGGATTTGAAGGTGAGGCACTTACTTCACAGTTTGAGTTGGATTTCACACTCTTTACATGCATGGTTTCATCCATGGTGGGAAGTGGTTGGTTTCTTGACAGTGGAGCTTCTTTCCACATGACTGGTGACAAGAGTTTATTCAGTACTTTGGAGGAGAAATATCTCCAGATACTCATAGTGATGGGTAATGATGAGAAATATAGTGTCTCAGGTGTAGGAACGGTTATTTTTCAGAGGGAGCATGGAGCTCGCCTTACCTTGACCGATGTTAAGTATGTACCAAGACTGGAGAGAAACTTGGTGTCGATCGAGATGCTGGAAGACAGAGGCTATGATGTAGTCTTCAATAAGGAAAAGGTTTTCCTTAGACACATCATCACTAGACAGGTGAAGCAGATTGGTTCACGGGTCAAGAACCTGTATGCTCTTGAGGTTCAAGATGCATGCAAAACCTTGAGCAGCGAGGCAACTGATGGAGACTTGGTGGTTGAGAGGGAGCATATATTACCTCTCAACATGCAGAGCCAGAAGAAGTCTCAGACGATTGTGGAGGAGCCACGATTGGTGCAGCAGCTTCAGGAGGTTGTGGAGCAGCCATAACAAGGGAAGCTGAGAGGATATCAAGTAGAGACATCTACTCATGTAGAGACCTCCAGTAGGGGGAAACTTCAAGCCAGGTGGGCTGAGGGATCACATGCAGCCATATCTCTAGGTAGGAGATGGGGCGATATAGAGTGATTGTCCCAAGGCAGAGGGGCAGGATCCTTGAGGTACCCAACCTCTTAGATGAGACCTTGCTACGGGAGCCCCGATGTGGAGTAGCAGGAACTGAATGATTGGGTAGAGACAGATGCGGATGGAGCAGCAGAGAGAGCGACAGTGTAGGGAATCCCAGGACAGCGCATAGCTAGCAGGCTGCAGCAATGCGAGAGGCACAAGTGTTTTTCACAGTTTTAGGTGGCATAGAGAGGTGTGCAATGGTGCGAGATGCATGGAGATGTTTCAGTAGCACAGATGTCAGAGAGGGAGCACTTTTCAGCAACAGGTAGAGCTTTAGCATCAGAGTATGTTCCTAGCCCAACAGAGAGGTCAGTTGGGAGTTTTTTTTTGTTCCAAGTGTTGTTCGAGCAAGTGGACCGGGTAAATGTGTTGCATGCAGAACATTGCAGAGTTGCAGGATAGGGGTTGCAAATAATCCATATCTTGTTGAGAGGTAGTGTTGAAAATGCAACAAGATGATGGAGGTTAGTGGAAAGGAGTCGCCTTCACTAAGTGAGCTTGCAGGCTATTTTTGGCGCAAAGTCTATTTTTAGACTATGTCTATTTTTAGACATATGGATCATGGTCTATGAGTTGCAGGATGCTATTTGTGGATGATTGGTCATGTTGGTAAAAATATATGGACTTCTATTTTTAGACATATGGGAAGAGTCTATTTTTAGACTGCCAGTCTAAATATAGAACAGTCGAATATTATTAGCTCTTAATAATATTTGGACTATAAACATTATCTTATCCTCTTGGAGCACTTCAGTTTGAGCTACGGATGTGGCACATGCAACTGCTAGAAGGAAATACGATTTTCTTATGGGTCAGTTGAGCTATTGCATGATGGACTTCAGTTAGAACTCAAGTGATTGAGTTTGGTGGAGTTGATTGAGGAGTTGATGGAGTTGTGTTTAGTTTGACTTAGTTGAACTAGTTGTATTTAGTCTAACTGCAGAATACACTAGTGATGAGTGGTGTGAATTAATTATTAATTAATTCACTAATTATTAACTCATAAAGCAACTAAAGAATACATCAGTTAACTCAGTGCATGGACAGTTCAGTGGAGACAGGTGTTAGAGGTGAGTGAAAGGGCAAGACAGCTGTCAGTTGTGACTATAGTTGTGCATGAGATTTGCACAATGAATGGATTTAGTATTGCCAATGAGGATTGCGTGGTTCAGCCAAGGCAAATACGAGTTTGGATCAGCCATTCTCATCTATTCTCATGCAGGATTTCGCAGTAGAGGCAGGCAAGCAGCGGAGGAGATTTGAACCTGTGATTGATTCAGATTTGGGCCAGTTTGTGTGTAGGTGGAGATAGTACTGAGTAATTGTGAGGAGTATTGTACTATGTATTGTTACATGTCCTCAATCAATATAATATACAGATAGTTGGGGGTTTTCAGCTGTATGCTCTCCCCGTGATATATTGTGTTTATATGTGTGATTGATGCTTCAATGTGCGCATGTGATTGTTTCTGAATACTGCAAATTGATGATCAACGTAGAGGAGGTTATGTATTATGCATGCATTCCGCAAATAGTGTATAATCAGGATAATCTCTGTGAATAAGTGTTTTATTATTCAAAATTTCTATAAAATTAAATCACATTAGTATCTTCTTCAATATTCACACTAGCATATGACTATATATAAGTTTCCAAATTTAGGTATGGGAGGGATATTAACTCTCTCTATTACACGATTCGAAAGCCCCAAATGGAGTAAAAATTCATAAGATGACCCTTTAATAAACAAGTGAATTCAATAAGTGACATGGTTAAGGTGGATTTCATAAGTGGTTCCATACTATCATACATTTGTTATGCAAGTCCATCATCCGTGAGAACCATTGCGAGGGCACATTGGAATTACTTGAGTTACTCTTTCCTAAGCACTTATTTTTCCACCCATTACTTATTATTTTTCTTTCCATCGATTAACTTGTTTGACAAGAATCATTATTTTTATTTAAAACACACTGGTAGTATGGCCCAATTCATTACTCATAGGGCTTTGGATGTTCTTGAAGTCTCGTTTTCATTTTATAGAACATGATAGGCATGGGACTATGGTGATGGCCACATTAGAGTGTAGAGCTCAAGTTATATTGGATTTTAATCATAATTCATTCCTTGCCACATCTTTTCATTTTAATATTTCACACATGCTCTTAATTTCTTTCTTTTTTCAACTACAAAAACCTCTAGGAATGTCCGTGCCCCTATTTTCATACGTTGAGGCAACCAGGGAACCAGTCTGGGCCACTAACAAAAACCAAATGAAAATATGGAAGAATAAAGAAGGGGATCCATGGAAGGTGTTAGGTATGGTAGTCCATGGTCACACAATCTCAATCTAGTCATCCTATTTGTTCCCCTCTTAGATAATGAAACAAAATTCTTAAAGTGTTTGTACTTGAATAGAAGGGGAACATAACCACCAAGGTGAAATAAGGAAATAAGTATAAATTCCAACCATCATGATTAATTCTTTTATTTCAACCCATAATGCTTATCTAAAATTCCTAAAAAATACACTCCATATGAAACAAAGACTAGTGTACCTATGTGTGTTCTTGAACCACCATAATTAAATGAGCATGCTAATTAAGTGGATGGGCTAAGTCTATGAGGCAATGGACGGCATTTGTAATAATGTTGTGCATGGAAGATGTTGGTCATCATCTCTATAAATATGGATCAAGGAAGGAGAATCTATGTTGGATAGTTGGGAATTTGCATCATAATAGAGACAAAATAACTCTTATGGTTACCCATCTATATGGATGGAAAAGATCTAGCTCTGTCTCTAAGACACGTTCTCACCATAGAGTGCATGTTTTTTCTACTCACTCTAGAGTGCATGAGAACCTTATCATATTTGGTACTCCATTGGCTATAATTTGTATCACTCTACAGTCTCCTATTACATTCTAACTTAAGACTATTAGTAACAAAGACTATGGGATATCATCCACCTTGGTATATGAGAAGTATAAAACCAATGTGACAAAAAGTTTAACTATAAGTATTCTTTATTATTATTATTATTATTATTATAAATTAATCATAAATGTATTGAAATAAAAATGATACACAAGCAAGGAGGAATGTGAAATCAATATGCATAACTCACAATCCATCTAGTTCTAATCTAAACAATCATCAAATGCTCAAGTGTTAGTATAAATTTTGGGAAGTTTGTCACTGATTAGGAATGGAAACCTCACTCCACTAATGCTGGAAAAATAGAAAGCATCAATTCCAACCTTTCCATGGTGTAGAATTTCCCACTGTAGATCAACAAATTATGCAATATACTAAAGCAAAATACAAGACCTACTTCTACAAAAAACTTTGCAGAAGCTTAATCGATTATGAGAAAGATCAAATAGAAAACATATAACAGAGAATGAGAAAGAAATCACACATGAACACAGAAGAATACTCTGGTGAAAACCTCAGAATAAAACCCCAATATCTGTAATATCATACAAGTGGAAAATAGTCCAGATTACAAACAAAATCAGCTCACAAGCTATCCTGTTCTCTCAGCAATCCCTCTGCTACTCATAGACAGTCAAAGGCTTCTCACAAACCTTCTCCTCTACCCTTCAAACCTCCTATTTCCTTGCGCAAATTTTCCTAGGGTCCAGTGCTTCCACAAGTGTGAATTCCCACCTCACACTGCTCACTTGGCTCAGTAGTAACTGCACAATCCTAAAGGAGATAATTCCTTCTACATGGATGAGTTCCCTATATAGGAAAAATCCTTTAACTGATAGTACACTGTCCCTTCCTCTGATCTCAACTGGGTCTCTGACGGAACTAACATGCATGAGTTATTTATAAGAGAATATTCAGTTATCTGGAGAGCAACAGTTACATGCATGCAAGCATTAACTAACTGAACTCACAATTAATTCTACAAACTGTTAGAACTAATCTAACTAGACTTGACTCAGTTAACTAAGCCAAATAATTACAACTCAATATTACAACTCATCCTTATCTCTTTAACTGATGGATAAATTCCTCAATCAATGGAGAAACTGTTGCATGTCCTCACATAGACTTCATGTTTGATTTTCCACAACTAATTAACTCATGGTGAATTAATTAATTATTTTACAAACAACTGCTAAGATCAAATTTGAATTTTACTTCTCAATTTTAGTCGAGGGACTGACTAAAATTGGAATCGATCCCGAAATGCCATTTATAGAAATGCTATTTTTAGCACTTCCATTTTTCATTCCTTGTTGCTATGTCCAACACTGGTACCCGAACTTCTATTTATATCAGTGCTATTTTTAGCACTTCTATTTTTAGAATTTCTTGTTTCTATTTTCAACACTCCCTCTCAATAAGAAAGGCATTCAACTCGAACTTGATCATGTACCTTTGGAATGTTCTGGATGCAAAACTTCTCCCAAGTGTTATTGCTCCAACAACTCTAGAAACAAAAAAACTCCCAACTGACCTCTCTGTTGGGCTAGAAACATCCTCTGATGTTGAAGCTCCATCTGCTGCTAACAAGTGCTCCCTCTCTGACCTCTGAGTTTTTGCAACACTCCATGCATCTCGCACCGTTGCACACCTCTTTGTGCCATCCTGCACTGGTGCAACACTCTTGTGCCTTTCGCATTGTTGCAGCCTACTAGCTCTGCACTGTCTTGGGATTCGTGCATTGTATCTCTCTCTGCTGCTCCATCCACATCTGCCTCTACCCACTCAACCAATCATGCTACTCCTCGTCATGGCTCCCGTAGCAAGGTCTAATCAAAGAGGTTGGGTACCTCAATGATCCTGCCCCTATTCCAGCCTTCTTGGGACTGTCACTCCACATCGCCCCACCTCCTACCTGTAGGTATGGATGCATGTGATCCCTCTGCCCACCTGGCTCGAAATTTCCCCCTACTGGAGATCTCTGCATGAGTGGATGCCTCCACTCTGTCTCCTCTCGACTTCCCCAATTGTGGTTGCTCCACAACCTCCTGAAGTTGCTTCACCAATCGTGGCTCCTCCACAATCATCTCAGACTTCTTCTGGCGCTGCATGTTGAGAGGTAATGTACTCTCCCTCTCAACCACCAAGTCTCCATCAGTTGCCTTGCTCCTCAAGGCTTTGCATGCATCTTGAACCTCAAGAGCATACAGGTTCTTGACTCGTGAATCGATCTGCCTCACCTGTCTCGTGGTGATGTGTCAAAGGAAAACCTTTCCCTTACTGAAGACTACATCATAGCCTTTGTCTTCCAGTACTGCGATCGACATGGAATTTCTCTTCAGTCCTGGTACATACATGACATCGGTCAAGGTAATGCGAGCTCCATGCTCCCTCTGAAAAACAAGCATGCCTACATTTGAGACACTATACTTTTCATCATTACCCATCGCTATGAGTATCCAGAAATCTTTCTCCTCCAAGTTACTGAACAAACTCTTGTCACCGGTCATGTGGAAAGAAGCTCCACTATCAAGAAACCAATCACATCTCACCATGGATGAAACCATGCATGCAAAGAGAGTGAAATCCAACTCGAACTATGAGGCCAATGCCTCACCTTCAGATCCCATCTTGGATTTCTTTAGTGGACAATTTGTAGCAAAATGGCCCACCTCATGACAACGAAAGCATCACACTTTCAATTTGTCAAACTTATTCCCACCATGGGAAGAACTGGATTTGGAAAGAGAATCCTTCTCCTTCCCCTTCTTTGCCTTACTCGTTAAGGCGCAGTTTTATTCATCCTCCTTGGATGAAGAACCATCTCTGGTGCTTCTTCTTATCTCCTCTTGCATCAGATCCGACCAAAGTTGTTCCCAATTTGGCAGTTTTCTCTTCCATTTACTGAGTCTTGGTAGCTATGCCAGCTCTTAGGAAGACTGAGGAGTGCAAGACTCACCATGTCATCATCGGCTGTTGTGATCCCTACACTTCCAAGCTCATCCCTACATGTGGTGAGCTTGTTCAGATACATAGAGATCATGTCGCCCTTTTCACACTTGATTTTCCGAAGCTTGTCTTTCAGCGCTAGATTCCTCTAATCTCTTCTATTCTGATATAGATCTTTCAATATTTTCCACATCGAAAATGGTGTCTCCTTCCCATGGAGACTCGAGACTATGTGGTCTCGAACTCCTTCCAGAAGGATTCTCCTTGCTCTAGCCACACATTTCTTCCATTCCTCCAATTATGTAGCATTAGCCGCTGCCGGCTTGGGGACTTCTTGATCAATGAAGTCATTTAGACCGTTATCCTCTAATACTGCTTCCATGTGATCCTTCCAGGCTATATAATTTGAACTGGCATCAAGATCTATTAGAGTCTTAAACCGTTGAATTCCATTCGTGAAATTGAGATGTGATAAGAACTCGATTTCTATATTCAGGAACCACAAACTTCGAACTTTTCCCTTCTTGTATATTTTTCTTCTCCTTGATCACCTTTGCTCTGATACCATGTAGAATTTCCCACTGTAGATCAACAGATTATGCAATATACTAAAGAAAAATACAAGATCTACTTCTACAACAAACTTTGCGGAAGCTTAATCGATTATGAGCAAGATCAAATAGAACACATATAACAGAGAATGAGAAAGAAATCGCACATGAACACAGAAGAATACTCCGGGGAAAGCCTCAGCCTAAAACCCCAATCTCTGTAATATCATACAAGTGGAAAATAGTCCAGATTACAAACAAAGGCAACTCACAAGCTATCATGTTCTCTCTGCAATCCCTCTGCTGCTCATAGACAGTCAAAGGCTTCTCACAAACCTTCTCCTCTGCCCTCCAAGCCTCCTATTTCCTTGCGCAGTTTTTCCTGGGGTCCAGTGCTTCCACAAGTGCTCACTTGGCTCAGTAGTAACTGCACAATCCTGAAGGAGATAATTCCTTCTGCATGGATGAGTTTCCTATCTAGGAAAAATCATCCAACTAATAGTACATTGTCCCTTCCTCTGATCTCAACTGGGTTTCTGACTGAACTGACATGCATGAGTTATTTATGAGAGAATATTCAGTTATCTGGAGAGCAGTAGTTACATGAATGCAAGCATTAACTAACTGAACTCGCAATTAATTCTACAAACTGTTAGAACTAATCTAACTAGACTTGACTCAATTAACTGAGCCAACTAATTACAACTCATCCTTATCTCTTTAACTGATGGACAAATTCCTCAATCAATGGAGAAACTGTTGCATGTCCTCACATAGACTTCATGTTTGATTTTCCACAACTAATTAACTCATGGTGAATTAATTAATTATTTTACAAACAACTGCTAAGATCAAATTCGAATTTTACTTCTTAATTTTAGTCCAGGGATTGACTAAAATTAGAATGCATCCCAAAATGCTATTTATAGCAATGCTCTTTTTAGCACTTCCATTTTTCATTCCTTGTTGCTATGTCCAACACTGGTACCTGAACTGCTATTTATAACAGTGCTATTTTTAGCATTTCTATTTTTAGCATTTCTTGTTGCTATTCTCAATAGATCTTAGGGGTCATTTTCTACAAGAAGAAGGTCTCCTTTTTCAAAATCTTCCCTTTTGGCCTTGTGAATTAGGCCTTTCTCAATTCTATATCTTCTTCTTTTTATCTGTTGACCAAAAGTACTTGGTTTAGATATCATGATATCATTTATATCATCATGAGTGGAAAGTGGTAATCCATCTAAAGAAATTTCATTACTAATATTTCATATACCACCTCAAAAATTATCATTTTTCCTTTGTTTGAGTATCTCAATATTCATTACCTTTCGAGGATGAAAATGTTTCTAAGAATCTCAATGTTTAAAGGTGCATCTTCCCTTTCTTCAATAATATAATTATTGTTTTCTTTTAAAGAATTAGGAAGTATAGACATGTCTTGTGAATGGTCTTGTATTAGTGTCATTGAATTAGATGCATGTTTACTCCTAGATTATGTATCAATACTAGATTTCTTATTTATACATTTGTTATACATGATATTTCACAAAAGTTCCCCTATACAAAGCAAACGATCTTTTGTCAAAGGTAGGGATAGTAGCATAGGACAAGTCTATTTCAAAATTCCCCCCTAAAGTGGTAGACCATTTACTAGATAAGAGAATTCCCCATATATCAAGAACATCTATGAAAATAATATGCATCAACATTGTAGCTATATCAAGAAAAAAATTTAGTTGAACCTTTAGAGCCCTTGATAAGGACATGAACTTGAGCTGCTTGAGTCAGAGTGACACAAATTCCTATAAGGCCTAGTTATTTGCAATTTCAGCTAATTCATGACCTTTGAAAGAATGACATTAGTGGAAGCACCAAAATCAAGCATACAATTATGAAGAAGTAAATTGCTGACAACTAATGTGAGGAAGAAAAGTGCATGTCATACACTATTTTGGTTATAGGACATATTTTGTAAGATAATAAGAGGGTCTTAGGCTCTTAATCAAGGCTAAATCATTTCTTTACATGGTTCATATGAGGAGGATACTTAACTCAAGAATAGACACAGGGATATTAACTTTATCTAAAATATTACCCACATCAACATCCAAAGAAACATCACTATTTTTTTGGTTTGATAAGGGACTAGGATCAATATTTGAGGGAAAATGAACTTTAGTCCATTTCTTTGCATTATTATTCTGTTTAAAGCTCTTGTCCTATTTATTCCTTCTAGTGTAATGTAAAATCATATTAGTTTTATCCCCCTTTCATCATCAATGACATTCATATTCACATTATTACATGTATTAGTGCATCGTTTGTAAAGTTCCTTGTGTTTCTAATTACTGACATGGTAAGCCTTTTGGGAAACATAGAATAAGAATGTGAGTGATTAATTAAATTCAAATGTTGAGTATCATTGGAGCTTCCATCATATCCTTGAACCAAAATACATTCATGCTTCTTGTGCTCTTCACCACAATAGCCATACCAAAGTATACCTTCTTGATTACTCATCTCCATAGAGGATAAGCTAATAGGAACACTTTGTTGTGGAAGAGGTATAGTATTTGACTCTTGTTTCCTTCATGCTAGCCTCTTATTTTGTATTGAGGCAGGGAAGGAAAATGTGAGCATTTTCATTTATCTTTCTCTAAAATGGTTAGCCCGTTCATCATAGTGAGTTGAATTTGAAAAATCACATTTCTTACCTTATTAAATTTTTGAGCAAGAGAGGATAAATCACGTTGGATAGGATTGACCTCATTCATGGATTTATGTTTAGTCCCATTGTTAGCTCTAAGAGAAGAAAGATTAACTTCAAGATAGGAAGTTTTTTGTTCAATATTAGTAGCATGTTCCTTTGCAAGAGTGAGGTCATTAGGGTCTTTTTTTTTCTCTATATCTAGAGGGATCAGAAACGCGAACATTCTCACACTCACATGAAAAAGGACATTCTCATTTTAATGATTTGGGTGCTTTAATTTAATATTGTATGATGCATGATAGATACAACAGACATTATCATACTCCCATGACAAAGAACATTTTCATTTTAAGGATTTGGGTGCTTTAATTTAATATTATATGATGTATGATACATAAAACTCTAATTACATTAACAATAATTTTCTTGTATAAGGTATCCTTATTTTTTCTCATATTATTGGCGTTATTATCTTAAATTGAAATATTATTTAAAACTACTTTTATGATTGCATGTCTATTTCTTTAAAACAACTTTACTAAAGTAAAGTAAATAACAAAACACATAACACTAGCATATAATTTGATTATCTTAATATTTTTTTCTGTTTTAATAAATTCCTTATTGATCATATTACTTAGTAAATTTGAGAATTTTATCATAAACCTATATGTATTTGATAACACAATTATTTTGGATTTAAGAGATCTGTGATTTGTATCTTTTGAACCATTGACCGGAGAATCCACAGTATGAACATTTTTATACCAACGTTTCAAATCCCAAATGGGATCCATCATCAGAGTTTGAGAATGATGATAAAAGAAGAGCAGAATGGATAGAATAAATACCCTGTGCTATTCCTTAAAAATTTTATCCTCATGGGTATTTATTCTATCCATTTTGCTCTTCTTTTATCATCATTCTCAAACCCTGATGATGGATCCCATTTGGGATTTGAAACGTTGGTATAAAAATGTTCATACTGTGATTCTCCGGTCAATGGTTCAAAACACAATTATTACCAGCATACAGTTAGTATAATCATGTTTATGATTAGTAAAAACCCATATGTATTTGAAAACACAATTATTACAAACATAAATTTAATATATAATTAGTGGTAATTTAATTTGATTCAACCTATATAAAATTATCATTATTCATATAATTGATTTTTTAATTTAATTTCTTCTTAAATATTATAATGTTTTTTAACAACTTTAAATACTTAAAAAAATAATTAATATTATTAATACTATTTTTAAAAAAATAATTAATATTATTAATACTATTTTTTAAAATACCTTGCAAATATAAAATTAAATTTAAAACATTAACTTTGATTAAAATGAAAGTCTTCCAGTAAACTCCCACGCCAATAGCAGCACAAACACTCCTTTATTTTATTAACTTCATAACAATGAAAATTCCACGTAACAAAAGCATAACCACCGCTGTTTTCTTTTATCACATTTCACAAACATGAATCCCCACAAGAATTAGCAGAACAATAATTTTGTTAAAGAAAGAAATCGCATATATTTTCACTTTAAAGGTGGAGTTTAATTCGCATAAACTTTAGCCATCTGTGGTGCAAAATGCCAAATGCCCCTCCTGCACGGCCATGTAAATGCGGAATGTTAAACTTTGAGTGACAGAATGCCAAATGCCCCACCTGGACGGCCATATTATGCTTATACTGTGCTTGTCACAAAGGATGAATCACAAACGCTTCCACTTTCAAGTTAGAATTCGCGTAAAGTTTAGTCATCTGTAGTGCAGAATGGCGAATGCCCTTCCTGTGCGGCAATGCTGAATGCTATTTAAGTGTTTGCTCATTTCATTTTTCTACACTCATCCATTTCTCTCCCTCCCTCTCAATCACACCTGCTTTTGGCCCTCTCGCGCAGTCCCTGCATTTCTCCCTATCTTCCGCTCCTCTGTTAATAAAGCCATGGACAGTATCACCAGAAGCAACGTTTTCACTGTTATCGAACTGATGAAAAAAGTTATCCAGGAGGAGGATAACCGTGAAATCCTGCAAGCTAATTCGATTCCTATGGATTATCTGCTGCATTATATTACCACCGTCTTCCAAGATGAAATGCCTGAAGCAGCCCGTGAACCCCTGAAGGTGTGGCTGCAACTGCTGCATAATTGCCTCACACAAGCCAAAATGATCCTCGATCGCTCAAATTCACGGCAACGGTGTCTCGATTGTCTTAGCAACAAATCGCAGAGAGCGTCGAAACAAGTCAAAAATTGGAAGGTACATTTTGATTACCTCTTTCGAGGTCTTCTAAGTGACATTTCAGTATTTGTTAGAGGTCGCGAAGCTGTCATCGAGATAATCAGGACAATAATGAAGGATGTTATGGAGGAGGAGGAGAAGCGTCACATTCTGCAAACAGAATTTAGGCCTCTGGACGACCTTCTGCTGGATATAATTGCCGTTTTCCAAGATCAACAGAAATCGGCCGCGAATCTCCTAAAAAATTTGTTGCAATTGCTGCTTAATTCCCTTACACAGGCAAATACCATACTCCATGGGTACGGTCCATCACAACGGCAACGGCAGCACCGTCTCATTCGCAACCGCGGGAGATCCCCTCAACCAGTCAAAGAATGGAAGGTACTTTTTAATTACGTCTTTCAAGGCCTTCAAGAAGATTTTTCAGTGTTTCTTAGTGCTGACCAGCTTCTCAAGAGAGATCCCATTATTAGTACTATGACAGAAGAAGAGTTACTACAACCGCTCTCTAAAGATGAAGCGTGGGAGATGT
Source organism: Pinus tabuliformis (assembly GCA_031772625.1). NCBI lineage: Eukaryota > Viridiplantae > Streptophyta > Pinopsida > Pinales > Pinaceae > Pinus > Pinus tabuliformis. The sequence continues at coordinate 173,582,796 of CM062819.1, read as the reverse complement.
TCAGAGGATTAGCTTTCTGCAACGACAACCCTATTCCTGTGGATATAGAGGAGTGTGCTAAGAATATTGCGGATGAATGTAAATCCTTTCGTTTGGCCATAATCTTAGTCGCCTCAGCAATGAGGGGAAAAAGTAGAGCAGATGAATGGGAGGCTTCTTTATCTTCCATCAAAAATCCAGATCCTGCTTCTCCAGATACTCTGCCTCCTCGCATTGATGCAGAACTCTATCAACTATATTTTAGATGGAGCTATAATGCGTTGCCCAACTCAGACATCAAGAACTGCTTCCTCTATTGTGCTATGTATCCCAAACATCAAAGCATTTGTGTGGAGGAATTAGTGGAAATGTGGATTGCCGAGAGTCTCGTGAGAAGCCAACAGAAGAACCTTCTTGTGGACATTGGGCTCAACTACGTGGACCTTCTTGTGAATCGTTGCTTCTTCCATTATCCTGCAGATGAGGAGAACCGGCTATGGGGGTTTCAACAGTATCGACGTATAAGAGTTCACGATGTTATTCGTGAGATGGCAATACATATTGGCGAGAAGGAGGAGAATTGTGTATTCAGGGCAGATCAAGGGCTGCAAAATTTTCCCGCGATTCACAATGAGGATTGCAAAAGGATATCCCTTCTCAAAAATGGTATTAAAAATCTCCCCACCGAGTTCCCATGTCCAAAACTGGTGAGTCTTATCTTATCTGTTGATGATTCAATTGAAAAGGTTCCACCAGGTTTTCTAGTCACTCTCATGTCTCTCGAGGTTCTCCATCTGCAAAGCAGCAGCAGAATAAATTCAATCCCCTCGTCAGTGGCGCAACTGAAACAGCTTGAGTTTCTCAGCTTACGAGGACTGCAGAGTATCCAGGATTTGCCGGAAGAGATATGCCATCTTCCTTCCCTTCAATTTCTGGATCTTCAAGACTGTGGAAGACTACAATCATTGCCGTCTCAGATCGGTAACCTTCAAAATCTCAAGCATCTTAATTTAAGCTACTGCAAAGAGTTAAAGGTGATTCCACATGAAATGTCCTACCTTACTTCATTAGCCACACTGGAGGCATTAAGTGTGGCAGCAGAATCAGAAGGCATAAGCATTTGGAGATTGAAGGGTTTGAGAGATCTGACGAAGCTGATAATAAGTGTAGAAGAGGGCATAGAGGAGGGCATAATGGGAACATGGTTGAACATGAGGCACTTACGGTTGGACTTTGGTTATGATGTAATGGTCGATCTTCCTCACGACATGAAGAAGATGAGTAAGCTTCAGCTCTTTGGCATGGAGCGCTACTGCGGGTCAAGTCTGCCGGATTACATTTGCAAGTTCCAACATCTTGAACAGATAGACTTCTTGTGGTGTCACCGGCTAAGGGAGCTCTCTCCATTGGAACGGGTGCCAAACCTGAAGGCTTTGCGGTTGGTTGGCTGCCGCGGTTTGAAAGAGTTGGGAATAGGGAATTCTCGCGGATTTTCTATGCTAGAGAGATTGTTTCTCGCATACTTGGATAATTTAGAAAGCATTGGGGGAGCATTAAATAATGGTGTGTGGAATGAAAGTACACTGCCCAGACTGCGTATCTTGGCTATCCTTAGATGTCCGGAGTTGAAGAGACTTCCTGTGGGGATGGACAAGTTACAAAGACCAATGGAATCAAATAATTTGGGAAGATGATGTTATGAAGATACGTCTTCAAAGATTTTTATCTGTTGACCAAAATTACTTGGTTTAGATATCATGATATCATTTATATCATCAGATGTCAGGAGTTGAAGAGACTTCCTGTGGGGATGGACAAGTTACAAAGACCAATGGAATCAAATAATTTGGGAAGATGATGTTATGAAGATACGTCTTCAAAGATTTTTATCTGTTGACCAAAATTACTTGGTTTAGATATCATGATATCATTTATATCATCATGAGTGGAAAGTGGTAATCCATCTAAAGAAATTTCATTACTAATATTTCATATACCACATCAAAAATTATCATTTTTCATTTGTTTGAGTATTTCAATATTCATTACCTTTCGAGGATGAAAATGTTTCTAAGAATCTCAAGGTTTAAAAGTGCATCTTCCCTTTCTTCAGTAATATAATTATTGTTTTCTTTTAAAGAATTAGGAAGTGTACATGTCTTGTGAATGGTCTTGTATTAGTGTCATTGAATTAGATGCATGTTTACTCGATTTCTTATTTATACATTTGTTATACATGATATTTCACAAAAGTTCTCCTATACAAATCAAATGATCTTTTGTCAAAGGTAGGGATAGTAGCATAGGACAAGTCTATTTCAAAATTCCCCCCTAAGTGGTAGACCATTTACTAGATAAGATCATTCCCCATATATCAAGAACATCTATGAAAATAATATGCATCAACATTGTAGCTATATCAAGAAAAAATTTGAGTTGAACCTTTAGAGCCCCTGATAAGGACATGAACTTGAGCTGCTTGAGTCAAATTGACACAAATTCCTATAACGCCTAGTTATTTTCAATTTCAGCTAATTCATGACCTTTGAAAGAATGACATTAGTGGATGTTGGGTTTTGTTATATTCTTTCCACGACTAACCCACGTAGTTAGCCGGGGGGTTAGAGGGGGGGCGAAGCCCCACTTCGTTGCGTCGATTGTGTAGTGGGGGGGAGGGGGGGCGGGGGCGTCACAGGGGGTTTGAGATGTACCCGTAACCCCACTTTATGGGGTCCATAAAATTTTGGTTTTGGACCCTATGTTAGGTTGGGCGGACCCACCTATGGTTTTGTGCATGATTTTTGCACATGTTTTTTGGACGTGATGGTTTTCGGTCCATGGTATTGGATGCTTCGGCATGTATAAATATGTATTATAACATTGAAAGGAACATAATGAAAATCAAGCTGGTAGTCCCGATTGTGGGATCTAGGGGAAAATCTCTGTGTATATGTGTTTTATGTGTTATGCTCTCGCATTGTTTATTTTCTGTGTTTTAGAATTCGTATGCAGGTAATTTCTGTACGAGGTTAAAACCTACATTTGGTATCAGAGCAGTTTTGGCTTCAAGGGGACGCCTTTGTTGCTGAGGGGTTTTGCTCGGGCCTGTGGTAGACCCTGTTTAGTGGGAGATCTGCGAGATCGATTCTGGTGGTGAAAGAAGATGGCGAGCAGTGGAAAGATAGAGATCGATAAATTTAATGGTCAAAGTTTTGAGTTGTGGAAACTCAAGATGGAGGATCTGTTGGTGGGTAAAGATCAGTGGATCATGGTAGATCTGGATACTAAACCAACGGGAGTGTCCGATGAAGAATGGAAGAAGTTGGATCGGATGGCAAAGAGTACAATACGATTGTGTGTCTCAGATTCAGTATTGTTGAATGTATTAGGGGAAGCTACAGCGAAGGCTTTGTGGGACAAGTTAGGGACTTTGTACCAATCTAAGTCTCTGGTGAATAAATTGTTCTTGCGGAAAAAGATATATAACTAGAGGATGAAAGATGGAGACTCGGTGACAAAGCATCTGAATGCATTTAATATTGTGGTAAGTTAGTTAGCATCTGTTGATATTAAAATTTCAAATGAAGATAAGTGCATCAGTTTGTTGTGTTTTCTACCAGATTCGTGGGATAGTCTGGTTATTGCAATAGGTAGCAATGCAACTGCCTTGCAGTTTGACGAAATAGTCTCATCCCCTTGTCTATACGAGGACGGTCTCAGAATAGAAACAAAAATAAGTCATCAAGTGTGATATCTAAATCTCCAAGAAAACCTGTAAAGGTGGTGTGCTGGAAATGCATAAAGGAAGGGCAGTGCAAAAGGGACTGTAAACCTAAAGCTCCTGATAAAGGAAAGGGATCTAATGATGCTCCTTCTGCAGTGGCTAAAACCACCTCACATGAAAGTTGGGATGTGTACTTGGCTTCTTCAAGTACACATGTAGATCATGAGGCATGGTTGATTAACTGAGGTGAATCCTTTCACTTCACTCCCCATAGAGAGTGGTTCTTCGAGTATGAGAAATACGATGGTGGTGATTTCTTCTTAGGGAATGATAGGAAGGCTAGAATCATTGGTCATGGAAAATTAAAGTTGAAGTTGCAAGGTGGAAGGGTTAGAACACTTCCGGGTGTTCTACATATTCTTGCATTGGCCAGAAATCTGATTTCTGTAAGCAAGCTGGATGATGCAGGTGTAAAAATAGTGTTCGAGAAGGATACCTGCAAAATGGTTCGGGAAGCACTGGTATTGATGCAGGGAGTTCGAATTGGAACTCCGTACAAGCTGCAAGGTAGCACTGTTATTGATGGGTGCAACAGTTCTGTGGTTCCTGAAAGTGGAGTAGAAAATCTAGTTGTCTTTGGAGAGAAGACCATGTTGTGGCATCAAAGGCTTGGACATATTGGAGAGAAGGGCCTTCAAATACTTCATGGTAAAGGTATGGTAGAAGGTATGAGTAATAGCTCTTTGGATTTTGATTTCTGTGAAAATTGTGTATATGGGAAGCAAAATCGGGTGAGTTTCCCCTCTGGTAGTAAGAAGGCAAAACAAATATTAGAAATTGTGCACAGTGATGTGTTTGGACCTATGAAGGTTCCATCACTGGGTAATTATGTGTACTATGTATCATTTATAGATGAATTCTCAAGGAATACATGGATATATTTCCTTAAGAAGAAATCTTAAGCCTTTGACAGGTTTAAAGAATTTAAGGCTCTTGTGGAAAATCAGACAAAGAAGAAGATAAAGGTTCTGAGGACAGATAATGGTGGAGAGTTTTGTAGCAAGGAATTTGAATAATTCTGTAAGAAGTGTGGTATAGCACGACAGAAGACTACTCCATATACACCTCAGCAAAATGGAGTTGCAGAAAGAATGAATAAGACATTGATGGAAAGGGCAAGAAGCATGCCCAATGGTGTTGGGTTAGGACAGGAATTCTGGGCAGAGGCGATGGATACTGCATGCTACCTGGTCAATAGGTCACCTTCATCAGTGTTGGAGGATAAGACTCCACAAGAGGCATGGACTGGTAAGAAACCCTCTCTTTCACATCTGAGGGTATTTGGATGTGATGCATATGTACATGTTCGAAAGGACAAACGAACCAAGTTGGATAGTAAATATGAAAAGTGAATCTTTATTGGGTATAAGGATGGTTTAAATGGTTATAAGCTTTGGAACCCACTCACATGGAAGTTTGTGTACAACCGAGATGTGGTGTTCAGAGAGGTAAAAGATGTTATTAAACATGAAGTCCGGCCAAAGGAACCTGACAAGATAGAGTTTGAGCTTAATGAGGAAGAATCAGACTCTACAGCAGAGGATGAATCAGAAGATGAAGAGCCACAAACTCCGGGTGTGAGAAGATCAGTTCGAGAAAGAAAGGCAACCAGAAAGGTATAGTCCATATGATTTTTGTTCAAATTTTTATTTATCTATTACTGACGATGATCCCAGAACTATGAAGGAAGCAGTAGATTTAGAGGATGGAAAACTCTGGAAAGAGGCCATGGTTGATGAAATGGCATCTTTGCACAAAAATGAGGCTTGGGATCTGGTGGAGTTGCCGGCTGGAAGGAAACCCATTGGCAGCAAATGGGTGTTCAAGAAGAAGACAAATGCAGAAGGAAAGGTGGAGAAACACAAAGCTCAATTGGTAGCAAAAGGTTATTCCCAGGTGTCGGGAATTGATTTTGGTGATAATTTTTCTCTTGTTGCCAAGGTAACTTCTATTAGATTACTTTTATCTGTTGTTGCTGCTTTTTATTTTGAGGTAGAACAGATGGATGTTAAGACAACATTTCTTCACAGGGATCTTGAAGAGGAAATATACATGAAGCAACCTGAAGGCTTTGCGGTGAAGGGTAAGAAAGAACTGGTATGCAAGTTAAAGAAGTCTCTGTATGGGTTAAAACAGTCACCAAGGATGTGGTATCAGAAATTTGATACATTTATACGGGGACTTGGCTTCACCAGAAGCAAAGCAGATCACTGTGTGTATTTTAAATTAATTGGTGATCGTGTTATTTATCTAGTCTTGTATGTGGATGATATGTTGCTAGTTGGAAATGACAAAGAAATTATCCAGGATTTGAAGACCTAATTTTCCTCCAAATTCGACATGAAAGATCTTGGTGCTGCAAACTATATTTTGGGCATGGAAATTAAAAGAGATCGGGCAAAGAGGAAGCTTTGGTTAAACCAGAGGAAGTATGTCGAGACAATACTGCAGAGGTTTAATATGAAGGATAGTAAACTGGTGAAGGTTCCTATTCCTGTAGGTGTGAGGTTATTTACTGAACAGTGTCCCAAGACACAAGAAGAGGAAGAGGACATTTCCCATGTTCCATATGCAAGTGCAGTCGGTAGCTTGATGTATGCAATGGTCTGTACTAGACCAGACATTGCACATGCAGTGGGAGTATTGAGCAGGTTTATGTCAAAACCAGGGAAGGAGCATTGGACAACAATGAAGCGGGTTTTTAGATATTTGCGTGGCACTAGTGATTATGGTTTGTGCTACCAAGGAAGATCAGGATTGGACAGAATGTTGGATATTCGTGGCTTTGTTGATGCAGATTGGGCTGGAGATATGGATTAGAGAAGATCTACAAGTGGGTATGTGTTTAACCTATTTGGAGGTGAAATCAGTTGGATGAGTAAGAAATAATCTGTAGTGGCACTATCAACTACAAAGGAAGAATACATGGCAGCCACTCATGCAAGCAAGGATGCAGTTTGGTTGTAGAGATTGTGTTCAAGTATGGGGTTAGTACAGGGAGCTATAAGGATAGACTGTGACAGCCAAAGTGCAATTTTCTTGGCAAAGAACCCCAAATATCATTCAAAGACAAAGCACATTGATGTTCAGTATCACTTTGTGAGGAATATGATAGAAGACAAAAAGGTGTTGCTGGTAAAGGTGGACACTTTGAAGAATACTGCAGATGCATTGACAAAATTTATGAGTTCTGAGAAGTTCTCTTGGTGTAGAGAGACAATGGGCGTTTTAGGGCTGGAAAAATGACTAAGCTCTCTTGTGGCCCCCTGTGGAAAGAAAACAACAAGTGGGAGAATGTTGGGTTGTGTTATATTCTTTCCACGACTAGCCCACAAAGTTAACCGGGCGGTTAGAGGGGGGGTGAAGCCCCCCTTTGTTGCATCGATTGTGTAGCGGGGGGGGGGGTCACAGGGGGTTTGAGGTGTACCCATAACCCCACTTTATGGGGTCCGGGGCAGCACCCTGGAAAATTTTGGTTTTGGACCCTATGTTAGGTTGGGCGGACCCACCCATGGTTTTGTGCATGATTTTCGCACATGTTTTTTGGACGCGATGGTTTTCAGTCCATGGTATTGGACATGATTGTTTTCAGTCCATGGTATTGGATGCTTCGGCATGTATAAATATCTATTATAACATTGAAAGGAACATAATGAAAATCAAGCTGGTAGTCCCGGTTTTGGGATCCAGGGGAAAATTTCTGTGTATATGTGTTTTATGTGTTATGCTCTCGCATTGTTTATTTTCTGTGTTTTAGAATTCGTATGCAAGTAATTTCTATACGGGGTTAAAACCTATAGTGGAAGCACCAGAATCAAGCATACAATTATGAAGAAGTAAATTGCTTACAACTAATGTGAGGAAGAAAGGTGCATGTCATACATTATTTTGGTTATAGGACATATTTTGTAAGATAATAAGAGGGTCTTAGGCTCTTAATCAAGGCTAAATCATTTCTTTACATGGTTCATATGAGGAGGATACTTAACTCAAGAATAGACACGGGGATATTAACTTTATCTAAAAGATTACCCACATCAACATCCAAAGAAACATCACTATTTTTTTGGTTTGATAAGGGACTAGGATCAATATTTGAGGGAAAATGAACTTTAGTCCATTTATTTGCATTATTATTCGGTTGAAATCTCTCATCCTATTTATTCCTTCTAGTGTAATGTAAAATCATATTAGTTTTATCCCCCTTTTCATCATCAACGACATTCATATTCACATTATTACATGTATTAGTGCATCGTTTGTAAAGTTCCTTGTGTTTCTAATTAGTGAAATGGTAAGATTTTTGGGAAAAATAGAATAAGAATGTGAGTGGTTAATTAAATTCAAATGTTCAGTATCATTGCAGCTTCCATCATATCCTTGAACCAAAATACATTCATGCTTCTTGTGCTCTTCACCACAATAGCCATACCAAATGATACCTTGATTACTCATCTCCATAGAGGTTAAGGTAATAGGAACACTTTGTTGTGGAAGAGGTATATTATTTGACTCTTGGTTCCTTCATGCTAACCTCTTATTTTATATTGAGGCAGGGGAGGAAAATGTGAGCATTTTAATTTATCTTTCTCTAAAATGGTTAGCCCGTTCATCATAGTGAGTTGAATTTGAAAAATCACATTTCTTACCTTATTAAATTTTTGAGCAAGAGAGGATAAATCACGTTGGACAGGATTGACCTAATTCATGGATTTATGTTTAGTCCCATTGTTAGCTCTAAGAGAAGAAAGATTAACTTCAAGATAGGATGTTTTTTGTTCAATATTGGTAGCATGTTCCTTTGCAAGAGTGAGGTTATTAAGGTCTTTTTTTTTCTCTGTATCTAGAGGGATCAGAAACGCGAACATTCTCACACTCACATGAAAAAGGACATTCTCATTTTAATGATTTGGGTGCTTTAATTTAATATTGTATGATGCATAAGAACAAGAGCGGCTCTCATGGCGATACTGTATGCCCTGGTAGCTCGTGGTTCCACAGTTTTAGCAGAATTTGACGCGGTTCACGGCAATGCGAAAACCATAGCGTGTCAAATTTTGGAGAAAATTCCAGCCGGAATGAGGAATGAATTAATTAGTACAGAGGAGAGCTCGCGGCGGAGGATGGAGAAGGGTGGCTGCATGGTGGGAGCTTGGGTTTTCGACCAAAAGCCCAAACGCGATGGGTGTCTTAGGACCTTGATGAATGGATCTTCCACAAAGATTGGCCCTCCCCAGGAAGTCCTGTATCTCTTCCATCAGATGACAGAAACAGACGTCTTGCAGAATCTCTTCACCTTCGCCAATGTTCTTCCGGCTTGTATCGCCTGGCCATCTCTGCATCTTAGTATGGAGATCCATGGTCGAATCAGAAGAAGAGGGTGTAAGCTCCATGCGGCTGTGGCGAATGCCCTTCTGGACTTGTATATAAAATGTGGAAGGGTGAAGACTGCACGCGAACTGTTTGACGAAATACATGAACGAAATGTCAAGAAAATGGCTTCATGGAACGCAATGATTTTGGGGCTCATGCAGAATAGGCATGCCGAGGAGGCAGTGATTACAGAATATGCACAGATTGGGCAAGCTGCGGAGGCAATGAAAATCTATATCCAAATGCAGGCAGCTGGAGTGAAGCCAGTCATGAAGACATACCCTAGTATGTTCCCGGCCTATGCCAACTTAGCAGCTCCGGAGCAAGAAATCGAGACAGCCCGCTTTTCTGTGGGGAAGATAAGCAATGGAAAGCAACAGTCGGATCTCTCAGCCTCGTTCCAGATACAGATCGGGCTCCTTTCGGGAAAAACTCTGCTGCAATGGGTAGGCGCTTCAGATCTGGTGCAGAACCTCAAGAAAACTCTGGAATTTAGGCTGGGGATTCCCTTTGCTTCTCAACGACTCCTCCACGAAGGTAAACAGCTTGAGGACCTTTATCCCCTTTCTTTTTACAGCATTAGGAGAAATGCCTCCATCATTCTTTCCCTCCGTTTGAGAGGGGGAGATGTTGGAAAGTCATCTTCAGATGCGGCTTTTTCTTACAAAGATGCAGTCCATGCTCAGAAACCCAAGAAAGATGCTCCACCAGCTCAGGCTCCTAAACCGTTTTTGGTGGACAAGCTGGAGGAAACCCCCTCCATTGAAATAATGCATCCTTCGCTGGATGACCAAATCCAAAAATATGCAGAGGATGCCATTATTTGCAGGTTCAATGGCCTATGGCCCCGCACAGTGGATCTCTACCAATGGATCCACTATCACTGGACCAACAACTGCAAGGTTCTTCTTTGCTCAAAGGGTTTCTTCATTGTAGTTTTTTCTTTCAATGAAGATTACCAAAAAGCATTAACTGAAGGCCCATGGTTTTGGGGCTCAGTAGGACTATTCCTCACCCCTTGGTTCCCAGATTTTGATCCTTCTTCAGCGATCATCACCAAGCTTCCCATATGGGTCAGACTTCCTAACCTCCCGGCGCATCTATGGCACTTTGCTGTATTCCAAGGAATCAGCGACTCTCTAGGCCGCTTTCTAGCAACAGACACCTCTAGGGGGAAAAAAGGCATATATACCTTCGCCAGAATTTGTGCAGAAATAGACATGAGCAAAGGTCTACCGGATCAGATTAATCTCAAAATTGGAGACTTCCATTGGACCGAGTCTCTAGACTACGAGAACACAGCCTTTCGCTGCCGAAATTGCCATCACACAGGGCACCTTCAAAACTCTTGTCCCTCGCGGCCTGCCAAAAAGAAGAAAGCCAATCCCAAGCCGAAATCCAAAAGCTGGAAGCCTCATGATCCTTCTCCTATGGATGATTTCGATTCCAGCTCAGATGAAGAGGCAGGGGATGCAGAAGGAATGGAAACAAAGCAGGCACAGGATCCGCCTTCGACTGGTCATGAGGAATCTTCTATCCCTCCTTACTCACAGAAAAGAACTCATGAATGCTCTCCCTCGGATTCAGACAAGGAGTCCTCTCCGTCAGCCCAGCTTAGTTTGCAAATCATGCCAGTTCAGTAGAGTCATCTTGATTGGGTCAAGTTGGTAAAAAGAAAGGGAAAAAATGCCGAATAGTTGATCCTACCCACATTGGGTAGAATCCTCTGTTTCTGCGCCTGTTTCTCTGTTCCTTGTTACTTCGTGTTAAGCAATGTTCTCTTCCTAGTTTCTCTCAGGGGCCGAGGTGGATAGTCAATCCTTTCCGGCTGCACGCTCTCTTGCTTCTCTTGGATGTAACTTCATATTATACCATATTTCCTCTTAATAGAATTAGTTTTTACCGAGAAAAAAAAAATATATTGTATGATGCATGATAGATAAAACAGACATTATCATACTCTCATGACAAAGGACATTCTAATTTTAAGGATTTGGATGCTTTAATTTAATATTATATGATGTATGATACATAAAACTCTAATTACATTAACAATAATTTTCTTGTATAAGGTATCCTTATTTCTTCTCATATTATTGGTGTTCTTATCTTAAATTGAAATATTATTTAAAACTACTTTTATGATGGCATGTCTATTTCTTTAAAACAACTTTAATGAAGTAAAGTAAATAACAAACACATAACACTGGCATATAATTGATTATCTTAATTTTTTCTTTTTTTTCTTCTGTTATTCTGTTTTAATAAATTCCTTATTGATCATATTACTTAGTAAATTTGAGAATTTTACCATAAACCTATATGTATTTGATAACACAATTATTATAAGCCTACATTTAGTATAATCATGCTTATGGTTAGTAGAAACCCATATGTATTTGAAAACACACTTATTACAAACATACATTTAATATATAATTAGTGGTAAGTTAAATTGATTCAACCTATATAAAATTATCATTATTCATATAATTGCTTTTTTAATTTAATTTCTTCAGAAATATTATAATGTTTTTTAACAACTTTAAATACTTGAAAAAATAATTAATATTATTAATACTATTTTTTTAAAATACCTTGCAAATATAAAATTAAATTTAAAACATTAACTTTGATTAAAATGAAAGTCTTCCTATTTTAAATCCCACGCCAATAGCAGCACAAACACTCCTTTATTTTATTAATTTCATAAAAATGAAAATTCCACATAACAAAAGCATAACCACCGCTGTTTTCTTTTATCACATTTCACAAACATGAATCCCCACAAGAATTTTCTTATTGAGATGTGTGCAGAATAGCGAAATGCCCCACCTGTGCGGCAATGTAAATAAAAAAAAGGGTACTCAATAAACTTTCGTTAAATCTGAAATTCACATAAACCTTGGTATGTGTGCAGAACACCCCACCTGCCCCGCGGCAATTTAAATAGATTTGATTCGCGTATACTGTCATTTAAAGTTAGAATTAGCAGAACAATAATTTTGTTAAAGAAAGAAATCGCATATATTTCACTTTAAAGGTGGAATTCGCATAAACTTTAGCCATCTGTGGTGCAAAATGCCAAATGCCCCTCCTGCACGGCCATGTAAATGCGGAATGTTAAACTTTGAGTGACAGAATGCCAAATGCCCCACCTGGACGGCCATATTATGCTTATACTGTGCTTGTCACAAAGGATGAATCACAAACGCTTCCACTTTCAAGTTAGAATTCGCGTAAAGTTTAGTCATCTGTAGTGCAGAATGGCGAATGCCCTTCCTGTGCGGCAATGCTGAATGCTATTTAAGTGTTTGCTCATTTCATTTTTCTACACTCATCCATTTCTCTCCCTCCCTCTCAATCACACCTGCATTTGGCCCTCTCGCGCAGTCCCTGCATTTCTCCCTATCTTCCGCTCCTCTGTTAATAAAGCCATGGACAGTATCACCAGAAGCAACGTTTCACTGTTATCGAACTGATGAAAAAAGTTATCCAGGAGGAGGATAACCGTGAAATCCTGCAAGCTAATTCGATTCCTATGGATTATCTGCTGCATTATATTACCACCGTCTTCCAAGATGAAATGCCTGAAGCAGCCCGTGAACCCCTGAAGGTGTGGCTGCAACTGCTGCATAATTGCCTCACACAGGCCAAAATGATCCTCGATCGCTCAAATTCACGGCAACGGTGTCTCGATTGTCTTAGCAACAAATCGCAGAGAGCGTCGAAACAAGTCAAAAATTGGAAGGTACATTTTGATTACCTCTTTCGAGGTCTTCTAAGTGACATTTCAGTATTTGTTAGAGGTCGCGAAGCTGTCATCGAGATAATCAGGGCAATAATGAAGGATGTTATGGAGGAGGAGGAGAAGCGTCACATTCTGCAAACAGAATTTAGGCCTCTGGACGACCTTCTGCTGGATATAACTGCCGTTTTCCAAGATCAACAGAAATCGGCCGCGAATCTCCTAAAAAATTTGTTGCAATTGCTGCTTAATTCCCTTACACAGGCAAATACCATACTCCATGGGTACCGTCCATCACAACGGCAACGGCAGCACCTCGACTGTCTCATTCGCAACCGCGGGAGATCCCCTCAACCAGTCAAAGAATGGAAGGTACTTTTTAATTACGTCTTTCAAGGCCTTCAAGAAGATTTTTCAGTGTTTCTTAGTGCTGACCAGCTTCTCAAGAGAGATCCCATTATTAGTACTATGACAGAAGAAGAGTTTAATGCTATGACAGAAGAAGAGTTACTACAACCGCTCTCTAAAGATGAAGCGTGGGAGATGTTCAGAAGATTAGCTTTCTGCAACGACAACCCTATTCCTGTGGATATAGAGGAGTGTGCTAAGAATATTGCGGATGAATGTAAATCCTTTCGTTTGGCGATAATCTTAGTCGCCTCAGCAATGAGGGGAAAAAGTAGAGCAGATGAATGGGAGGCTTCTTTATCTTCCATCAAAAATCCAGATCCTGCTTCACCAGATACTCTGCCTCCTCGCATTGATGCAGAACTCTATCAACGATATTTTAGATGGAGCTATAATGCATTGCCCAACTCAGACATCGAGAACTGCTTCCTCTATTCTGCTATGTATCCCAAACATGAAAGCATTACGGTGGAGGAATTAGTGGAAATGTGGATTGCCGAGGGTCTCGTGAGAAGCCAACAAAAGAACTATTTAGTGGAGATGGACATTGGGCTCAACTACGTGGACCTTCTTGTGAATCGTCGCTTCTTCTATTATCCTGCAGATCAGGAGAACTGGCGGTACGTGTTTCTTCAACGGTATCAATGTATAAGAGTTCACGATGTTATTCGTGAGATGGCAATACATATTGGCGAGAAGGAGGAGAATTGTCTATTCAGGGCAGATCAAAGGCTGCAAAATTTTCCGGCGATTCACCACGAGGATTGCAAAAGGATATCCCTTCTCAAAAATGATATTAAAAATCTCCCCACCGAGTTCCCATGTCCAAAACTGGTGAGTCTTATCTTATCTGTTGATGATTCAATTGAAAAGGTTCCACCAGGTTTTCTAGTCACTCTCACGTCTCTCAAGGTTCTCCATCTGCAAAGGAGCAGCACAATAAATTCAATCCCATCGTCAGTGGGGCAACTGAAACAGCTTGAGTTTCTCAGCTTACGAGGACTGCAGAGTATCCAGGATTTGCCGGAAGAGATATGCGATCTTCCTTTCCTTCAATTTCTGGATCTTGAACGCTGTGGAAGACTACAATCATTGCCGTCTCAGATCGGTAAGCTTAAAAATCTCAAGCATCTTAATTTAAGCTACTGCAATGAGTTAAAGGTGATTCCACATGAAATGTCCCACCTTACTTCATTAACCACACTGGACGCATGGAGAGTTGCATTAAGTGTGGCAGCAGAATCAGAAGGCAGAAGCATTTGGAGATTGAAGGGTTTGAAAAATCTGACGAAGCTGCTAATATGTATAAAGGGAACAACATCATCATCAGGAATAGAGGAGGGCATAATGGGAACATGGTTGAACATGAGGCACTTAGGGTTGGTCTTTGATTCTGATGTAATGGTCCATCTTCCTCACGACATGAAGAAGATGAGTAAGCTTCAGCTCTTTTACATGCAGCTCTACCGCGGGTCAAGTCTGCCGGATTACATTTGCAACTTCCAACATCTTGAACAGATAGACTTGGTGTCGTGTGACCAGCTAAGGGAGCTCTCTCCATTGGACCGGGTGCCAAACCTGAAGGTTTTATGGTTGTGGAACTGCGGTGGTTTGAAAGAGTTGGGAATAGGGAATTCTCGCGGATTTTCTATGTTAGAGAGATTGGTTCTCTGGTTCTTAAATAATTTAGAAAGCATTGGGGGAGCATTAAATAATGGTGTGTGGAATGAAAGTACACTGCCCAGACTGCGCATCTTGGATATCGGTGAATGTCCGAAGTTGAAGAGACTTCCCGTGGGGATGGACAAGTTACCCAAATTGAGTAAAATAGTGGCCGACAAAGACCAATGGAATCAAATGATTTGGGAAGATGATGTTATGAAGATACGTCTTCAAAGATTATATAAAGAATGGAAATGGAAAGTGTAATTTTTATTATTTAAATTTTGTTGATCATTTTACCATCGTTTTTATAATATAATTTTTTTGAATCATTATTATTATGCATGTGTTTCCGTAAAACCAAGCACATTATGTGTCAAAACCAAGCACACTATGCAGAGGCCTGAGAATTTGCAAATAAACATTGGGTGTATAATTTTGTCATCGACCTATGGTCAAGTTAGTGTTGCCACCACAAGGAGAACCCTATAAAAGGTTGTAAATAGAGAGATTGAAGAGAGGTTAGAAAGAAGAAAGAAAAGTCTCAAGTCTTTGAGGTGTCCCTGCAAAGCTCTACAATTTAATAATGAAGAATGTACACGATTGTTTTCCATGTAACGATATGGTTTCTCTGATATGGTTTCTATGATGGATGAATGAAATATCCATTTAAATTTGGTTTCTACAATTATTCTCCATTATAATGAATGTGTTCCTTAAGTATTTAGTATAATATTTGTAAGATCTATAAGGATATTTTATGTGAATGTTTGAGATGTGATATCTTATTGTTATGGTGAAATGACTCATCCCTAAATTGGATCTCTAGCTAAAGGTTCTATAATTCTTATAATCAACTTGGGTGGGACCTTCTCAAGCCATTATAGTCTGAAAATCTTGACGCTTATGGGGTATTTGTTGGCCAAGGAGTTAAAAGCTTGGGTCTGAACCCCATGCCAACACATTTGTTGATGAATTCCCCTACTCATTTTTTGGGGATGCATGGGATTTTATCAAATCATACCTATTCCATGTTTATCATAAAACTTTAGGACAAGTTCATTAGGATTAGAGACTAACTATTTTGAGTTGATCAAGTTCATTCTCATGATTGTGGACTTTAATTTTTTTTCCAAGTTAGAGGCCCATCAACCCACTCAACACATCCTATAAAAACTTATCTAAAGCTTTAGCTTTACACATCACACATATTCTTTGCAAAATAACTTTTCTAGAATGAACACTATTTATTTCAATAACGGTATGTCATTGGGAATTTCATTGTTACATGGGAAGGAAATGAATGGGGTTAGTCATTTAGTCTGGAAACTTTGCTCATTAAAATATACTTTAAAAAAATCCCATGATTAAGTGGAATGGCTCTTCATTCTAGTCATGCTCAAAGTCATATGACTTGTCTTGAATTCATAATTAACATGGAAAACTTGTTTACCATTTCATTGGCTTGTTTCTTCATTAACCAAATAAAATAAGAAAAAATGGGCCTATATCAGAAAATTAAACAAGTATTCCCTTTGGTGTCATACCTATATGTTTTGGTTGTAGAGGGACTTTGTTATCTTATTTTCTCTAAAATGAAAACATGATCTACTTCATAGGATTCATCTCTCAAAACCAATGTCCAAGAAGTCACTTAGTGGACATTTCCTAAATGAATCCTTCCTAGAAATTCTCAAGGAGTAACTCTTGTGGTTCCATATGGTTAGGTGTTTAGATACTTTTTGAATGTCCTTGACTTAAAATATTCAATGTGACAAGAGACAATGCGACAAGCATAGTGAATGAACCATGCTTAAATTATCAGCCTCATAAAATTTTATTTGGATACAAATAGTCGATGTGGTCCTAGACATCATCTAGTAAAATAATTTGTGCAATAAATTATATTGTGTTGAAATATTTTTCTTGGTCCATTTCAATTTCTTTCATGTTCTACTACATATAGTTATGAAAAATGCAATTCCTTTGCATCATAGTTTGACCTTTCCTATGTGGTGTGTTGTTATAGTTGAAGTACACTAGTATCCAATGCATCTAATATAAATCCGCATGTGTTTAAGTCATATTTTTTATATCCATAAGTCATTATTTGTAACTACAACTTCAACTAGTTACTCATCACTTCCAAGTAATTAAATTTCCATCATAACACCTTCTAAGGTATTTTTTTCCTTATTTGGACCTGAGGCTATGAATATAAGTTAGTGAACCATGGAATTGATCTATTTAGATAATATTTCAATGTCTATTTATTCGATGAAAACCTTACACTCTGTTGACGGTGCTAGAAATTTGTCAACCAATGGGTCTCCCTAATTTGAAGTCCCAATTAGACCTCACACTGTTTGGAGTAGTAGCCCCATCCGAAATATCGGCGCAATTTCCATGTATTCTTATAGATTTTACTTAGCTCTAACTATCAACAAGAGAGCGAGACGCATGGTGCCTTCGAGAAGCAAGGGGGTATGCATGGTGAGTGTTTCATCCTATGTGTGTCAAAGTTATTTCACTGTGGAGGGGAGGAAAAATGAGCCTCTAAGAGAGAGGTAGTAATACCACCATATTAGAGACACACATAAACAAGAAGGGTCCATACAACATCAATAGGAATAGTCCACATAGACGCGAAAATCATTGAAACCAATACAATCAAGAAGATTTGTCTAATATCCCCCAGAATAGTCCACAAGGATGCGACAACGATAATATAAATTACAACACATTCTAAATATGATAAGTACCAAAATAAATGAAATATTCAACTACTTTAGCACAAATGAAAGAAAACATGAATTACAAACATTCACATAATAGTCTTACAAATATCCATAATCCATGCATGAATAACATGTTGGCCCATAGGGATCCTCACATTAAGTAAAATTTCCAAGACAAATGTATATAATAAACACCACTAGCTCCAATAGTGGAGTGTTGGAGCCACTCCTTTCTCCTCAAAAGAACTAGCTTATCTCTTTGATTCCTTGCGGGAGGAGCCAAGGTGAAAACGTCCCTTGCTCTTTCAATGAAGGAGTATATATAACAATGAGGAGGTGATGCTCAACCTTCCTTGTGACTCTTCATATACCCTCATAGTTGTTTGACTTCCTATCACTTTTCAACTTTACATGACTCTTTGTATTCCACACATGTCCTTTGGACTTTCACTTTACAATACATTTCTGAAACATATGTTACATCATTGGCCACAAGTTGTGGCATGTGACCACTCATGACATTACATGACATGACACTACTGACATGGACTTCTTGATGATGTGGCAATGTCAAGCCACTGCTACTACTGAGTGTTGAATGTCTTCTTGAGAATGCTTTTCTTTTCACCTCCACATGGCTTGGTGATAAGGAATCTTCAATGATCTCAAATCTTGAATGGTGGTCACAAAATAGTGTTCCTTTGCTTTCATTGGTTGATTAGCTTGTGTGTTCAACTACAAGTGTTTCTTTCAAAATTCTTCCCTCCATATCCTTCTTCATCATCTTGTTATGGTATGA
The DNA here is from genome assembly GCA_031772625.1 of Pinus tabuliformis. Lineage (NCBI taxonomy): Eukaryota > Viridiplantae > Streptophyta > Pinopsida > Pinales > Pinaceae > Pinus > Pinus tabuliformis. The sequence continues at coordinate 173,564,305 of CM062819.1, read as the reverse complement.
TAGAGTAACTGCATCTACAATTCCCTCATGACGAGACGACATTAGTCTAAAACCCCCTTAGTCTAAGATGGTGCCTTCTGATCCATTAACTTAGTTGCAACCAGGTGATAGGTTGGGAGAGAGGGCTCAGTGACTGCATAGTTGCGCAGCTCAAGCAGCCAAGGGTGAGGCTTGATCCCTAAGACTGCACAGTGTAGAGGTCAGGCTGGATTGAGGGAGAAAATTACATAGTTCTCGGATCCAGTGAGATAGGTTGAGGGGGTGAACACTAAGAGGACATACTATGTAGTTCTAGGAAACAAGGGAGGCCGGAAAATTGCCCAGCTATGTAGTTCATAGGCTCAAGGAATGAGCTTGAGGCTTGTGATTGTGTAGTGAATAGTTAGGGCCATGTTGAGAGAAAGGATTGAGAAATTCTAGAGGCCAAGGCTAGAGCTTGAGCACAAAAATAGCGCAATGCAGCAGCCCTAGGAGGCAGGATTTGTCCATTGTGCAATTCCAAGGGGCAGGGTCACATCTAGAGGACTGAAACTGCATATTGCACAGTTTAGTGAGGTCAGGTGATTCCAGTCAGGACGCCTTCTCAGAAATGAATAAGTGTGAGACCTATGAGACTAATGTAAACAGTGATAAGACTTCGACTGTGATCTCACACTTAGAATACTTAATGATACAACAACATAGATCACCCATGACCATGAACATTTCATTTCCCTTTGTGTGACAACTTTATGACCCGTTATGACAAGTGCAACACTTAAGATAAACTTTGGGACGATCGTGACGACACTTTTGCGACAATGCTTAAAAATTTGTGAGTGTGCGAAAAATGTTTACATAGTTATAACAAATCATATACACAAAGATAGACCCTTGAAACCATCAGAACAGGCTTCTACACATTTCACAACAACTAATCATGCCAAAAGATGACAATTTACCAAACTTGCAAAGGGGAGAAGAATACTTCAAGAAAGTACATGAAATGAGATTCGATGTTTGCGACAACAATGTGCAAGACCAAGGAAGGCTCTGAAATTGAGTGTAAGCCAAAATTTTGGAGGGTGTTGTAGTAGCTACAACACTTAGTGACACATTAGTAGAGTTATATCTTCTCTGCCTCAGTTAAATTCTTCTGTGCAGGGCCTTGCTTCTTTAGGGAGTATTGATTCAGTGTGTAGATTACTTTGGTCTCCCCACCTACCCCATGAATGGACATGATCCCATTTATGCCTTCTCAGTTGAACATAACATAAGATTCAACGATATCACAATGCTTTGATTTGGAAATGGTAGTGTAGCTCACAAGCTTAAGATTTTCAGAGTATATTTTTTCATCTTTGGTGTTGCTTCATTGCTAATAGGCCTAGATAGTACCCCAACAGAGTCACGAAAGAATACGTACATTTCTCTGATACTAGCAATTCTGGACATACCTCGGTGAAGTTGATTGCTTCACCTCTCTGCGCGGGAATCCTTTCTCTTCTTTCATCTTTATTTATTTATTTTAAAGAGGACTATACATCGACACTTATTCATTTTTGGGTGGAAGAGGGATCTCGACTTATTGAGAGAAGAAGAGGTTTTTCCTTTAGAGAAGCATATAGAAACCTTTGATTTAGTTTTTATCATTTAGATTTTTCCCTTTCTTCTCTTCTACTAATTGGATAAGTATGAAAACACCAAAACACAAAAATTGATTATAGGCATAAGGTTTTTTGAATAGACATAGGTTCATGGTTGGACGAAAACTCTCCTTACGGATGGATCGTATTTTCTGTCAGAACTTCATTGACTAAAAGATATAACCAACACAAGGAAGATGGACAGGAGGTTAGCAAAATATTGAAGTGTCACAAGACTCTTTAGAGTTTGGCCACACACATACCAAGAAGCCAGAACATGTTCATGCACAACCCTTATTCACATGACGAAAACAAAGAAACATTCAAACAAATAAGGAAGAAAAGACTATTTACACAATGTAGGGCATAACCTTATATCATCATTGAAAGTAATGTTTTAAGTATTTTCCATTAACATGGAGAGATTAAATCTTCCCTTCAAGTGATTGAAGATGATAAGTGTGCTAGCCAAGCTTTTCATGGACTATGAATGGCCCAATCCATAGGGATTGAAACTTAGTGTGTTTGCCTTTGTCCTCGTGGACTTTATCCCACTTCAAGACTAAGTCACACACGTTGAATTTCTTCTTCCATGTGTACTTCTTGTCAAAACACCTCTTGATATGGTTCCGATAAAGTGAAAATATTTCTTTTGCTTTCAACCTTTCGTCCTATGATTTGTGAAGGGTTTCCATCCTATGCTACACTAATAAACATGGCTTGCCTTGGGATTCATATGAAAGTTGGAGAGCAGGAAAGTAGATCTTGGGCAAGAGGATGAATTCTTTTTCGTATACCAGGAAGTAAGGGGAGGTGTTCAGAGAGCGATTTGGCATGACTTGGTCAACCCATAAAGCATTTACCAAAGTAGAGTGCCAATTTTTCTTCTTAGAGAATATGGTCTTTTTAATGATACAAATGAGGTTCTTATTTGTGGATTCAGCAAGACCTTCCCCTCCAAATAATAATTAGTTGAATATTTCAATAGAATACCATTTTCTAATGAAAAATCATTAATTCTTAGCGATGAAAAGTATGTTTCATTATAGAAAACAAGAGAAGTAGGAATTTTGAACCTGGAAATGATGTTATGTTGAAAGAAATTTATGAGTTCCTGATCATTCACCTATTTGAGCAGAACTACTTCTATCCATCGCATAAAGTAGTATGTGGTAATCAGAATACAACGGTTCTTCTTTGATGAATGTGATTAAATTTCTCCAATAACATCCAAGCCCCATTGTTGAAAAGGTTCTTCCACTCCAATTGGCTGCAATGGGGTAGTTGACTTATTATTTCTACTGGCACACCTTTGACAGACCAGACATATGCGGGCATAAGCATGACCATCCTTGAATAATGTATGCCAATAAAAGACAAATCGTATGACTTTATGTGTTTTTGTTTTACCCATGAAATGTCCCTCAGCTATTCTGTCATGGAGATCATGAAATACTTTCTCTAAATCATGTGTTTCCAAACACCTAAGAAGTACTCCATTATGGTGTTTTTTTAAAGGCACCCATGCACCAACTGGCAAGATAATTCTTGGAGCCTCATTTCCCTCTTTTATCGTGTAGATCGATGGGGGGCGGTGTTATCACTCCTCTGAATCTCCAAGGCTGAGGAAAATTCTAGCTAAGGTAACCACATACCAACCTTTTAACTTGGTAGATAACCGTATCAAGTCGAAGAGGGATCTCTCCAAAGGATCACAGCCAAGAGGGATGGATAGATTAGGGTTTTATGCTAGCTATAGTAGCTTAGGGTTTTGATTTTATTTGATTGGGGTAGTCACTGGATGAGTGAATTAGGTCAGAGAGTGAACTAGGTCAGGGAAAAATAAAGTCAGAATTGTAGACATTTGATGGGGCAAGGTAGGAAAGTATTTTAACACTTTGTAGTATATTGACGGAATGGTTTAGACTAATGAGGTGCTAAAAATAGCATGGAAATCATGAATTCTTTTTAAACTGAAGAAATGAAACAAATTATGATGATTTTCCCAAAACAGAGCATAGAAGATGAATTTTGCTTATCACGCTTGATAATCAAACATATTTAGAAGTGAAATGGATAATGGAAAATACAAAACATTCACGCACATGTAACTGAAGAATAAATAATATTAAAATACCATGCCACAGGAATCCCACGAAAATCATTGCAACTCATCCATTATATTCCATGCCAAAGTCTGAAACACTAGTACACATCCAATGGAGTCCAACTTGTAGAATGAATGAAAAAGTACATGATACAGGCCTCAATCAAACTCCTCCCAGCCTTAGGGGTCAAATCCATGAGAGGATGAGAAGTTGCACCAAAATTTGAATTGATAGCTAGAGTGGTGGGTGGTCAAATTGACTCATCCCTAATTACAATGAACTCATTCATTACACCTCATAGAGTCTATTTGCCTAATGTATTTACCCTAGGTAATAGTAAAAAGACTATAATTACATTTACATGATCAATTACATCAGTAAAAAGTTTAATTCCCAAGAGGAAAATCAAATCAGGAGAATAACAGTGAAAAATTATGAAACTGGTCAAACGCGTAGCGTCAGTGTCAAACGCGCAGCACCAGTGTGAAACATGTAGCACCATCTTCAGACCCACTTTTTCCTGCCTTCCCGATGTCCAAATTGAGCCCGGGATTTCCCCTATCTAATTTCCAAATATACCTTTATTTTGAAAAATGGACTTGATTTGACCCTCCAAAAATGGATTCTTCCAAGATTGGTCAAAAGCGTAGTGTCAATGTCAAATGCGCAACACCAGTGTCAAACATGCAACTCCGTCTTCAGACACACGTTTTCCTACCTTCACAGTGTCCAAATTGAGCCCAGTATCACTTGTTCAAAATATATATCCCCTGGCTACACAATGGACCTATAAAGCACTGAAAATGATCAAGTATAGCCCTTCAAAACCCAATTCGCCCAAGATTTGTCAAAAAGTGCAGAATGAGGGTGCAAAAATAAGTGTGATCTTGCAGGAAGCTTTTGGAGGTCTGCCTCAAATCAAAATCGAGTGCATGATATTAGATTGGAAATATATTTCTGTCTAGGTATCATTTGACACATCAAGAAAGTCAGTTGGACAATCCAACTATAAGAAACATTGATTTTCCCAGGGTCACTCTAGAAGTGCAACAACACTCTTGTAGCAACTGTAGTTTTGACATTTCTCAAAACCCTTAACACCTGTGTAAAAATTGAAGGATTGTTTTCATCCTTGGACTATTATGGAAAAAAACCTCCCTCACTTTTATTAGTTGTATCTTTGTTTTGTCAGAAACATAGTTTGAAGAAAAACTAGCCCTATGTATGGAAAATGATTTGTCCCTTGGAATGATTTCTTGAAAAATGATGGATACATGATGGTTATGAGTTGGAATGGCCTCATACTTGCTGAAATGACCTCCCTTATGCCTCCTCTACTCATATGTCTCTGATTCCATAGCCAACCCTAGCTCAGTGGGAGAGGAAATTAGGGTTTAGTGCTTGTGGAAAATGATGATTTGGACACCTTTGGGAAAAGACAACTGCCTTTGGCATTCACTTAAATTTTTGAAACATTAACATTTCACTTGAATATTTCCTTTTAAAATTTGATCTTTTGATGGTCTTTGAGAACTCTTTGAATTTGACTTTGTTTTAATGAAGCCGACATATAGAGATTGAGTTCGTAGCTTAGGAACAATACTTATTACATATAGTGAACATAAAATTACATGATGAAATAAGCATTTGAGGGGGGTGGGTAGCCCCCCTCTATGGGGTCCGGGGCAGCGCCCCGGGAATTTTTTTTTTTTGGACCCTATATTAGGTTGGGCAAACCTACCTATGGTTTTCGGTCCATGGTTTTGGATGCAATGGTTTTTCGGTCCATGGTATTGGATGCTTCGACATGTATAAATATGTATTGTAACATTGAAAGGAACATAATGAAAAATCAAGCTGGTAGTCCCGGTTTTGGGATCCAGGGGAAAATCTCTGTGTATATGTGTTTTATGTGTTATGCTCTCACATTGTTTATTTTTCTGTGATTTAGAATTCGTATGTAGGTAATTTCTGTATGGGGTTAAAACCTTCATTTGGTATCGGAGCTATTTTGGCTTCAAGGGGACGCCTTTGTTGTTGAGGGGTTTCGCTCGGGCCTGTGGTAGACCCTGTTCAGTGGGAGATCTGCGAGATCAATTCTGGTGTTGAAAGAAGATGGCGAGTAGTGGAAAGATAGAGATCGAGAAGTTCAATGGTTAGAGTTTTGAGTTGTGGAAACTCAAGATGGAGGATCTGTTGGTGGATAAAGATCAGTGGATTGTGGTAGATCTGGGTACTAAACCAACGAGAGTGACTGATGAAGAATGGAAGAAATTGGATAGGAAGGCAAAGAGCATAATACGATTGTGTGTCTCAGATTCAATATTGCTGAATGTATCAGGGGAAGCTACGACGAAGGTTTTGTGGGACAAGTTAGGGACTTTGTACCAATCTAAGTCTCTGGTGAATAAATTGTTCCTACGGAAAAAGCTGTATAACATGAGGATGAAATATGGAGACTCGGTGACAGAGCATCTGAATGCATTTAATATTGTAGTAAGTCAGTTATCATCTGTTGATATTAAAATTTCAGATGAAGATAAGTGCATCAGTTTGTTGTGTTCCCTACCAGATTCGTGGGATAGTCTGGTTATTGCAATAGGTAGCAATGTAACCACTTTGAATTTTGATGAAATAGTCTCAGCATTTTGATGAAATAGTCTCTGCCTTGCTAACGGAGGAGATGAGACGGAAAAATATGGAGATCCAGAATGGTGATGCCTTGTCTAGACGAGGACGATCCCAGAATAGAAACAAAAATAAGTCATCGAGTGGGAGATCTAAATCTAGAGGGAGATCTAAATCTCCAGGAAAACCTGTAAAGGTGGTGTGCTGGAAATGCAAAAAGGAAGGGCACTTAAAAAGGGACTGTAAATCTAAAGCTCCTGATAAAGGAAAGGGATCTGATGATGCTCCTTCTGTAGAGGCGAAGACCACCTCAGATGAAGGTGGGGATGTGTATTTGGCTTCTTCAAGTACACATGTAGATCATGAGGCATGGTTGATCGACTTAGGTTCATCCTTTCACTTCACTCCCCATAGAGAGTGGTTTTGCGAGTATGAGAAATACGATGGTGGTGATGTCTTCTTAGGGGATGACAGAAAGGCTAGAATTGTTGGTCGCAGAAAAGTAAAGTTGAAGTTGCAAGGTGGAAGGGTTAGAACACTTCCGGGTGTTCTGCATATTCCTGCATTGGCCAAAAATCTGATTTTTGTAAGCAAGTTGGATGATGCTGGTGTAAAAACAGTGTTTGAGAAGGATACCTGCAAGATGGTTCGGGGAGCACTGGTATTGATGCGGGGAGTTCTAATTGGAACTCTGTACAAGCTGCAAGGTAGCACTATTGTTGATGGGTGGAATAGTTCTATGGTTCCTGAAAATGAAGCAGAAAATCTAGTGGTCTCTGGAGAGAATACCATGCTGTGGCATCAAAGGCTTGGACATATTGGAGAGAAGGGCCTTCGAATACTTCATGGTAAAGGTATGGTAGAAGGTATGAGTAATAGCTCTCTGGATTTTGATTTCTATGAAAATTGTGTATATGGGAAGCAGAATCAGGTGAGTTTACCCTCTGGTGGTAAGAGGGCGAAACATATATTAGAGCTTGTGCATAGTGATGTGTTTATACCTGTGAAGGTTCCATCACTGGGTAAGTCTGTGTACTATGTATCATTTATAGATGACTTCTCAAGGAATACATGGATGTATTTCCTTAAGAAGAAATCTGAAGTCTTTGACAGGTTTAAAGAATTTAAGGCTCTGGTGGAAAGCCAGACAGAGAAGAAGATAAAGGTGCTAAGGACAGATAACGATGGAGAGTTTTGCAGTAAGGAATTTGAAGAATTTTGTAAGAAGTGTGGTATAGCACGACAGAAGACTACTCCATATACACCTCAGCAAAATGGAGTTGCAGAAAGAATGAACAAGACATTGATGGAAAGGGAAAGAAGCATGCTCAGTGGTGTCGGGTTAGGACAGGAATTCTGGGCAGAGGCGGTGGAGACAACATGTTACCTGGTCAACAGAACACCTTCATCAGCGTTGGAGGATAAGAATCCACAAGAGGTATGGACTAGTAATAAACCCTCTCTTTTACATCTGAGGGTATTTGGACGTGATGCATATGTACATGTTCCAAAGGAGAAATGAACCAAGTTGGATAGTAAATCTGAAAAGTGCATCTTTATTGGGTATAAGGATGGTTTAAAGATTTATAAGCTTTGGAACCCAACAACAAGGAATGTTGTGTACAGTCAAGATGTGGTGTTCAGAGAGGTGAAAGATGTTATTAAACATGAAGTCCAACCAAAGGAACCTGAGAAGATAGAGTTTGAACTAAAGGAGGAAGAATCAGACTCTACAGTAGAGGAGGAATCAGAAGATGAAGAGCCACAAACTCTGGCTGTGAGAAGATCAGTTCGAGAAAGAAGGCAGCCAGAAAGGTATAGTCCATCTTCTTTCTGTTCAAATTTTGCTTTGTCTATTACTCATGATGATCCTAGAACTGTGAAGGAAGCAGTGGATTCAGAGGATGGAAAACTCTAGAAAGAGGCCATGGTTGATGAAATGGCATCTTTGCACAAAATGAGGCTTGGGATCTGGTGGAGTTGCCGGTTGGAAGGAAACCCATTGGCAGCAAATGGGTGTTCAAGAAGAAGACAAATGCAGAAGGAAAGGTGGAGAAATATAAAGCTCGGTTGGTAGCAAAAGGTTATTCCCAGGTGCCAGGAATTGATTTTGGTGATATTTTTTCTCCTGTTGCCAAGGTAACTTCTATTAGATTACTTTTATCTGTTACTGCTGCTTTTGATTTTGAGGTAGAACAGATGGATGTGAAGACAACATTTCTTCATGAGGATTTGGAAGAGGAAATATACATGAAGCAACCTGAAGGCTTTGCGGTGAAGGGTAAGAAAGAACTGGTATGCAAGTTAAAGAAGTCTCTGTATGGGTTAAAACAGTCACCAAGGATGTGGTATCAGAAATTTGATACATTTATACGGGGACTTGGCTTCACCAGAAGCAAAGCAGATCCCTGTGTGTATTTTAAATTAATTGGTGACTGTGTTATTTATCTGGTCTTGTATGTGGATGATATGTTGCTAGTTGGAAATGACAAAGAAATTATCTAGGATTTGAAGACCCAATTGTCCTCCAAATTCGACATGAAAGATCTTGGTGCTGCAAACTATATTTTGGGCATGGAAATTAAAAGAGATCGGGAAAAGAGGAAGCTCTACTTAAACTAGAGGAAGTATGTCGAGACAATACTACAGAGGTTTAATAAGCAGGATAGTAAAACGGTGAAGGTTCCTATTCCTATATGTGTGAGGTTATCTGCTGAACAGTTTCCCAAGACACAAGAAGAGAAAGAGGACATGTCCCATGTTCCATATGCAAGTGTAGTCGGTAGCCTGATGTATGCAATGGTCTGTACTAGACCAGACATTGCACATGCAGTGGGAGTATTGAGCAGGTTTTTGTCAAAACTAGGGAAGGAGCACTGGACAACAGTGAAGCGGGTCTTTAGGTATTTGCGTGGCACTAGTGATTATGGTTTGTGCTACCAAGGAAGACCACGATTGGACAGAGTGTTGTATATTCGTGGCTTTGTTGATGCAGACTAGGCTGGAGATATGGATCAGAGAAGATCTACAAGTGGGTATGTGTTTAACCTATTTGGAGGTGCAGTCAGTTGGATGAGTAAGAAACAATCTGTAGTGGAACTATCAACTACAGAGGCAGAATACATGGCATCCACTCATGCAAGCAAGGAAGCAGTTTGGTTGCAGAGATTGTGTTCAAATATGGGGTTGGTACAGGGAGCTATAAGGATAGACTGTGACAACCAAAGTGCAATTTTCCTGGTAAAGAACCCTGCTTACCATTCAAAGACAAAGCACATTGATGTTCAATATCACTTTGTGAGGGATATGATAGAAGACAAAAAGGTGTTACTGGTAAAGGTGGACACTTTGAAGAATATAGCAGATGCATTGACAAAATTTGTGAGTTCTGAGAAGTTATCTTGGTGTAGAGAAACAATGGGTGTTTCAGGGCTGGAAAAATGACTAAGCTCTCCTGTGACCCCCCGTGGAAAGAAAACAACAAGTGGGAGATTTTTGGGTTGTGTTATATTCTTTCCACGACTAACCTACGTAGTGAACCGGGGGTTAGAGGGGGGGCATAGCCCCCCCTTCATTTCGCTGATTGTGTAGCAAGGGGGTTTGAGGAGGGGTGGGTAGCCCCCCTCTACAGGGTCTGGGGCAGTGCCCCAGGAATTTTTTTTTTTTGGACCCTATATTAGGTTGGGAAAACCTACCTATGGTTTTCGGTCCATGGTTTTGGACGCGATGGTTTTTCGGTCCATGGTATTGGATGCTTCGACATGTATAAATATGCATTGTAACATTGAAAGGAACATAATGAAAAATCAAGCTGGTAGTCCTGGTTTTGGGATCTAGGGGAAAATCTCTGGGTATATGTGTTTTATGTGTTATGCTCTCACATTGTTTATTTTTCTGTGATTTAGAATTTGTATGCAGGTAATTTCTGTACGGGGTTAAAACCTTCATTTTTCTTTACAAATCATCTTCACCTGGTGAAGAAATGTTATTTGATCACCCTTTACTTGCTGATCTTATGCAATGGAATGGAGTTTTATTGGAACCTTGGAAACCCTATTGACCTAATGGAACCTTGGAAACCCTAAAAGACCTATTGAGACCTTGAACGACTGAATTTCAAGATGACATGACTCATGTGATGGCATGATGTCATTAATTTTATGGACAATGGATACTCATCAAGGTTGAAATGAGCCAACAAGGGGTATATTTCTGAAAGGAGTAAAGGAAACCCTAATTCAACCTTCAGTGACCAAATTTTTGCATGAAGACCCAGTGGAATGACAAAAATTTCAAAATGGGACCCTAATATGATATGAAAAGAGGATTTTTTATCAGTGATGAAAGTATGCAAATATAGACACTAACAAGGGGCACGGTTTCGTGCTCAAGGTATTGGTGCACATATGTCTACCAATACTTCATGACAATAGTGGGGGGAACTCGCTCAACACTGTACATTTTGTACTAGAATCAGGTTGTATCCTAAATATCCATCCAATATGGAAAAAAATTATGACCTCGATAATATTTGCAGTATCTATTCCATAGACAAAACAGAGTAGTTATATTTGTTTGAGGCATCGTTTAGATTTTGGAGATCAACACATAAGCAGATTTCCCCAGACTTATTTCTTACCGGGACCAATATGATCGGAGCATCCAAAAACTTCCTTAACTCCTTTTGAATGGGAGGCTGAAGTGTCAAATAAACCTTCCGTATCTTTTTTTGAAATTGCTTGACCCCTTCTTTTATTGGAATCACACGTTGGATAATGTGTGTGTCATAAGTTTTAAGTTCATCATACATCCACACAAATACATATTGGTACTACTTGAACAAGTGGATAAAGACTTGTCACTCTTGTGGTGTAAAAAAAGTACCAATATTGACAAAATTTAGATCCTTTTCCTTTCCCAAATTGATATGTTCATTCGACATCGTGGAACTATGGGTTTTAGCATTAATAGGTCCTCAGAAGTGATTTTTCAAGTCATAAAAATTTTCCAATGACACCATGCTTTTTGGCATGAGGTTGCCTTTGCTTAAGCTAGATGCATCCTGCAACACCCTTACATCCTCGTCTTCATCAATCACTACATCTTTGAAAATATCAACGTTCGCCATGAAGTGCACTATCTGCTGGTCATCATTGAAAATGCGTAAATTAGTAATATTATCACAGACGGATGGTTTATAAATAATTTGTACAGAGAAGTTGTACCTTAACAATGACAAACTAGAAGCAGCATTTGTCAGTGCATTCGCAACTGCATTACCCATTATAGGAACAAAAATAATATTAAAAGCTTGGAAATGTGAAATTAAACGCCATACCTCTTGTTGATAGATTTTAAGATGAGGTGACACATAGTGTATGGTACCACGTACCTGCCACACAACAATTTATGAGTCACCTACTTATTTTAGGATCGCAATGTTGAGGTTAATGTCTCTTTGCAAGCCCAAGATGAGTGCCTCATATTTGGTAGTGTTGTTCATGCACTCAAATTCCAAGTGGCTAGAGATCAAATGTTTTCTCTATAGCGGGTCTATTAAAATGAAACTAGCTCCACAGCCTTCCTACATTTTAGAACCATCAAAATACAAAGTCCACATATCATATGTACAAGGAATATGAAATACACTACTACTATTATTACTAATTGTACAAATATCAGTTTCACCAGTTGCACTGGGAAGGAGCTCCAACTATGTATTTGGTGGGACTGGGGATGGTTGCGCAAGATAACACCCCAGTTGAGTTCCTAGGAAGAAATTGCAAAAGATAAGTTATGCAAAATCGACTAGTTCATTATGTCCATTCAAGGGAGTAACAATATGCATCATGTATCTCTATGAGCTCATTTAGATCTTATTATTTCTTCCCTTATACAAAAGCCATAAATGTGATCAGTCTGTATCAAACTACCCTGGTAGCTTGTTGGACCAATATTTGCTCAACAATCCTCCATATGCTTCCGGAATGTCCACAATCACTATGTTGATACATTGGTGACTCACTCATTGGATGATAAACATGTAATCAAATCTTTGAGTTCACCAACTACACGGAAAAGAGTCATGTCCAGTTGTTACAGGGAAAAGTGTCTATATAGAACTGCTCTATCCCACTAAGGTGTGACAGCTTCCTTAGAAACAAACAGAGAAAAGATACTTTCGCTTTTCCTTTATGAATTATAGATGGAGATGAATAGAAAGACCAACCTCTGTCTTGCGCTAATCTCCTGATTTGATCCCTCTTTTATTTGATAGTCCTCAGCTACCTGCTACCTTGCACGCCCAGCTTCACAAAGTACCTGTAAGATCACAGAAGCATAGCACTATACAAAGACATGGATCTATAATCATAAACAATCTAGGATCAGATGTAAATTGACCATACAAATGTAGCAAGCATCAATGACACAAAAGCATGGAAGAAAACTCAAATAGCTTTTATTGATAAAAAAGAAAAGAGCCAAGAGGAGTTACAACCAGTTGTTCTGACCCAACATCAACCTCCCAGCAAATAAGCCCCACTTCACCTCAAACAAAGCTTAGATCACCCAACAATCTGATGTTTGTCTCGAGAAACCAACAACAATTCCTTACAATATGCAAAATTCTAGCCTCTGGATCTCTTGGATGAGGGATCCATATATAGATATTTGTAAGGGGGATGAGTCAGCTTGTGATTTGATTAGTGTCTTCTCTCTGATAGTTCTTGCTTCCACTTGGAGACTGATGGCCTCTTACTCATCCTTGGTCGAATTCAGTGAGGCAAGTGTCACAGGAGAAGATTATGGAAGCTTCCATTGCCTCTCCACCTCACGGAATGACACTTCCATTTGTCATTTCTCACCCATCGCACCCCACAGAAGGGACTTTTGAAATGCAACGCTCCCTCACAGTGTATTTGGATTAAATGCAATGCACTTAGCCAGTGGAGCAGCTGCAATGATCCTGTTTTGACCAATTCTGAGCAGTTTCTCATGGAGAACTTCTGGGAGAAGCTATAATCTGTTGACCTTGTTCCTTTAGGGGTTAGAACAAAACTTTTAGGGACTTAGGAGCCCTTGTTTTATGGACATTTCATGCTTGGGGTTGTAGGGCCCAAAAATGTATATCACAGTTGCCCCCTAAAGTATGAGGCCGTTAATCTTTTGGTGTCGGGTGAAATTCTTTATTATGAGGATCCAAAGTTCTTTCAATGCTGGGAGGAGACCTGTAATAAGTTACAATACAATACATTATCTTCATACTATTTTCATGATCTAGCTGAGGTGGGCATTCCCATGCTCAGCTTTATAAATTCATTTTCATGTACATAGGACAGACAATCGTCTGAGTGTAGACTGATGATTCTGATAGAGCCATCATCCTTTTGAGTGTATGATTATCTGTGCAACAATGATGTACATTTAATGTCTTTATTTCCCTGAATATATATCGCAGTCCGATGAAACTAGATCCGGGGTCTTCAATCGCGTCCGATCTTCACTCAAAGTACAAGTCGATCCATGTGAGAAATGTTCTGAAGTCGAACATGGAGAGACATCGCTTGATTACCAGTCAATGATGTAAACTGTTAACAAGCGCGAGAGGAATCACCGATAATGATAATGACCCTCAAGGTACTGCAGTACAATTCACGTGGCGTGAATAAAGGACTTGGCATCGAACACCACGCAAAATCTTTCAGTCGAAGGCCATTGATGTAAACCTATCGCCGGAAGTGAGAAACTTGCCATTGAGGCATGCAAGCTTCAAAGTACTGAATGGGGTGTTCCTAGATCAACTTCTTGGATAATGAGCTGATGTTGACAAGAAGTGATCCGTCACAGGAGGGCCTTAATGAATCCCACATCAATGACACGGAACGGAGCAAATGATTTTAATGGAGGTGAAAACGATCTGGTGATATAAGCTTCAGGGTGGCAGTCATGAAAGAATGGAGTATAATGTATGGTAGTGGGTGAGACACAGGTTAATTCACTGAATGACTTCTCTTGAACATATCGGCGACACTGATGTGATGGATTGGTAGCATTAACCCCAAATGTGGATGGTATGGCGTGACCATGGTGATGTGGCCGGTGAATGAAACAACCCAACCCGACTCGGACACGGAGTGGAAGTGTCATGTTCAAGAGCGACTTGCTACCAACAAAGTTTCTTCAAGTTTTCTTCCCAATTTTCCCCAGTCATTGCTGACCAGTACCTCTTTATTTTTGTCAAGCTTGAGGAGGATAACATATGCTTGTTCTATAATTTTCCCTTCGGGAAAATCCATCGCTATGTTTTAACGAGCCTAGCGACAGTGAAACTCGTTCTCGTCTATAGACAAGTTTGTCGCTATTAATCTTTTTAACGAGTTTAACGACAAAGATAACTCAGTCCTTTTCAATTTTAGAGAGTCTGAAAAGGAACGTAAAGGTAACTCCAAAATTATTTTTTCGTCATCTAATCCCTTAAGTCTGAAAAAGTATAAAACAATACAGAAGGGATGGATTTTCGATACTTTTAACGAGCCAAACAAAACAAGCGTTCGATCTTTTTGTGTAATAATCCCTCAGATCCAAAAAGATTAAAATCTAAAGGAGGGATAACACTTCCTGTCACTTTAACGAGCTGGAGAGGCCAATGGCTTGGCAATCTTTTCATATTTTACGAGTTAGTTCAAAAGAGCTTAAGGGAGACTCGTCTTTTGAGGAACGAGTGATAAAATGGGTGGCAGATGATTCCAGGTAAGGTTTGGAATTTTCCAATCATGGCAGTGTTACAAGGATGGCTAGTGAAATCACTCTTCACAGTTGTTCCTCAAAATGGGTAAACAATCAAATGGGGGTGAATTATCGGCCAATGAAAAAGTGGAGGTGACGGTGCAAACACGACCAAGGCTTTAATGGATGAAGTATTACATTCACGACGGTTATTTACCAGGGAATAGTTCATTTTTTAACGAGCTTAAACGCGGGGGGAAACATTTGCTCATGTCTTATGTTTATTTTTTAACGAGCTTGAAGTATGCATTAAAACTGATCAATTAATCCAGTCGTGTGATAAGAATGTCTCATAAAAACGGCAACTTTTAGAGTTTTTCCCCACATCCTTTCTTTATGCAAGTTAGGAAACGACCAATCCTACGAATTTAAAGGGTTAGAGGACCTACAAATTTAAAAAATAAATAGTCGCTCTTCGCTTGCACTCCAAAAGGTTTGCATGCCCCCAGGTATAAAATAGAGTTTCAAGGTTACCCCTTCTTTAGTCCGTTAAAACATTTGCTTTACTGAGAGAGGCCTACCTCTTACAAGTTACCCAAAGATTGTTCTATTCATAGTGCAAACAAAACACTTATTCGGTGATGTCTACCGAGATAAACAAAGGTGAGTGAAGGAGGCTACTCCACTCACATAACTTTGACAAGAGAATCTTATTCTAGAATAACCCCCTCTTCCAATCACGGACGGGAGTACAGACTAGTCATATTCTCTCGCGGAAACTTACCCTATACCTGGAGTTTTCCTGTCGAAGCAGACCAGGGTGCATGCCCCCTGGGTTTCAGTCATGTCCCTCTGAATCACTCGCGCTCATCGGGTGGACGGACTGGAGATTGAGACATTTCTTGCGTGAAAATACCATTCAGGGATGGTATATGACTATTTGCTCTGTATGATATGGGAAATGAAAGCTGGTCTACGAGCTTGACCACTCTTCCTTCGTGCGGAAAACACATTACTCTAAAGAGTGAGGAGACAATTGCTCCCATGCAATAAATATAGTCTCGTCCAAGGAGTAGATTGTAATCCAGGGGTCCTTGAACTACCATTATGTTCATGTGAACAGTTTTCCCTCTCAATGTTATGGGCACATTGGGAAGGATCCCTAACGGTCGACTGGTTCCTTTATCAAAGCCTGTTAGATTTCTCATCTCAGGCAAAAGCGATGGTGAACCAAGCGCTTTCCAAGCAGTTGAGGAAAGGATACTCATAGAAGCCCCCTCGTCTATGATGGTACCAGCCATAACCATTCTATATATTTGAACAATGATTCGGAATGGTACATTAGCTGGTAAACGGGGTCTGCCTAGTTGATTCCAGTAGAAGGAGACAAATAGGTTGCTTGGAGGTGGGACCGAATAGACGACTGGGTATGACTCTGACAAACTTCCTTCCTGCGGTAAAGGAACGTGTAAATTGCCCCCGTGTTCGTTGGAGTGTGTGCTTATGAAAAGAATTTGGATGGTGTCATCCTTGTTCTCTTCAGTGACTGTATCATCTGAATATGGAACCTCTGAAGGCAAGACCGGGTCAACTACCGCCTCGACCTTTTGACTTTCGTCTGGTATGGGTTCAGATGGTTTATCTTCAATGATAGATGCTTCGGCCGACCACTTGAGCGGGCCAACCAGATTTTCAACTAGTGACGGACTCGGCAAGAGTTTTTTATATCCAGGAGGAAGTCGTAACGGTGAAACCGGACGATCGTCTAGAACTCTTTTAGCTTCATCTAAGAAGGGACAACGGTGGACGACATGATCGCCTTCGCACAATTTACAAGGAAATGTATATTTTCCTTTTTGTCCTGGGGCTTCACTTTCACTAGTCGACGGTGTGTTTTCAACATGATCATTAGAGGTTGACGACATCGGGTTATGCATACGAGGAGACCAGTCCCTTAAGATCCGAGGGATGCAAGGACAATCTCTGTGATAGTGGTCTCCTTTGCAAATGACACATGGAGATTTAGGCCTGGTCAGTGCAGTGTGTGGATTTTTGCTAGACGACACTCATTTGCCCCCATTCGTTTTTGACTCCTTCTTCTTCTTCTCTTTCTTCTTCTTTTCCTTCTTCTCCTTAGGTACTTGACTTTTGGCTTTACCAGCCCCATCAAGTGAAGAGGAAGGAGGAGAGGAAGAATTAGAGGAAGTAGAAGGTTGGTGGGTAACTCTGGACTCGTCGAGTCGCTGGTTTGATTGTTCAGGAATTGTGGTGTTCTGAACGACAGAGGTTGAGAAGAGCCATATAGGCAAACCAATTGTCAGTCCTGGAAGCGACAATGTGGCCATATGGGGTGCACCAACATCTCCCCAAGAGGAGAAGGGACTAGGATTTCCTCCAAGGGGAATTCCTTGGTTGGTGGATTCCATTTTCTCAACCCAAGATCAACGTAGGAAAGGGTAATGAATATTCCGTTTAAAATAAATTTTAGATGCTTTGACACAACTTGTTTTTTTAATTTTTAAGAGTCGAGAAAAAACAAAAGATGACTCTAGTCTCCTTCAGTTTTTAATGAGCCTGAAGTGACAAGTGCTCAG
The DNA here is from genome assembly GCA_031772625.1 of Pinus tabuliformis. Lineage (NCBI taxonomy): Eukaryota > Viridiplantae > Streptophyta > Pinopsida > Pinales > Pinaceae > Pinus > Pinus tabuliformis. The sequence continues at coordinate 173,546,623 of CM062819.1, read as the reverse complement.
ATGGACCTTTTCCGTTAAGGAGTCTGAAAAGGAACCAAAGGGACTGCTCTGGAAATCTAGGTAGAGGGATTACCAAACCAATCACAAAACTACAAAATACTTTTTACGGTACGACAGTCAATCTTCCCGAATGTTGTGTTCAGTGCATTGTGATCGATAGGGTGGCAGAAACGGCTTCCTATGGATAAAGGATTAAGCCTATTGGGGTCTCCCGAAATATACTCGACGGTACGTGGGAGCACAAGTCCGTACTGGCACTTATCGTCTCAAAGTGGAGGAATCACCCAACCATCAGTGAGAACAATAGTTACCAGCCTTTATGATGCCAGAATACGTCCCTAGCCTAGACTTCTAAATGTTGTGCGTTAAGTTCGAAAGCGTTGTTAGATTCATTGGATTTATTTTAAGTTGATCTTGTTTATGAAGTTTTCCTTTCGGGTTCACCATGAGATGTAGATGTAATTCCTAAAATGAAATCTAAGATGATAAACAAACTTTTTATCTCTTTTATGCAATGAAAATCCTAGCTACTAGGGAAAAGAAAGACAAAATCTTTTCACAAAGAGCAAAGAGCACACTCTAAATGCACTTTCCTAAATCAAGCCAATCAGACTATCTATATGCAAATGCACATGCATGTATTTTTTTTTCGACTTTCTTAGTATATGAATGCTAAAAAGAAAGTTGATGCACAAATCTGAATTTCTTTTGAAGCGACAAATATCAACAAGTTTCTTTTCGAAATCAAAAAATGGAGACGATCACAACACCTTACTATTTTGAAATGAGTACTTGTTCTTGACACTAGAAAATTACAAATTCAGACCAAAAGCAATAGTAACGGGATAATCGACCATCAACAACAATCAAACTCTTTCCTAGGATTGAAATCGACACTTGTGACAATTTCAAATCAAAGGGTGACAGTACAATTATGCTACTTTTGCAAAGGAGAACTATAAATGATTCAACAAACACACAAAAACATCTACAGTTCTTTTGTACAAAGGAGACGGAATAATAGTAAGAAAAAGGGGTTTCAAACAGACATATACTGAACACAGGCAACAAAATTCAAGAATAGAACTGGAAAGAATGAACCACAGAAACCACAACTGCGCAGAGCTAGTCTGATCAGCGCACCTATAACACAAAGAATCTGAAATGCAGCGCAGGTTGTCCATTCGGGAAGTGCGCTGAAATTCAGAATCTCTGAATAGTACCTATGCTGGGCCAGAAATGAGACTTTGTTCGGGTTCCGGGTCACAGTTTGCAGTTCAGTTCTTGGGTTTTGGCCGAGCAAAAAGCAATCAGTAATGCAACAATTAGGGGTAGATCTAAGGATGATCTAAGAGCTATCACAATGGCAATCAGATGCATCACCCGATTGAAACTAGTGAAATGTGGACCCCTGTGAGCATCACCCGATGCAATGAGTGCTAAGTGAACTATTCAAAAATCATGAGAAATTAGTCACTTACGACTACCTCTCATGGAAATGGTCATACGTTTGAATGACTTACTTAACGCAGTTGAATCCCAAAAATGATATCTAATATAATGCACTGCGTAAATCCCCCATACTTAAATTCAAAAAGAGTCAAGGGATCTCTACTTGAATGGTTCATGAGGCACAATACTTGCTAAGGTTTTGCAAATGGGGTAGCAAGCTAAGTGAGCTTGATTGTGGGGAAAAACTCCACAGTTAAGCGCGCTTGAGCCAGAGGAGTTCTGGGATGGGTGACCTCCTGGGAAGTCCTGGTTACCGGGTGCAAGCCCCGGAAGTGATGATTGATGCTATGTGATTCGTTCTCCACATTTCACTAGTTTCAATCCCACTTCTTCACCCCTGTGAGCATCACCCGATGCAATGAGTGCTAAGTGAACTATTCAAAAATCATGAGAAATTAGTCACTTACGACTACCTCTCATGGAAATGGTCATACGTTTGAATGACTTACTTAACGCAGTTGAATCCCAAAAATGATATCTAATATGTTACATCATTGGCCACAAGGTTTGGCATGTGACAACTAATGACATGACATTACATGACACTTCTAACATGGATTTGTTGACGACTTGGAAATGTCAAGCCACTATTGTTGTTGAGTGTTGAATTCTTTCTTGAGAATTCTTTTCTTTTCACCTCCAAATGGCTTGGTGATAAGGAATCTTCAATGATCTCAAGTCTTGAATGGTTGTTGCAAACTAGTGTCCCTTCACTTTTCTTGATTTATGGGCTTATGTGTTCAACTACAAGTGTATATTTCATCATGATTATCTCCTTCATCTCCTTCTTCATCATCTTTCCATGGTATGATAGAGTACCTCCGTCTTCAATTCACTCATGACGAGACAACATCAGTCTGAAAACCCCTAGTCTAAGATGGTGCCTTTTGATCCATTGACTACACCGAAACGTGGTGATAGGTTGGGAGACAGGGCTTAGTTACTATGCAGTTCTGCATTTCAAGTAGCCAGGGGTTAGGCTTGAGCCCTGAGACAACGTATTGCGCAGTTCAGGCTGGACTACGGGGGAAAACAGTGTATTTCTGGGAGCCAATGAGACAAACTAAGGGGGTGGACACTAACACGACACACTGCATAGTACTGGGGGATAAGGGAGGCTAGGAAACTTCACAACTGTGATTTTTTAGTGTGCATTTAGAGCTAGGTTGAGAGAAAGGATTGCACAATTCTAAAGGCCAAGGCTAGAGCTTGAGCACATAAACAATTCAGTGTAATAGTCCTGGGAAGTAGGAACTACACATTGTTTAGTATCAAGGGGTAAAGTCACATCCAGAGAACTGAAACTGTGTAGTGTACATTTCAGGGAAGTCAGGTGAAGCCAAGTTGCTCAGTCGAGAAGCCTTCTCAGAAATGACTAAGCGTAAGACCGGTGAGACTGATGTAAACAGTAATAAGACTTTGACTGTGATATCACACTTAGAGTACTTGACGATACTGTTAGACTCCATCTTGCCAATTTGCTGTCAAAGTCACATTATCAAAGTTCATTTCTCATTATGTACATTCCTGTTTGATGTTTAGATCAGCAAGGAGTTAATTTGGTATTTAGGGCTAAGTGCAAGTTATTGTTCTCAAGGTGCTTCATAATACCTGCGCGCCAACACCGAGAGTTTTCTTTTCAGCAGCTTCTTGATGTATCTCTTCCATTTGCAAACGTAAGCTTTGATGGAGAAGTCTATTGGGCCAAAGCTGAGAACAGTGGAGGAGAAATCAGTTTTAGAACTTGTGCTCAACAACTTCTTTACGAGCTTGGAGATCCTAGTGCATATATAACTCCTGATGTTTCAAAATGTATCATTTCTCCCTTTGTCTAAAGATATGGTTTTTTCCAAAGGAGCAGAACTAAGCCTCCAAAAATGTCCTGAGACACTTCTTCAGTTGGTGCCAAAGGAATGCGGCTGGAAAGGTTGGGGAGAAATATCATATGGGGATTGGGGTGCATGAAGCGTGCATCAGCAGTGGATTATTTGGTTCGGTCATGGATGGAAGGGCGAGCACCTGGAACTCAAGAGTATATAGTTTCATATATTATCGGATTAGAAAGCTTGCAGGCACATTCTTCTGATGTACATCCTTTGTCTTCCATGGAGCCTATAGACCTAAAATTGCGAATGGATGGTCTATTTAATCTGAAGGATCATGCAGTTCATTTTACACAAGAATTGGAATCTCTTTATACCAATGGACCTGCAGGTGGCGGTGGCATCAGGATATAATATTTCTTCAGAAAATATTGGTACCACGAGAGTGCATATTCTGGAGGTTCAACATAAAATATAGGAATCCAGTAGAAACTCAACATGTTATAGGCTCAACGGACTTGGGGATGCTACTCTCTGAACGTTATGGTGAGGAATGTTTTAGATAGAGGTGTGAATTGTTCGAGAAGGATTGACCGACATGGAAAGACAACCTCAGACTTAATTCTTCGTCAAGAAATTGTGTTACCATCATGACTGTGAAAGACAGCTAAACCTAAATTCAATACTTTCTGGAGAAAAATCAGTGATTAGGGGTAAACTGGGCAAAAATTGTGCTTGAGTTTGCCGGCGCGGCACATCAGGCGACAAATTCCAGTGCTATCTTACAGGCGCGCGACGTGTTGGGTGAGGCGCACTACGCACTCAGTCTCAGAACTCAGAAAAATTTGCTTTGCTTCTAGTTTCGTGTCAAATCAGCTTGATCAGCTTGCAAATGTGTTTTTTATTGTAAACCATGGCGTGGACATTGCCAGAGAATTTTTCGAAATGCCCGTGGAAGACCGCTCGAAATTTTTCTCAAATGATATAAACAAGCCAGTTCGATTGTCGACAGGGTTCAATCCAAAGATGCGTAGCTGGAGAGATTATCTGGCCCACTCTTGTCATCCTCTAGAGGAAGTCATTAACTGTTGGCCTGAAAAACCTGCAGGATATAGAGAGATTGTAGGGAATTATGCCATCGATATGCAAGCATTGATTTTAAGGCTTCTGGCTGCCATTTCTGAAGCCCTGGAGCTCTCATCTCATTACCTGAACACACTTTTTGGAAAACCCGACCACACCATGTTTCTAAATTACTATCCTGCATGCCCCAACCCAGATCTCACCCTTGGTTTACAACCTCATTGTGACCTACGTGGCATCACTGTTTTAATGCAAGGCGATGTCAGCGGCCTGCAAGTAATGAAAGATGAAACGTGGGTGACTGTAGAACCCATGCCTAATGCTTTCGTCGTCAATTTGGGAATTCAACTGGAGGCTGTGAGCATTAAAGAGGTTCCAATGAAAGGGAAAATACCACAGCTGGAGATGACGGAACTTTGTTTCCATTTATCAAAGGGCGGAAGTTTTGTTCAAAACTATTTTTTATTAAAATCGGTTTTATTCAAATGGCAAATGTAACTTGGCAATGAAAGGTGAAAAGTAAAAGACCGAATGCCATGAAGACATCGACCACAACAGAAAAATAGGAACCGATCTCCTACTAATGGCTTCAGTTAAATCTCCAAGTGGATCTACGCTCCAGTATTTATCTCTTAATTGGCCATCAGAGGAATTCAAGGGAAACGATGCTTTGTTTTTAGAAAAAATGGATGACTCTTTCTATTCTTGCAATGATAGTCAAAACAACTCATTATTTTTCATCGACCTGTAGGAGAAAGGTTTTTGGTCTATTTATTGTATGAAAAAATGGTTTTGTTTCAAATGGCAACGTGACTTGATTTGCAATGCGCTTGTCAAAAGGTGACCTCCACATTCCAAATGCTATTTTGGTCTAACAACAAAAGGAAATGGAAAGTATAACGTGGCAGTCCAAGTCAAAAACAAAATTAGAACAAAGACATCGATCATGAGCAAAAAAATAGGGACATATTGCTTATCCTAGTCTTCAATTATGATTTGTAGGGTTCACACTACAACTTCCGCCTTTGTATTGGTCACAGAAAATGTAGCGCTGTTCTTTAGGAACCGATGAGTGACTTTTTACTATTTTTCATAATGTCAGTTGAAACAGTTCCATCCTTTTATGGATCGGTTTTCTCCTGAGCTTTTTATTGTATTAAAAAACATTTGTAAAAGGGGAGAAAAAGTTCTGAGAGGTGTGCGTGGAGGAGAACAGAGAGCTTTCTTGTACAGTTTTTGACAGAGAGTTTAATGAAAAATACAGCTCTGACCCCTGAGATTCCTGTGGTATGACATTTGACATATGTTTCTTCTCTGTCTCATATGTATCTTGTAATGTTTTTCATTTCATTCCTAACTCATTTTTGTTGAATACTTTTAAGTGAGAAAGGTAGAATCCAATTTATTTGCTCTGTCTTGAGGAAGTATTCATAGTTAATGTTTTCTTCTGTTTGACAAGGATCCATCTTCTATGCCCTTGTCGACTTCTCAGCAGTCTTGCCATTCCGTTTATCTCAATTTAATTGTTAAATTTCTTGCCTACCTTGCCTCAGGAGATAATCTGTGTTTTTGATTATATTTCTCTGTTCAAGCTGTTTCTTTGCCCCATGCAGCCCAGAAAACCCCATCATCCATTAAAACCCCTTTTCCTATCAATTTACTAGCCTAAAATCAGTATTCGTTATTGGTCATCTCAGCCCCTTTGAAGACTTTTTTGCCGAGATAGACCCGGAGAGAGCCCTCTCCTGTCCTTGTAGGGCTAGCTACGAGGCTGAGCTTGGTTTGTTGTTGCCTCGAGTTTTGCCTTCTTCAGCCTGAGTCAGTTTCGAGCGCTAACAGATACAACAACATAGATCACCCATGACCCATGAACAATGCATTTCCCTCTGTGTGACAACTTTATGACCAGTTACAACAAGTGCAACACTTAATATAAACTTTAGGATGACCATGACGATACTTGTGCGCAATGCTTAAAAATTTGTGAATGAGTGCGACAAATGTTTACATAGTTAGAAAAACTTACATACACAAATATAGACACTTGAAACCATCAGAACAAGCGTCTACACATTGTGCGACAACGAATCATGTGAAAAGATGACAGTTTACCCAACTTACAGAGGGGAGATAAATACTTCAAGAAAGTACATCAAATGAGTTTTGATGTTTGCAACAACAATGTGCAACACCAAGAAAGACTCTGAAATTGAGTGTAAGAAAAAATTTTGGAGGGTGTTGTAGAAACTATAACACACCCTTGATCCAATGCATCTACTAGACTAACAAATTTATAACCATTACAATTTATTTATAAATTACTTGTAATTTATTGATTTGTCATTGTTTTATGAGATTTTGTAATGAGTTGTTGGATTTTCATGTATGTTTGATAAGCATGTGTTAGTAGTATGATTTATGATGTGCCACGAAAGTTGTATTTTTCTTGTAATTAAGTTTTTATCTATTTGAAAATGGTTATTCATTTATTTCATTGATGAACAAAGAAATAATACACATGAACATTATTAAGATTTCAAATTTAATAAACAAATAGGTCATGGAGTATTTTGGAATACATGATTGTTATATGATCATGAAATCTATTAAATTTCATAATTGAGGTGTGGCTATCTAGTAGGTAATAAATATCACCTAACCCATTAACAACTAAATCAACCAAAATGAAATTGAGCTTGAGAATTCATTACTCTAATTAGACATTATTTATAAGAACCAAGAAGAATGATGTTCCCAAGAAATAATTTCTTCAACAACCTACTGGCACGATAATCAACCACCATGAGGAAACTAACAATGCTTGGTTGGTGAGGGGAGAGGGAGTGGTTGTGGCAAATAATTGGAAGGAGACTTAGAGTTGCTTATAATTATCATGACAGATCTAAGAAATATCTATTATATATGTACGTATATGAATCTCAATTTTGGTCATATTCTCTTTATTTATGTCAAGAATTGTGCATTGAAGTGTAGTGTTGTAAATATTCATAATAATTATATTAAAAAAAATTTACTATTTCAAATTTGAATTAAATAAAATTAAAGGGGTTCATTATCTCTCTTTGACTAGGGGTCCTCCTAAAAAGTTTACCAACAAATGCATTTTCTTTTTATATTCTTTTGTGATCACACTTACATTCCTTAGGTATATATGTTCTGCAATTCCACATTATAGCATGTCGACATGGAGAAACGTACATTGTCAAAATAAGGGAGATTTCCCAAATATAATACCCAATTAACTTTCTCTTTGTTTGGGGTATCAAGCTTCCCTAATATGTTGGATTGACTACCAATATATGGATTTAGAATCAAGTTAATACAAATCTAAATGATAAATATAATACTAATTAAAAAAAATAAAAAAAGTTGAACACCTAGCTAGAATTTAAGAACAAATAATGAATATTAAATTAACAATTATTTTATTCATTAAAATAGAAAGTAATTTATTGAATATTAATGATATGAATATTTGAAATAAATAACCATAAAAGCCATTTCAGATTGAATTGAAATAAGTAGGTACAATTTCACACTCATGAGTTAACAAATAATTGAAAAACAATAGAAAGAATTAATTACAATTACATGATAAATGTATATAGAAAAATAAAACATTATTACATTCATTCTAGCATAAGTGGGTAAAGGAATAATCCTAGACAAGAGGATATGCCATTATAAGTCTCCAAAAGTGGTCACCTTGGCTTCTTAGTTAATTTTGAAAGTAATTTATAATATCAAAGAAGAATTCATTTCTATATAGTATATATCTTATTTATAAAAAAGAAAAAGGAAGGAAAAATACATCAATTCCCCTAACTATTAATATCCTCAACTTGATTAGAGGGAACTTCATTTTTTCTTTTATATGATTTTCAACATATTCTTTAAGACTCAAAAGTTTAATCAAGTGAATGACTTTGAGAATGTGATGTTGTTTAAAAGGTTCTCTTTAAGAGAAAATTCTTTAACTCATCCATTTTTCATATTTTTCAAGCTTAGGTAATATAGTCTTTGATCAATGTGATGACCTTAGTAGGGTCCTCTACTAATTCATAAACTTTCATGGATATTCCACTAGATAGTTCATCACAACATATTTCATAAAAATGGCCTAAAATTTATACCACTAGAGTTAATTTCCTTAGATTCCATATTTATTAATTAATGTTTTTTTCTTATGCATACAATGGATATAATGTAGAACTATAGTGAATAATAAAATGAAAACACACACCAATCAAAATGAACATTAAGATATGATATGGGAAAATATTATGTGAGAAAAATTAGTGGGAAGGTCAAGATGGTATGTGTAGTGAAGTAAAATTATAAGTGTCGACATAAACAAATTCCTCTAGCCCGATAATGGGTCTAGCCACAACTGATACATTCCATGGAAGATTTCCTTAGGTTAGAACCAATTAAGAGGGCCTACCTCTTAGTACGCTTATCCCATTTGATGATGTCCTTGCTTGCTCACTCCAGCGATATTTCGCTTCCTTCTTCAAACACCTGAAACAAGTAAACAACAACAAATAGCAACCGTGATAATAGACAAATTGTAATTGAACCTACTTAACAAGTCAAGAAACAGTAAGCCATGTACATGTAAGATGAAAAATCACGTAGGAAATGAATTGATAGTTGCATATATATTGAATCAAGAAGAGATTACAACCATTGTCTTGACGTTGCCGTTCTCCTTTGACAAAACCAGGTTCCCAAACACCTCTGCTAGCATTCCATGATGGCCTCAACAATAATAGTTTTAAGGCTCTCCCCTTTAGGCTTCACACTAAACCAAATTCACACTTCTCCCTCACACAACTAGAGAACTACAACTATGAATAGCTTGTTGTTTTACTCCAAACTTAATTAGCACTAGCACAACAACATTAACACTAGCTTGTGCTTGGGAAAAAGGGAGGTTTATATAGAATGAATGGATGGGATATGGATCCTCTTCTCATGGGAGAAGGTCTTATCCCTTGACTTAGTTCATCATTATAGGGGAAAGGAGCCCAAACTGATATCCTCAACCCCATCCGGCCAAACCATTTACCAGTCTTCTAGAGCTGGAAGCTTCGGCTCTTTATTTAAAAAACTTTCCATAAGAGGATCGGCTTGACTGGAACAAAGCTTAGTTGCTTCGGTTGGTGCTAGGGACAGTGCTAATACCTGCATATCGGCACGAGGAAGACAAGGGCAATTAGAGTTGGTCTTGTAGATTGGGCAAAACAAAATTTTCAGGGGAAATGGTGCAAAAGGGAATTGATATTCTCATGAAGAGGGACACAATAGGAGTTCCTTAATGGAGGGAAAGCATGTAGGGTTCACTGTAGAGGTCCTCCAGGATCAAGGAATGGGGAGTACAGGGATAGTGACAAAATGTTGTGTAACATATGCCCCCTAAAGCATGAAGGCCGAACTAGCGTGAGGGATGAAACACTTTATGAATCAGTGCGAGGAACCGTAGTCTGTCATTGGAAAACCTGCAAGAAAGTACAGATACATATACATAACTAAGAACTTTGTCAAATGATACATGAATCTTGGCATGTACGCAACCATCCAGAGGATGATCATGTAAATGGATCTAGGTATGGGCACAACCATTCGTCAAATAGGATCAAAATGAAGCCAAGGTATGGTTGCAACCATCTAATAATGAGAAGGATCACATATGATAACTCATAGTGTGGTCGCAGCCATCCATATGAAAGAGAAATGTATATCAACATAACCATGTCACATCACTTCGCAACCTAGAATTTTTTGATCTGATTCCAGGGTCTTGTGCTCCAACACGACCCAATAAAAGTACAAATTCTAACATGCTAATAGATGTGTTGACGTAGAACATGTTAGAAAGTCGCTTTATTACCCGTCATTGATGTAAACTGTCAACAAGCACGAGAGAAACCACCAATAATGACAATGGTCCTCAAGGTACTATGAGCACAATCCATGGAATGGGAATAGAGGAACTGAAGTCAAACACCTATGAAATCACTTGACCAAAAGAAAATGATGTGAACTTGTCGATGAGTGTGAAGAACTTGCCATTAGGGGATGCAAACTCTAAGGTACTGGAAGGGAGTCTCTCAGTCAACTTCCCAGATAATGAGTTGAAGTCAATGGTAAGCTACTATGTCGAAGGAGGGCCATAATGTATCCCACATCATTGACACTAGACAAAGGGATGAAAAATGATTTCAGATGATACAAAGAATCAAAGGTAAATGTAACTGCAAAAGGAAAACTCTTGAACATATCAATGACACAACTAGAATTTTGGTAGCTTTTGGATCCATAGGATCGGTGGTCATGATGACATGGCATAGATCAAATGGAAGGAAAAAATGAATGGCCCAACCCAGGAAGGTCAACGAAAAAAAGGATGATATCCCAACTCAACACGAAGCAAAAAGTGTCATGTTCAAGAGTGAGCTGCCGACACAACTGATTAGATTTGCAAATTTTCCCCCACCATTTCTGGCAGGTACCCCAATTATTTTTTAATCGCAAGCTTGAAGGGGCTAGCATATGCTTGCATTGTAAGTTCATCCTTCAGATGAATCCGACCTAGTAAGTTTAACAAGCCCTAGGAAGGAGAAGTTCATGTTCATCATGGCGATGAATCCGTTGTCGTTTAGTATTTTAATGAGTCCGACAAAGGTGTAACTCGGTATCTTTTTCATGTTTAGAGATTTTGAAAAAGACACATAAAAGAAAACTCCACATGGTCCCTTTTAGTACATTTGTGTCTCTCGAGCCCGAAAAGGTAGAAAACAATACTTGAGAGAACCGCTTGACCATTTCAATCAAGGAGTACCTTTTTTTAAATAGTGCCTCCCAGCCCAAAAAAGGGGTAAACTTATACTGGGTGCACGACGTTTTGCATTCATTAACGAGTTCGAAACAACAAGGGCTTGACCATATTTTCGCTTTTAAAGGGTTGGAAAAGAGCTTGAAAGCAGACCCCCACTTTATTCTCTTTTACGAGTCAAAAGGGAAAAATAATTGGAAATCTTTTCATATGAGCTTAACGAGTAGAGAAAAGAGCTGAAACGTGACTCGTCATCATCGTCGAACATCCATCACCTGTCGCTGCACAAAAAAAGTAAAGTGTATTATCCAGTTCTTGAGGCAAAATAGGTTAATAGAATTACAAAAACCTAATATTTTCATGAAAAATTGAATAAAAAGGAGAAAATTAAATATATTTTTACCATTTACCATTTACCTTGCTATGAAGACCTTTTACTCACTTTTTCCCTAATTGTTTTGAAGCAGATTGTGGGAGATCCGGGAGGTCATTTATTGTGCCGCCAGTTACAGGTAAGAGCCAAATCCATGAGCTCCATTTTCATTCCTTTTATTCCTATTTGTAACAATATTTAGGTTTTTTGAGGGAGTTTTTGTAAAATGTTTTTCACCCTCGGTCGGTGCAACTTCCGGGCACGAAATTGTGCCTACCGAGGGTCATTAACAAGGCCTGTCGCACCGTCATTGCAATTGTTTTTAAAACAGGTGTGACAACACCGTGAGTAGGGAAAAAACCCTATTTTCTCACAAAACCACCGTTAAAACTTGAATTTTATGGGCCAAGCGTGGTTGTTGACTCAAATTAATGACTTTTATAGGAAATAATCGTTGAAAATGGTGGAATCGAAAGAACGGGAACATGAGGATGTGAACACCCAGGCATTGAATGATCCAAATTGCCTAGAAGCTTTGAGGGCTTGTGGGCTCCTAAAATTCTTTCTCACGGCAGGGATGCGAGCCCAACCTGAGTTGCTTTAGTACCTGATTAGTCTTTTGGACATTAATTGGAAAATATTTTTCATCGATGACTAGGAGCTGGAGTTGGAAACTTCAGATATATATTTCAGCACTGGACTATCCCATAGAGGGGAACCACTCAACTTGTACGCGTCACAACCGATTGGGGTGAGCATATCCTCATTGCTTTCTAAACATTACCCTGAGGCCCTGAAATCCAAGAGTGGGAATATTGAGATTTCAACTATTTAGGATCTGACACTGAGAGTGCTTCTGTTGACCATAAACAGAGTGGTCGGGTCCCAAGCAATACATGAGACCACAAAGTCGAAGTTCATGTATTATTTTGACTGTACATCACCTATGATCTTCAGTTGGGTAGAGGCCATGAATATTGATCTGATAATGAGATCTTAGATTATTATTAAGGTATTACAAACTCATGTGCAGGATTTTCCTATATCATTTAGTGCAACGGATCGATAAGATTGTGAATAATATAGACAATGAGCAGTTAGAGAAACATAATAGACACACACATATAACACAACAAAATAATCAAGGAGTTCACCCAAAACTCCTAGGCTACGTCTCTTGGTCCAGCCTTCAGTGGTGACCTCTCTATTATGTCTTTAACAACAGATTTTTTTACAAATGTGAGCTCAATTGAGTCTCAACATAACAGGAACAAAACAATAGGGTCAACTTGAATCCCTCAAGTCTCTCTGAGTACACAGACTTTCCCTCTCACTTTTTGTCTCTGATTTCTCTCTGCCTTAGCACCACCTTCCCCTGTCTCTGTCATTCTGTGGCTTTTAAGCCAATCAGTGCTTGTCTGTTCGTTTTCCCTCTTGGTCTCTCTGGCTCGCAGCCTCTGTTCGCTCAAATCCCCTCTGAGTGTTAAACAATCATTTGTTAAACGTCTTTAGGGAAGGTGGCCACCCGTTCTGCAATGGAAGGGACCATCGATGCGTTGAAATCCCAAAATATCATTTTCTCTGTTTACACATAGAAATACACAAAAAATGTTGTAAAACGCTTCTTATCAGACTTGAAATCACATCGAATCTGCCCTATAATCCTATCGGGTCTGCCTTTGATCAGTATCACAAGTCGCAAGTTCGCTTGTACCGTGGTTTCCTTTGTATTTGCAAAATACATTAAAACACTGAAAATCCTAACAAATGGCTTTATGGCGGACTTCAAAATATATGTATTTGCATCCATAAACCCTTTTTGGTATAGCTTCATCGCATCGGGTGCATTTCCTTTGTATTTCGTTTATTTAACGAAAATGCGAAATACATAGAAAAACCCCTTTTTTTTCGGAACTCAAAATATAGTAAATTTCATCCATAACCCCATCGGGTCCAGCTATCACAAGTCCCATTTGTATCGGCTCCACTCCTTTGTCTCACTCCAATGCGATATTGCGATGTGATGTATCGCAATCTCATAGTCCCTGAGCCTTTGGTAAGCGCTCCCTTGTATTTTGCCGATGCGATATTGCGATTTAACCCGGGCCATCGATCTGCGCGCTTGATCGACGGCCCTCATTGACTCGCGTTGATCGTTGTCACAACTTTCATATGGTAACCTATGATAGACTCCGCTTGCCATCTCTGATTGTGATATGCCGATCGAATCTGGAACGTTGATCAGTCAGATCTGATGGCTCCTATGCAATGTTGTTTTAGCCTCTGATAGCCTCTGTTTTTGCCATTTCTTCATAATTTTCTCTCCTGATTGTGTTTTTCACCATTCTTGAAGGTTTATCTTCTACGATAGTTCTTAAGTATTTTTTTGGGAAAATATAGTGTTTCTTCAAATGACTAACCCCTAGACCTAGTAGCTAGTCTAGAACAACAACCAGAGTAATTCCATTGCTTTTCCTATAGCTAACAGATAAAAGAAAGAGGAAAAAAAACCTGTATCTCTCGCTCGATCCCTCTTCCCTTTGACCGCTTTCGCCACTCCATTCTGTACTTAACTCACTTGGAAGGTACCTGTAGACAAGCTGAGACAAAAAACCATCAAAGCATACATATCAATCTGTTAACTAAACATATTATAGAATCAAAAGTACAATATACATCATATAACACATGAATGGGAAAAAGCATAGAACTCTTTATTGATAGAAGGAAAGATTACAACCCATGTAGATGCATTTTCGATTCAGTGTCATCCTTCCAGCTTCAAACTCTTCTCTCCTCATGAAGCAACAATTTGACATGATAACATTACTTTCTCTACTAATCTCATTCAAAAAACATTTCCTTAGCTCAAGAAGTTCCGACCTCTCTCTAACTAGACCAACCTTTGAATGCTTGGTCCATTTATAGCTGAATGGAGGAGGTTAAGCCATTAATGACCCTCATGAATGCTTTGCCAAAATTGGGAAGTGGTTCCATGGAGGAAGGGATAATGGATTAAGGTTCATGCATCTCCTTCCTCGTCCAAAAGCGAGCTCAATCCTTCTGGAAACTTCCAGAATAATCCATTGGATGAGGAATCCAATGGATTCATTTCAAAAATTTGATGGATCTCGCTCAGCGTAGGTAGAACAAAGGCTAGGTGCGATGCATAGCACCTAGACAGTGCAGTTCCTATAATGCATTGCAGCCAGACAGAAGGAAACCTGTGTTGATCTCTCTAGGGACATTTTTTGGATGAATGATGTCATGAAACTCTTGGGAGGCAAGCATGATGTAGGTTAACTTCATTAGGGAATGAAAACAACTAAATTAGGGGTCGATGGACCCTAATAATACGGATCTATAAATCGGGGTTGATGTGCCCAAATTTTCCTGTAACAGTTGCCCCCTAAAGCATGAAGTCAAAAATAAACATGTCGAGTGAGATGCTTTACCATTTGGAGAGAAGGTTTCGAAACGGAAGGTGACCTACATCAATTACAATACATATATCATGATACTTTGATTTATTCTCACAATTTAGCTGAGGGAAGGCATACCCATGCTCAGCTTATAAACTTTCATTACATGTACAAATATAGTCATCTACAGATATAGACCTGTGAGTGGATGACCATGAATGTAAGGCCATTTGTACATTTGATATAGTACTCCTGAAAAATATATCGCAGCCCGGATGGATGAAACTAGATCCGAGGTCTTCAATCTCATCCAATCTTTCACTTAAGTACAAGTCTAAGCTTGTGAATAGATGATCTAAAGTCGAACATGGAGAGACATTGTCTGACTACCAGCCAATGATGTAAGTCGTTAACAGACACGAGAGGAATCACCAATAATGATAATGACCCTCAATGTACTGCAGTAAATTCTGCATGGTGTGAATAAATTATTTGATGTCGAACACCATATGAAGTCTTTCGGTCGAAGGCCAGTGATGTCAACCTATCGCCGGAAGCGAGAAACTTGCCATTGATGTATGCAAGCCTCAAGGTACTGAAAGGGTGTTTCTAAGTAAACTTCTTGGATGATGTGCTGATGTCGACAGGAGGGCCTTTATGTATCCCACATCAACGACATGAAATGAGGTAAATGATTCTAGAGATTTAATATTGACTAACGACATAAGGTTCAGGAATGGCGGGCATGAAAATGAAGGTTTACTGTATTGTAAAGGATGAAGTTTTGAACTGAATGACTTCTCATATTGGTGACACTGAGGTGAATTGGTAACATTGACCCAAAACAAAGTGATGGATGGTATGATAGACCAGCGGTGTGATAACCATCAAGCTAAATGACCCAACCCACATAGTCACAATGATGAGGTGAACGTGTCATGTTCAAGAGTGACCTGCTACTAAAGTGTTCCCAGCTTTTTCCCATTTTCCCCAGTCATTTTTGACCAGTACCTCTTTATTTTTTATTAAGCTTGAGGAGGATAACATATGCTTGTTGTATAATTTCACCCTTCGGGCGAATCCATCACTATTTGATGTTTTAATGAGTCTAGCGAAGGTGAAACTCGAACTTGTCTAGATGGATAAGTTTGTCGCTATTTGATGTTTTTTAACAAGTTTAACGACAACGATAACTCGGTCCTTTTCACATTTAGAGAGTCTGAAAAGTTACTAAAAGGAAACTCCACAAATTCTTTTTCATAAATTTGTCTCTCAAGTCTGAAAAAGCATAAAACAATACAAGAGAGAACCTATTGATCATGTTTGACCAACGAGTACCTTTTTCGTAGTTAATCTATCTCAGCCCAAAGAAGGGTTAAAACCATACTGAGTAGATATCGATTCTAATCCATTAACGAGCTAGAAATGACAAGCACTCGGTAACCTTTTCATGTTTAGAGCGTCTGAAAAGAGCTTAAAGAGGACTCCATTTTGAGGAACGAGTGGTGTCTAAGGTAGCAATTGGTTCTGGTTGTTAGGACTCCGAATTGACCACTTTGACCTTGTATTTTTGCTATAATATTACCCTCTTCAGTCCATAAGTTGAAAGCTTTTGATTATATAATGACCTAATCATTCCAAGGTATGAAGCAACTCTCCTCATTACTATATGTTTAATCATTCATTACATATTCATGTTATCTTTATAATTAATCTTTGGAGAAGTTAACCAAGTTGCTAAGTAACCGTTGAACTGCCTAAAGTCTGCAGAAATTATAGTTCGTAGTTGCTGCAACACCAGAAACAACAACTACGCAGTTGCTGCAACACCAGCACCAACTATCTAAAGCAGGGAAAACGTTATACCAGAAATGACAAACAGCAACTATTAGAAGATCGGCAGAGTTCCATGCTAACACAGCACAATCAACAACTGTCCAAAAAGGGTAAAACACAGTTACAGTTGCTAAGGAACAACATCAGTTTACTAAATCAACAACAATGATGAAGCGACAAAGGATAGTACAAGGATTCCAAGAAGACGGTTGAGGTTTTTTTACCAGCTGTGTAACAGTAAGAGACCCAAGAAAGAATACACCGTCACACTATTGTAACGACATCCTGTAACAAGGATGGACTTCTTATTTTTGACAAAAAGGTTAAACTGAATGAACCATGACGGTCTATTGTAATAGATGTCTCCTCTATAAAGAGGATACATCTACATTAGAAGGGGGGGGGGAGAAAAACAAGTTGTAAGGGAAATTTTGAAAAACAAAAGCAAGTCTGAATCTTTATTGTAACTGGACATTTTGGCAGATGAATAAAAGGTTGTTCTGAGCATCTAATCCAGCGTCTGTGTTCTAGGGAATCTTGTGAGAGGGACAGGGCCCACCTTCCTCACAAGATTCACCCATTTATTTTCTGTTAGTGTGTGAGTGTGTTTGAATTCTGTAGCATTATCTCTTTTGCTGATACTCTGTTTGGATTCTGTAGCATTACCTCTGATAATTTCCTTTTGCTGATACTTTGTTTTGTTAATACTTCACCTGTGATTAGAAATTGCAGTGTGTGTTGGCAATTTGGTTACAGGGGCAGGTGCTGAACATCCTTACCCTGAGGATAGGGTCCTGATCCTCTGCTAACAGAGCAGCCATTATTTTTCTTTGTAGATTTGTATTCTTAGTTAATTGCTTTCATTTCATCTCTGCAATATATTTTAACTACTATAACATAGATTAAGGAGTTGACAGAAGATAGAATTGTGTATACTACAACTTTTAATGCTTTTAGAATTAAGTACATACAATATGAGGTCACCTTTGAAATAAAAGGACTTTCCCGAGTTGACAAATTAATGTGGTACTCAACTGTTTAATCAATAAACAATTCAAGTAGCCAACATTTTGGCGCCGTTGCCGGGGAAGGCGACTAGAGATTTTAAAAGCATTAATGATTTATTTTTAAGAATAACAGGTGCATGAGAGGACGCAGGAAGCCTAATTTCACAGGTGGCAAAGGCGGGGGAGGAAGAAAGACCTTCATTGACGAAATTATTTCAAAGGCCGAGACATCACAGAGGACGAGTTCCCGGAGACCTCAGATCCAGTATTCCTCACAACCAGATCGACAGACGGAGGAGGTACTAGGACTTGAAAGGAAGCTAGAAGTACCAGAGCACACTGAGGAACCGATAGAAGAACCTGAAGAGACAGAAGATACTGAAGATAGAGCAAGTGATTTAGGAAAAAGACCAATGGAGGATAACAGAGCAGAAGAAAGGGGGGAAAACTCACTCTCTACCCTCGAGTTCCCTATTGGGGAGCTCCCAAGTGGGGCAACCCCTATGAAGAACATTCCACTTTCAACATTACCCAACTTTCATGGGTTATCCTCTGAAGACCCGGATGAATTCCTCTTTGAATTTGATATACTATGTAGGAGTTATGATTATGTGAGCCCTAATCAGAAACTAAAACTGTTTCCAGCAACACTGAAAGGGAATGCGTTAAGATGGTTTATGAGCTTAGGAGCTCAGGCAATCACTCCCTGGGATCAGATGAAAGAAAGTTTTCTGGCCAAATATCAGGATTACTGCCGAATAAGAGAGAGGAAGGAAGAGTTGTTTAAAATGTTTTAGAAGGAGGACGAGAATCTGGAGGACTTTGTGGAAAGACTGCAATATAATCTCCAGCGATCTGACCACCCTACCACGAGTAAAGATATTCTGAAAACAATACTGTTGAAAGGGGTACGAGATGACTGCTTGGACATGTTAAACATGCTTGGAAAAGGAGATATTTCCAAGGAACCATTTGATGAAATTATCAACCTCTGTATGAGATGTTCAAGAGGAGCAGTAAGCAGACCAAAAAGCAGGGACAACGTATATTCAAGAGTGCAGAAGTCAGCAAGTGGAGGAGCAGCAAGGGCTGAAATAGGTAATTTGTTGGAAGAATTTAAAACTGAAATGTTGAGCTCTTTTGCTTCACAAATTGATGCTCTGTAGGTAAAAACGAAACAGGTAGAAGTAGAAGCTGCCCTGGCTATTTTTTTTTCTAAATGCAGAGAAAAACACCCACTCAGGGAATGCCCACTAGATAAGGTACCAGTCTGCACGATCTGTGAAAAGGACCATGAGACCCAGCAATTCCCCTCTCTGCCGGGAATAAAAGCAGCACTACAGTCAACTGAAGAAGAGGCTTAAGCAGTGTATCTAATGACACAGAGGAGGCAATGGCCACAAATACAAGGTATGAATTCTAACACAGCATTTAGTCGTTGGAATAATCATTCTCCTTTTCAAACGAATTACCCACCCATGAACCAAATGCAGTACCCACCCTTTAATACGATGAATTTTCTACCCATGCAGCAACCAAGTCTTCCTTTTCCTGGTCCTACCATGTGGAATCCTTGGGCTCCCCAGCAATCGTATTTTAATCAATGGAATCCGAACTGGGCAGCCCAGCAGATGCCATTTCCTCAGCATCAACAATCTCTTTCCTTACCATCCAACACTCCTCCGAATAACCAAGCAATTAGACCACAGCTGCCTGTGCAACCTAACCCCAACCCAAATAATAATAAAGCTCTGCAAGTAATTGATGTTCAAAATCAGCCTGTCTCCCCTATGCAATGTAACGATATCCATCTCCATTCAGGGAGAATTGTTGAACCCATCATTGATGACATTACTGACTCCGATAAAGAGGAAGTTGGAAAAGAAAAACCAGCTAACAATAATGCTGAAACAGTTGAATCAACATCTAACAACAATGCTCAAACAACAGATCCGCCATTCCCTGAACATCTAGCTCTCACCAAAACGCTTGAGCAACCTGCTTTTAACCTGTTAGGCGAACTGCAAAATTTATATGTTAAAATTCCATTGTTGCAAGCGCTAAGAGATGTTCCCATTTATGCTAGGACTGTTAGAGATATCTGTATAAAAAACCTGGAAGAAAAGCTAAGGACCCCCTCACAGTTCATGTGATGGGAGAACTGACTGCTTTAATGATAGAAAAAGATCCTCCTGTGAAATATGGTGACCCTGGTCACCCTACAGTAACACCTCAAGTTGGAAAAACCTTTGTCTCTAAAGTTCTAGTAGATTTGGGTGCTGCAATAAACATTATGACGCTTGAAACAACACAATTACTGTAGTTAAAAAACTTTATTAGGGAAACTACAACCATTCTAGAGCTGGCTGATCACTCTACAATTAAACCTGAAGGAGTCATTGAAGACCTAATAATTTCTGTAGAATCCTGGAAATACCCAGCTGATTTTGTGGTGTTACAAACTAAAACAAAGTTGGGGGGTCATCCACTGATTCTAGGAAGACCTTTATCAGCTGTAGATCAGGATCAATGACCATCTCTAATGAGCAGGAAACCAAACAGCTTACCCTTTATCCTCATGCTACACCCATGGTTAATAATGACAATTCTGTATGGGTAGATTATGAGCATGAAGAAACCCAACCTATCTTGACTATCGGACAAGCTTTAACTTTCAAAGATTCTACCGAAGATGAATTAATCAGTAGCTTCATTTCTGAACCTTCTTCAGTCAGCCCAGAAATGTATAATCATTTCACTACAATCTTGGAATCTGAATCTCAGCAGAACCTGAAAACTAAAAATTTATCTCAGACAATAGTAGGCAGCTCCTCCAAAAGTACAACAATAGAAATTGAGCCTGGCAAAACATTAAATATAAATCCTAACTTAACTGATAATGAAAAACAATAGTTAATAAAGTTACTCCGGGAGAATAAAGAAGCATTTGCATGGGATTATACAGACATGAAGGGGATTTCTCCTGAGCTATGCACCCACCGCATTTATATTAAAGAAGGATCCCGCCGTGTCTGTCAACCCCAGCGACGATTGAATCCCAATTTAAGGGAAATTGTGAAGGAAGAACTTCAAAAACTATTGAATGCAGGATTTATATATCCTATATCTGACAGTGAGTGGGTTTCCCCACTTGTAATTGTACCCAAGAAAAATGGCAAATGGAGAGTATGTGTGGATTACAGAGCCTTAAATAAAGCCACCCAGAAAGACCATTTCCCTTTACCATTCATTGATCAGGTATTAGATAATTTGGCAGGTAAGAAATTCTTTTCATTTTTGGACAGATTTAGTGGATACAATCAGATTAAGATTTCACCCCAAGACCAGGACAAGACCACGTTTACTAGCCCATGGGGGACCTTTGCTTATAGGGTTCTTCCATTCGGGCTATGTAATGCTCCAGCAACATTTCAAAGAGCAGTGATAGGGATTTTTTCTGATATGCTAAATGATTCCTTAGAAATATTTATGGATAACTTTACTCCTTATGGAGTGACTTTTGAGGATGCACTACAGAACCTTGAAAGAGTACTTAAGCGATGTATAGAAGCACACCTTGCCTTAAGCACTAAAAAATGTCATATGATGATGAATCAAGGTATTGTATTGGGTCACTTCATCTCATTCCTAGGAATTCAAGTCGATCCATCCAAAATACAGGTAATTCAGACCCTCCCTATCCCGAAAACACAAACTGATGTAAGAAGCTTTTTAGGACATGCTGGATACTATAGAAGATTTATCAAGAATTTTTCCAAAATAGCTTCTCCTCTATTTGTGTTATTAACAAAAAATGCTGAATTTAAGTGGACTGATGACTGTGAAAAAGCATTTAATGAACTTAAACATCAGTTGTCTACAGCTCCCATTTTGAGAGGATCTGATTGGACACTACCCTTTCATATATCCTCTGATGCCTCAGATACTGCAATTGGAGCTGTCTTGGGCCAAAAAGAAAATAGTATTCCCTATGCTATTTATTTTATCAGTAAGAATATGACACCAGCTGAACTGAATTATACAGTCACTGAGAAGGAATTCTTAGCAGTCATTTATACTATCAATAAGTTTCGACATTATATTACTAGCTATATTACTTTTGTGCATATTGATCACTCGGCTATTAAATATCTAATGAATAAATCAGTTACAAATGCTCGAGTTACCAGATGGTTATTATTATTACAAGAATTTGACATCACAATTGTAGATAGGCCAGGAAAAGAAAATGTAGTTGCTGATTTCCTTTCTCGATTAAAAACTGATGAAAATATTCCAGTAGATGATTCTTTTCCTGATGAATATTTATTTGCGGTATCTGCTCACTCACCTTGGTATGCAGACATTGCCAACTATTTAGTTGCAGGAAAATTACCATCGCACCTATCACACAAGGAAAAAAGAAAAATCATTCAGCAAAGTTCTAGGTACAGCTGGATAAGCAGGTGTCTTTTCCACACAGGACTCGATCAAGAAATCTAGGGATGCATTGGTGAAGATGAAATTTATGATGTGTTAAAAGCTTGTCACGATGGCCCTTGTGGAGGGCATTTTGCAGATAAAAGAACAACACACAAGGTACTCAGAATGGGTTATTATTGGCCCTCACTCTTCAAAGATGCAAAGAAATATGTGAAGGCCTGTGATAGCTATCAAAGAATGGGCCAACCTAATCACAGGGATGAAATTCCACTCAAACCCCAGGTAATTCTCGCACCTTTTGAGAGATGGGCATTAGATTTTTTAGGTCCCATTAATCCCCCATCCAATCAAAGAGTGTACATATTAGTGTTCACAGATTATATGACTAAATGGGTAGAAGCTAAGGCACTCTTTAAAGCTAATGAAGAATCAATACTAATATTTTTATTTGAATAGATCTTTATTAGGTTTGGATTGCCTAGAGAACTAGTCACGGATGGACGACCTCCTTTTAACTCTCATGGCTTCAAGGATACACTTCAAAAATATCATATTAAGCACAAAATTACTACACCTTATCACCCCCAGGAAAATGGGCAGGTAGAAAGCACCAATAAAGTCATAGAAGCCATCTTGACAAAAATAATAAAGGAGAATAGAAGAGACTGGTTTCAAAGGTTTCCTGAGGCATTAGGGGCCTACAGAACTACGTGGAGGAATACTACAGGCTTTTCACCTTATGAATTAGTTTTTGGAAAAAATGTTGTTTTCCCTGTAGAGTTTGAAATCAAAACTTTAAGAACTACTTTAGCTGTTAACCTTGACTTGACTAATGCACAGATAGCCAGGTTGCAGCAGCTTCAAGAATTGGAAGAGAAGAGACTGGATGCCATCCATCAAACAACCATGATACAGCAACAAAGAAGTAGGTGGCATGACAGAACCATCAAGCAAAAGCAGTTCCAGAAAGGTAACTGGGCTCTACTCTATGACTCCCGTTTTGAGAATTTCCAAGGTAAGTTAAGAACAAGGTGGTTAGGTCCTTATGAAGTAGATGTTGTTTTTCCAAATGGGACAGTCAGACTTTTAACGATTGATGATAGCAGAACTCCACTATTAGTGAATGGGTATCGACTCCGTTTGTATCAACGACCTGTTTCTAAAGAAGATTTTAAAGCTACTTGCATGGCAGATATACACTATGCTTTCCTGGGGGAACTTGCTGTCCCTTAAAGCACTTAAATTTATGTTCATTTATGTATTTTTTTTTTAAGATTAGATATTCTTTTCAACTAATAATCCCTGCCAAGGGTTGCCATATTACAATTCATTATTTTGTAGATCTTAGTTTTGGAAAATGGCGGAGAACAAAAACTTCAAAAGAATCACTTTGCGGACTTGGGAACATTTTTTGGACCATAAATCAGTCTTTCACCATTTCCCATTGCTGCAACACCATTTCCTGTTGTTGCAACCCAACTCCCCGTTGCTGCAACACCAACTCTTGTTGCTGCAACACCATTTCCTATGGTTGCAACCCACTCCCCGTTGCTGCAACACCACTTTCCGATGCCGTAATATCTTTTTCAGTATTTCTCTCATTTATACTAAAAAAGCACCAGTTTCTCCACTTCAGTCCCCAAGAAATGAATTATTATTTGCATAAAATATACCATTTCCTACCAAAAGAACCAGCCATACACTATGATGATTACAATCCTCCACTATTACTTCCCGTTAGTAATAAAAACCGCCAGTATTCTCATACTTTTAGACCCGCTTTAATCATTATTAATCCAGCAAAAAACAAGACAAGACTTTTCGATGCAGCAACTAAAAAGGTAAAATATAAAGGTATGCATGATTATGCATGGATATTAAATAATAGTTAATGTGGAGACTGTTATAGATCTGATATGAAAATATAAGACAATTCAAATATACCCAAGAAATAACAAGATCTAAATATAGATAGAAATGGTTCACTTTATTGATCAAACCCTTAAGGTAGGGCAACACCATATATTCACTACTTAAGGAAGGAGAACACTCCACAAGCGATATGCTTATTCATACAATAATCCTTGACATCCCTCAATGTGGAGTCTCTAGCCTCTTTATAGGCCTCATACATATAATACCATGGGTCATTACCACGGTTCCCTCAATACCATCTATCTAATACCATGGGCCCATTACATTATTACTAACTACTTGTGGTCCCTTACATGATATGGGTTAACCACCTTATTTGTTACTATGGCCCATCCCATTATTATATTATTCCCTTGGGTACCTCCCTTTGTACCCCATGTTATCCCCCCTAGGTATATAACATTCCACCCCCCTTAACATGTTTCATCCCCGAAACATGAGAAGAACACAAATAATAAGATCTACTCAAAAGAGTAGTCCACTGGTACCATGCACATGCATCTAGCCATCCAAGAGAAAGGTGAACCCTCGATCTCGCTGGTGCCTCGCTCGCTTGAGATGGAAGTTGACCGTGGCAGCTCTTCTGTGTTGATGTGTAGTAGGTGGATCTTCGCTCCTCTATATCTGTCATGCGGGGGTTGTTGTCCTTGTCGCTAATTGGTTGCCATTTGTTGGTTGTTTTCATCCAGGGTGATGTGGGTGATGATATGTTGAAGTTTTAACCCACAGTGTCTTTTTATTTAATTCACCCTACTGTGGTGCCTGCTGTGATGTCTTATCTTCCAATATTACTTCAACCACCGAGCCCTCATCTGATGTATCAACACCTGTATCCTTTTTTGCTTCAGCCTCTATTTGTGTTTGATTGTCGATCATCAATGGCTCTTCATCTGATATGTTAGTCCGTGGAACATCTTCTGCATCAATCTGAATGGACTCTACCTGTTTATTGATGAAAATATTCTGTAATGTAATTTTCTTCTTTTTATACCAGAGCTTCATAAATTTCTTCTGCACATTAATATTGATAGTACCCACGGATTCCATCCAAGGATATCCCAAAACAACATCCATATTATCCATCTCTGAAGTATAAAAATCACCATGCAACACATACTTATCCATAGAAATCTTCAAATCCTTATACACTTGAACATCCTCATCATCCACCTGTGTGTTTTCAATGTATTTTGCTGGAACTTGCAATTTTTTTGCCAAATTAACATTCATAAAATTATGCTTGCAACTAGGATTTATAGATACAATGATTTTCTCCTTCTGAATCAATCCATGAACCTGCAATAAGGAGACACCTGTAGAAAATAACTCCTTACGTGTCTCATTCTCCTTTTTTCTAGTCTGAGACCATTTGTCTAAAAGGACTCTTTCAAATTCTGCATCTGAAAGTTTGGACAACTGCTTGTCGTCAAGTGAGAAATACCATTTATGAGCCTCATCTCTGAAATTAAGCCACACTGAATCCTTCCAATTTTTTTCCCATACCGACTTAGTTTTCTCTATGTATTCTTCAATAGTAGGACCATTATCTTTTCCTGTAAAACATAGAACCGCCATGAAGAGGGTTTTGAAAAAAATTCACTTACTTGGCGAAAATTTGAAATGAACACAATTCCGTCAATATTGCTCAGAATCCCTATTATGACCTATTTTCCGAAATGGAACAACCATTCTGCATCTTCCCATGTGGTAGAAATCCCGATCTAGGCACTAGAATTGCCGATCCACGCTGCAACTGTCCCACCGTCACAAAAAATTGTTGAAAAATAGCTGATTTTAAATCAACGATATCTCCCTTATCCAGACTCCGATTCGACTGATTTTTTTTTTGAAATCGGGTATTTTTTCACAAAGAATCCATATCTGCAATTATATTTTTCAAATTTCGTACGAGAACATCCATATCTGCGCAGAAAATTTACTGCCCAAAAAATTGTCTGCAACACCACTGATTTTTAGATCAACGATATCTCCCTCATCCGGGCTCCGATTCGACCGATTTTTTTTTTTGAAATTGGGTATTTTTCACAAAGAATCTAGATATGCAATTAGATTTTGCAAATTTTGCACCAGAATGTCCACATTTGTGCCGCAAACTCACTGCCCCAAGAAATTATCTGCAACACCACTGATTTTTAGATCAGCGATATCTCCCTCATTCGGACTTCGATTCGACTGATTTTTTTTTTGGATTTGGGTATTTTTTCACAAAGAATCTAGATATACAATTATATTTTTCAGATTATGCACCAGAACATCTAGATCTGCGCCGCAAACTCGCTACCCTGAAAAATTGTCTACAACCCCACTAATTTTTAGATCAGCAATATCTCCTTCATCCGGACTCCGATTCAACCGATTTTTTTTTTGAAATCGGTTATTCTTTCACAAAGAATATAGATCTGCAATTAGATTTTGCATGTCTTGCACCAAAACATATAGATCTGATCTGCAAACTCATCGCCCTCGAAATCCTGCAAAAAATTAAAAAACAATTCTCCACTTTTGTGCCCAAGAAAGTGCTCTGATACCACTTGTTATAGATCTGATATGAAAATATAAGACAATGCAAATAAACCCAAGAAATAACAAGATATAAATATAGATAGAAATGGTTCACTTTATTGATCAAACCCTTAAGGTAGGGCAACACCATATATTCACTCCTTAAGGAAGGAGAACACTCCACAAGCCATATGCTTATTCATACAATAATCCTTGACATCCCTCAATGTGGAGTCTCTAGCCTCTTTATAGGCCTCATACATATAATACCATGGGTCATTACCACGGTTCCCTCAAAACCATCTATCTAATACCATGGGCCCATTACATTATTAATAACTACTTGTGGTCCCTTACATGATATGGGTTAACCACCTTATTTATTACTATGGCCCATCCCATTATTATATTATTCCCTTGGGTACCTCCCTTTGTACCCTATGTTATCCCCCCTAGGTATATAACAGAGACGTTGATAGGACTACCGAATAATCGTACTTCCAATCATATCACTTAGTCGTAGCTTTTGGGGGGGGGATTACCAAAGCGTTTTCATAATTGTATAGCACGCCAACTGCCGCCGCCCTTAAATCTCCCGGTAATATGTAAAAGTCACCTCGTGTCATGTTACCATTTGCAACAGTTTACTCTGGACTGAACTCGGAAACTTGGCTCTGTACTGAGAATTCTCACTGAAACAACAGCTATGGGAGGAAATCTCATCACATACGAACCTGGCACAACAACACTTCTTGATCTCTATCCTGAGGCCTACCAAATCTTCCTGCAAGCGAGATGGCTAGATTATTTTAGGAGACTTCCAGATTTCGACGCACAACAAGTCCTTGAGTTTGCATGCAATTTAACATAGGGGTTTTCCGTCGTTCAGGGAGTACAAATTCCAGTCACAGAGGAAGTCATAGCCCAAGCTACCAGGCTACCATCTAATGGCACGCACTGGTTCAGTAGGAAGCACCTGATCCTCAACGCGCAACAGGATTTTCTTCAACCAGGCGAGCAGGTGGAACCCAAGGGCAGAGGCGTAGCACTTCAATCACTGCCTCAACCATGGCCGAAATTTGCTGAGTTTGTAAAGCAATACCTGACATGCGAAGGCCGGTACCAGGTAATTTACCAGCACGATTTCGTCTTGTTGAATCACTTGAGGCATGGTCAGTTGATAAATATGCCATACTATCTATTGGGATGTCTTAAAAATATGTCACATTATACTGTCAATGCAAAGCATCCGCTCCATTCCTTGAAACACCATCATCTAGCTCAATTATTGATAAATAAAGGCCTTGCTTAAATAACCCCCCTCCCCCCATTAATCCCCACCAAGAGGAAGAAATCCCTCAACTAGAGCAGGAAATTCCTCATCAAAAAGAGGAAATCCCTCATCAAGTTGAGGACATACCTCAGCAGGATGAAGCAATTCCTCAGCAAACAGAGGATACTTTAGAGCAAATACCCCAAGAAATTCCCCAGAAAACTGAAAAAACTCCCCCACAAGTTGCTGAAAATGTACATTCAGCAGTAGAAATACCCATGCAAACAACCCCATCCCCCAATAAAACCGACCCATCCACTCCCATACTTGGTATTTCTATCGACAACTCTGATTATAACATCCCTATTACCCTTCTCAAACGAAAGAAGTAGCAGAAAAATGAAACCCCACCGAAAAGAAGAAGAACTAGGGCTTCGGTCAAGGCAACTGCTATTTCCGCCACTACCCCTATTTTAAAGAAAGCTAGCCGAAAAAGAAAAATATCTGAATTCCCTGCTTCTCTACCCAAGAAGAGGACTCGGTCGTCTGTAACAGCTAAATCCCCTAGCCCCACTCTCCCTAGCTCTCCACCCATGATGTTAAGAACCCGTACTCCCACCAGCCCTAAAAACTCCCCTTCCTCACCCTCTGGGGCTGAGATGCAGAGTGTTCACAGTTTCGTGACATTATCTTTTGAGGCAGCTGTCACACAAGAACCACCTGCCGACACCCAAGGTAATATTGGCCAAGTGACTGCAACACAAGAAACAGCCACTACCCCACCAGGTGACACACAAGAACCACCTGTTGGGGGTATAAATGTTCAAATGAATGCTGAAACACAACCTCTTCCTCCATGGAACCTGCAGTTTAACAAGATCAGCCTACCATATCTGCCCTGCAGGAAGAAATTGAATTTCTGAAATCCCAAGTTCAGGATTATCAGGAGGAAATAATAAGGGTCAAAGAAGCTTATCAAAATGAGAGCAACTTGCACATTTTAGCACAGGTAGCATCTGCAGCAGAGAAGAGTAAAGAGAGTGAGTATATGTGCGCCGAGTGTGGTGAGCTCTACACTCAAGCAGGATATAAGATAGTTGCAGTACCAGTGACTGAAGTCATTCCAGAACCTTCTGATGTTGTAGTTGAAATGAAAGAAGCTGCTGTTACACAAATTGCAGAAGCAAAAACAGAACCACCACAACCCTCTGCTGATATAGAGCAACTTGCTGCAACACAAGAACCAACATGCTCTCCAAAAACAGTGTAGGTGGAAACAGAGCAACCTGCTGTAACACAAGAACCAGCAGGATCTCCAAAAAGTGTAAAGAAAGAAGAAGAAGAACTTGCTATAACACAAGAACCAGCAGGATCTCCAAAAAGTGTAAAGAAAGAAGAAGAAGAACTTGTTGTAACACAAGAACCAGCAGGCTCCCCAAAAATTACAGAACAAGAAAAAGAAGAAGCATTGGCTATTACACAGGAATCAACAGGAAATGGAGAACAAGACATAAAATCACCCCGACATACCCTAACTGTTATGGAA
This sequence comes from Pinus tabuliformis, assembly GCA_031772625.1. Classification (NCBI taxonomy): domain Eukaryota; kingdom Viridiplantae; phylum Streptophyta; class Pinopsida; order Pinales; family Pinaceae; genus Pinus; species Pinus tabuliformis. The sequence continues at coordinate 173,516,988 of CM062819.1, read as the reverse complement.
CAAGAAGAAGAAGCATTGGCTGTTACACAGGAATCAACAGGAAATGGAGAAGAATACATTGAACCACCCCGACCTACTCCAATTATCACAAAACAGAAAATTCTTGTTGATGTCTTTACACAAACTGAATCTCCCTCTGTCAGTGATGCATGCATAGAGACCGCTAGTTTTTAGGAATTAAAGGGAATATGGTGGAAAGAATATGAGCTGTCACAAGGGAAAGCATTCCAACAGCAAAAGGGAATATGGTTCAATTATGCATATAAGAATTGGGAAGCACTTGAGCAGTCTAGAGCTCAGTACAAAGAAATTAAGGAACTAAAAGCCAGACTGTCCCAGCTCTTTGATTTGGTTCAAAGAATACTTGCTACAAGAAAACCTTCCTTCAACTATGCAGCATTTTTTAGGGAATGAATAACATTCTTACAAATAAAGGCAGTTAGAGATGGCAGACCTCATCAGGTAATTACATTAGAACAATTTATTGAAACCTTTGCAGAAGCACCCAAGAATGATCAGAATTTGTTGTGTGAGCTTTATCTCCACAACGAAGCTATGTCTGAAGATAGAAAAATGAATATACTCCCTCTTGTTGGCGACATACAACTCAGAGCTTTCATTTCCTTTCTAGCCAACCAACTCACTTGGAAAAACGCTTTCATCTCAGCACAACACAATGAACAGAACTGCCTCCTTTGGATTAGGGCTGAACCCCAAAATGCAGCTACTTTCATTGCACAACACCAAAGAATGTTAAGTGAACCTGGAATGAATGATCACATTAGGCAACTACAAGCAGTGGTCTTACGAGATTGCCAACACTACGTGAAAACAAAGGCACCTTTGGCTATTAAAGCCAACAACCTATTCTAGGAAAACTGTCCCAAGGAAAGACAGGAGTATCATCCCTACAATCCCCCTAATCTATAGGTAGCAATTTCAAGGGTACCTTACTATGTTAGATGTATGGAACAATGTGCTGAGAAATGGATTGGCTACAGATTTAAATTTCCCCTCTTATAGTTATCTGGTTAGCAATACAAGGGTCAGTTTAGATCATCCAAAAAGGAAGAGGTGGCAATATGGACGCAAGTAGAGACTGTCTGTGGGTTCAGAGACAGGTTTGATAACACCTTCCATAGCTACTGTATCAGTAATTTACATTTTTCATCCCAGTACTCTGACTCAGATTCAGAGTAAGCATTGCATGAGGACATGCAACTCTTTCAGTTGGGGGGGATGTTATGACTCTGAATTGACCACTTTTGACCTTGTATTTTTGCTATAATATTACCCTCTTCAGTCCATAAGTTAAAAGCTTTTTATTATATAATGACCTAATCATTCCAAGGTATGAAGCAACTCTCCTCATTACTATATGTTTAATCATTCATTACATATTCATGTTATCTTTATAATTAATATTTGGAGAAGTTAACCAAGTTGCTAAGTAACCATTGAACTGTCTAAAGTCTACAGAAATTATAGTTCGTAGTTGCTGCAACACCAGAAACGGCAACTACGCAGTTGCTGCAACACCAGCAACAAAAACTATCTAAAGTAGGGAAAACGTTATACCGGAAATGACAAACAGCAACTATCAGAAGATCGACAGAGTTCCATGCTGACACACCACGGTCAGCAACTGTCTAAAAAGGGTAAAACACAGTTACAGTTGCTAAGGAACAACATGAGTTTACTAAATCAGCAACAATGGTGAAGCGGCAAAGGATAGTACGAGGATTCCAAGAATACGGTTGAGGTTTGTTTACCAGCTGTGTAATAGTAAGAGACCCAAGAAAGAATACACCGTCACACTATTATAACGACATCCTGTAACAAGGATGGATTTCTTATTTTTGACAAAAAGGTTAAACTGAATGAACCATGACGTTCTATTGTAATAGATGTCTCCTCTATAAATAGGAGACATCTACATTAGAAGGGGGGACAAAAAAACAAGTTGTAAGGGAAATTTTGAAAAACAAAAGAAAGTCTGAATCTTTATTGTAACTGGACATTTTGGCAGATGAATAAAAGGTTGTTCTGAGCATCTAATCCGGCGTCTGTGTTCTGGGGAATCTTGTGAGAGGTACAGGGCCCACCTTCTTCACAAGATTCACCCATTTATTTTCTGTTAGTGTGTGTGTGTTTGAATTCTGTAGCATTATCTCTTTTGCTGATACTCTGTTTGGATTCTGTAGCATTACCTTTGATAATTTCCTTTTGCTGATACTCTGTTTTGTTAATACTTCACCGGTGATTAGAAATTGCAGTGTGTGTTGGCAATTTGGTTACAGGGGCAGGTGCTGAACATCCTTACCCTGAGGATAGGGTCCTGATCTTCTGCTAACAGATTTGTATTCTTAGTTAACTGCTTTCATTTCATCTCTGCAATATATTTTAACTACTATAACATAGAGTAAGGAGTTGACAGAAGATATAATTGTGTATACTACAACTTTTAATGCTTTTAGAATTAAGTACATATAGTACGAGGTCACCTTTGAAATAAAAGGACTTTCCCGGGTTGACAAATTAATGTGGTACTCAACTGTTTAATCAATAAACAATTCAAGTAGCCAACACCGGTGATGTTGGAACTTGTCAAAACATGTTGATTTATGTGAAGAGGCTGACTAATAAGACCACTCATTGCAACTGTTCCTCAAAAAGGGTAAAACAACTAAGTGAAAGCATATGATCGGCCAAAGAGATGGTGGTGATGGAATGAAACAACCAAGGCTCATCTAATGAGAAGGCTGATAGAATGGCAATCACAAGGGTTAAAATGGAAATGGGTTAATTTTTAGACAAGCTTGAACCATAGGGAACTATGCTTGAATTCACTTTCATGTTTACACAAGCTTGAAATGAAAAACTATGCTTGGATTCAGTTTCATTTTTACTCAAGCTCGAAACGAAAAACTATGCTTGAGATTGGTTTACATGTCCCCAGCATGATGAAAGGGAGAGTCTCCTGTAACCATATGGAAGTCGCTGCAGTGAAGTAGGACAGTTATCCAACACCTTTTTGGCTTCATCCAGATAGGGACAAAGGTGAATGGGGTGATTCCCTTCACATAACCTACAGGGAAACTAAGCTTTTACCATTAGGTGCATGCCCCTCAACCTTTATTACATTTACCTAAGTAGACTAATCGTGGCTATCAGGTGGATGGAATGAAGGTTCTTTTATGAGATCAAATGAAAGACTCGACTGGGATTTTGCGAGATCTACTCAAAGACTCGACTTGGAACTTTGCTTCATGGGACCTTGTTTCATTTTTAGAAGAGCTTGACATAAGACAAGGAATTCTGCTCTGATTCCTTATTTCATCTTTTAACAAGCTCGACACAAGACAAGGAACTATGCTCATACTCCTTGGTTTCATTTTTTAACGAGGTTGACACAAGACAAGGAACTATCCTCAGACTCCTTGGTTTCATTTTTTAATGAGGTTGACACAAGACAAGGAACTATCCTCGAAGACCCTTGTTTCATTTTTTAACAAGGTTGACAAAAGACAACGAACTATCCTCGGACCCTTATTTCATTTTTTAACGAGGTTGACACAAGACAACGAACTATCCTTGGATTCCTTGTTTCATTTTTTAACGAGGTTGACACAAGACAATGAACCATCCTCAGAGACCCTTATTTCATTTTTTAATGAGGTTGACACAAGACAACAAACCATCCTCAGTTAAACTCTCATATTCAATACTATTGGTGATCCTCTTTAAATCAGATGAAGTAGAGGATAACATATTACATGTCTCGACTCTCGCAACTTCCAATGTTCCAGATGGTGGAGGAAGTGTGAAAGTACCCATTAAGGAGGGATCTTTAAAAAGACCTACACCAACAGATTGAAGTGAAAGCGGGGGTCCGTTAACAAATGGAATGCTTCCCATAACTTGAGAACTAGAGGCAAAAAATGAGGTTTGGTCGATAATTGTTATTCCACCTTTATGAGGAAATGCAATCGTATGAAAGTACGTGGAAACAACAACAGCCATAGCATAAACCCATGGTCGTCCAAGTAAAATGTTGTAATCGAGAGGTTCGTTAACCACCTCAATCTCAACAGTTACTCTTTTTCCCCCTAGTTCTACTTGAAAATTATTCAAAATCCCACATGAAGTATAAGTTCTTCCATCAAAATCCTTCAATGTGGTTGGTGATCTTGACAACGTAGGTGACCCCAGTGTTTTCCAGCAGTTCATTGATATAATACAGGTAGAAGCTCCCTCATCTATGATGGTTCGATGAATATTTTTGTTGAGAGCTTTAAATTGAATTAGAAAAGCTAATTGAGCTGATAACTATGGTGTATACCCTGAGTGATTAAAAACCACAAGATTAGAATCTGTTGTATCTACTCCACCGATTGCCGACAGTAAAGCCTGCTTTTGGGAGGGGCAATTTTGTAATACCTCAAGCGTCGACATAGTAGAAGGAGACTGAGCAAGATGTTCTACTATGTTATAATTTTGAGCAACTCGAGCTCGAGGGTTAAACGTTGATTTATGCACAACTCCCTTAGGTGGTTTTATTGTTAACTCTAGTGCAATGGGTAGTGGAATATTTTCCGATGTGGTCGAAGTCGAAGAACCAGGTTGATCAGTAGCCTGATTATTTTACGAAGATGGCAGATTACCATAATATTTACTACGTGTCTGAACCAAAATCTCATCTTTAGGTTTTATAATGGATAACAATAATACTTGGGATGTGGAAGCATTTTTAGTTGCAACCATATTAGTATCCGGGTTCGGAAATGAATGGTTCTGAGTGGTTAGGACAGTCTCTTGTAAAGTGCTTGTCATTACATATCAAACATGGATAATGAGGTTTCTTTCCTGAAGTAGAGGAATCAGATGATTTCTCTTGAGGAGGGTTTTCAATTTTCTTTTTATTTTTCCCTTTCTTCTTGCTTCATGGTTGCTTTTGATTCTTACCTTTGTTAGATGAAATGGCATTAATCTCGGAAGCAGGAACCTCAGATGCATTTACAGTTCGAATTTTGGCAAGTGATTGACCAGATGGTTTACTTGCTATTTGCGTGCTCAAGGAGCCGATCACACCGTCTCCGGCATGAGAGTCCCTATTCGATGATGAAGGTGGAATGGATTGATTTAGGCATGGAACATGTGGAATTTTGTCATAGAGCGTGCCGGATTGCGTGTAAATCAAATCCAAGTATTGGCATGAGCAATCACTTGCTCTTCGGTAACAACTCCACCTTTAGCCACATCCTCAGTGATAGATGGCATTAAGGACTTAATGAAACACTCAGCTAAAAGCTGACCAGGAACATAGGTTTTAACCATGCGACGATAATGACACCACTCATGTATATGATTTGATATGTGAGTAAAATTCGTTTGTTTAAAGTTGGTCAAAAGTTTCGTTCCAGTTTCATATCTGATGGGTAACTGGAAGTGGGTCAAAAAGGTAGTGGCTAAATGGGTGAAATTATTAAAGGAAGCTCTCGGCAATTCAATATACCACTTAGCATCTGAACCAATAACCGTTCTTTGGAAAAGACGGAGTCTTACTGAATCATCATTCAAGGAGTTCAAACCATAAATGATAAGTCATAACAAGATTTGACGGGTCTTCTCTAGGATTTCCATTAAACTTTCAAATATCAGAAGGAAACTTATGACGAATTACTGGCCACCATGGTGCATACAAAATTGGATCATTGGTAAGCCAGTTCAAATCTGGTAATTCTAGAGTTTCCACAAAATGAAATTTCCGATTCAAATTAGGTTGAGCATATTCGGGATAAGATGGAATTGTCTGTGCCATAGGCCTTTGCATGCCCGCATAAGGCAGATATCCTTGATAGGGCAGTGGGACATATCTGGTATATGGATTAAAACCAGGTTGACCTTGCATTTGTCCATAACGGGTTGGGCTTGATACACAGGACCCTGATACACTTGATATTGTCCTTGCCTAGGTTAAGTTTGGAAAGCAGGCCCATACTGAGGTTGGACATTCTGAAAGGGAGGTTGTTGATACTGTGGTTGCTAAGGTTGTTGGGGTATTGGTTGTGAAGTTTGATATTGCCCCCCAATGCCAATTTGACCAGGCTAAGAATAAACTAAACCTGTAGCAACTTGAGTCACTCTAGATAATGGTACACTAACCTGAGGTAATTGTACCCCAGAAACAAGCGGTTGTTGCATAACAGCCTGAGAAGTTTGGGTTTGCTGACTCAAAACTTGAGGTTGTGAGGCAGCGAAACTAACTTGCACAGATTGAGATGCAATAGTTTGAGCTTGTATCTGTTGTTTCATTGTTACGATAGGTTGGGTCAAAATAATCGACTCAGTTTGCATAGGTTGTGTTGGATACACAGGCCTTGGTTGTTGTGGCATGATTGGCTACCACTAACAGACTCTCATTTCAGGCTGACTTGAAAACGGCGGGACATAACCTTAGGGTTGTCCTCCTTGATAGGGAGGATGTGATGAATAGGCATATTGTTGACCATATGGTGGCAGTCCAGTGTTAAGAGTATATACGAGTCTTTGTTCACTGAATTGCCCAGTTTGATACTGATAAGCATGATCAAACTGTTGTCCTTGATAAGAAGAACCAGGGAAAATTCCTGATGACAACATGGGTGAAGACCACGAAAAAGAAGAAACCCCTGAGTGGATTCTAGACATAGACTGGTAACCAGCTGGGACGGACGACTGTCCATATAAATGTGACTTAGGTGTGGTAGTAAACATCGAAGAAGTGGTAGCAAAGGATTTTTCTGCAGCTGCATCAGATGAAGCAGTCTGGGATGTTTACGATTGTTCTGCCATGGTTAACTGACCCAAAAGTTGACCTACTGAATCAAGTGGTATCCCGAAGGTAGCAGCAGAACAAGGAAGAGATTCAAAATAAAGATATAAACCAGGCCCAAAATGATGTGGAGTCCCAGGGGTAGAATCTTCCTCAACTTCTTCCTCTACAACAATTAATCCAGGTGGAACGATTTCACTGTCAGGTCTGAAAAAGACTTTTGGTGTTAAAGATGGAGTTTCAGGAATTACAGATGACTGAGGTATTTCAATAACAACTTCAGAAGGTTCAAGGTCAAAGTCCAGATGTTCTAGTAAAAGAACTTCAGTTTCAAGGGAAGGTTCGTGAACAACTTCAGGTTTAGAAATGTCTTCGGTTTCAACTGCTATGGGTTCTGGATCAAATTCCAATTGAACTAGTTCAAGTTCTGAAGTAATTTCTGGTTGATCAACTTCAAGTTGTGGACCAACTTCAGTTACTTGTTCACTTGTTTCTGTTATTATTGCCTCAGGTAGTTCAGTAACTTCTTCTTGTGCAACAGATGTACCAGAAATAGTTGGAGTAACTTGAGGCTCAGTACTAGCCATGATAGGAAACTTTGGTAATTCAGATGAAGTACCAGAAACTCTTGAAGTACCAAACTTAGTTTTATGAGTCTACCTTGACCGGATGGGAGTCACTTTCGGTGGCAAGGGCGGTTTGCTCATAACTCTCCTCGAACGACGGAGTGGAGGTTGATCTTCCTCCAGAATTGCTGATTGTTCTTATCAACCTAAACTCAACTAAGGAATAAGGATGTTATTTGTGGTCAATTAACTTTTACGACACTAGAACATAGCTTTGTTTTTTCATTTTTAAAGAGTTGAGAAAAAACAAAATATGACTCTAGTCACTTTCGATGTTTAATGAGCTTGAAAGGACAAGTGCTCAGATGAACCTTTTCTTTTAAGGAATCGAAAAGGAATGAAAGTGACTACTCTGGAGATAATAGATAAGAGGGTTTACCAAACTAATCACAAAACTGCAATATACACCTTGGTGGTAAATGAAAGAGAAATTACCAAGGATTTACTGTATGGTAGTCAGTCTTCCCGAATGTTGTGTTTGGTGCATTGTGATCGGTGAGGTGGCAGACTCAGCTTCCTAGGGATAAAGGATTTAAACCTATTGGGGTCTCTCACTATATACTCGACAGCACAGAGAGCACAAGTCTGTACTAGTACTTATCAGTTCAGAAAGGAGGAATCACCCAACCTCAATGAAAACGACAGCCACTAGGTTTTAAGACGTCGGAACATGTCTCTAGCCTAGACACCTCTAGATTTTTGTGTTAAGTTCCAATGTGTTATTAGGTTAATTGAAGTAAAATTTAGGTTTATCTTGCTTAAGATTTTCCTTTGAGGTTTCACCACGAGATGTTTTCCGAAATTCCTAAGAATGCAACTAGAATGAGAAGCACTCTTTCCATTTATTTTCAACAATGAAAATCCTAGCTATAAGGGATAGAGCAAACAAGTACTTTTTGGATCAAACAACAAAGAGCACAAACTAATGCAATTCCCTAAACCATTCCTTTTGAACACACAAACTCAAACTCTAAAATGCAATTGCATGTATTTCTTTTTCTTTTCAGTTCTTCTTAATGTGAATGATGCATTCAGAAAAACTAATGCACAACAGATTCAAAAAATCTTTTCACAAAAATGTTGATTTATGACAGTTTCTCTTAAAGGGAAAGGAATACTAAAAGACACTTCCAACTTCAAAGAAACGAAGATTTTCGACACTTTTAAATGAAAATATGAATCATATGCACAAATAGACCAATCGATTATTTATGAAGGAAGACTTTACGACACTTCATTTTTGACAAAACAATCGATCGAAACTATTTTTTGACAATGGAATGCAAATGATAAAACAAATACATAAAAAAATTCAACAATCCAGTCTAAATCAAGTCGAAATAAGGAAACAAAGACTGTTTTTAGAGACAAGACCTCATCTATATCCAACAGGTAATTGAAACAACTGAAAATTGACTAAAGGTTTCAGCTCTTAGATGGGAAAACTGATCCTAAAGGGATAAGCATAGGCCAAAGTTAGGGACAGTGTGATGCATCACACTGTGTCTATGCAGAGGGTGCAATGTGTCAGTTACAGAGCTACGTTGATTACATGATGACAATTTTATGCTCAAAATTGACTCAATTTTCAGTGAATTGGACTTGAATTCGATGAAAAACAGAGGGTACAGTATGTCAAAGTGTTTTAAGAGATTGATAAGATACTACAAGGGATAGGATCGATCCCAGCAGAGTCGCCATTTTTTTTGGGCAAATTTAATGTTTCTTCAAATGACTAACCCCTAGACCTAGTAGCTAGTCTAGAACAACAGCCAAAGTAATTCCATTTCTTTTCCTATAGCTAACAGATAAAAGAAAGAGGAACAAAAGAACCAACTTGTATCTCTCACTTGATCCCTCTTCCCTTTGACCACTTTCACCGCTCCCTTCTGTACTTAACTCGCTTGGAAGGTACCTACACACAAGCCGAGATAGAAAACCATCAAAGCATACATGTTGATCTGTTAAATAAACATATTATAGAATCAAAAGTACAATATACATCATATAACACATGAATGGGAAAAAGCATAAAACTCTTTATTGATAGAAGGAAAGATTACAACCCATGTAGATGCATGTTCAATTCAGTGTCATCCTTCTAGCTTCAAACCCTTCTCTCCTCATGAAGCAACAATTTGACATGATAACATTACTCTCTCTACTAATCTCATTCAAACAACATTTCCTTAGCTCAAGAAGTTCCAACCTCTCTCTAACTAGACCAACCTTTGAATTCTTGGTACATTTATAGTTGAATGGAGGAGGTTAAGCCATTAATGGCTCTCATGAATGCTTTGCCAAAATTGGGAAGTGGTTCCATGGAGGAAGGGATAATTGATTAAGGTTCATTCATCTCCTTCCTCATCCAAAAGCGATCTCAATCCTTCTGGAAAAATCCAGAAGCATCCATTGGATGAGGAATCCAATGGATTCATTTCAAAAATTCGATGGATCTTGCTCAGCGTAGGTACAAAAAAGGCTAGGTGTGATGCATAGCACCCATACAATGCAGTTCTTGCAATGCATTGCAGCCAGATAGAAGGCCACCTGCGCTAATCGCTCTAGGGACATTTTTTGGATGAATGGTGTCATGAAACTCTTGGGAGGCAAGCATGATGTAGGTTAACTTCATTAGGGAATGAAAACAAATGAATTAGGGGTTGATGGACCCTAATAATACAGATCTAGAAGTCAGGGTTGATGTGCCCAAATTTTCCTGTAACAAGTATTGAAGACTTAGAGGGTTTTTATGGTTCATTTTGGATCACGCCTTCCCACTAAAAAGATTTTGGACCACCAAAAGTTGGTTTTTAAGCATCGATCAAGTGAGGATACAACTTCCTCACTTGTCCAATTTCTATCCATCGTGCATTGCTTGGTTTTGAACCTTTGAGTCCAATTCTGAGGTACTCAACATCCCCTCTACACTTAGTTTTCCCCTTTCTAGAACTGTGTCTTCCTACAACTCATTGAGATATTTAGGCAACAGATCATGAATAGAAGGTAACTAACTTTTCTCTTTGGGATCTTCAGTCAATGAAGGTTCATACAGACTCAAGTTATTTGTATTAACGACTGAATAGATATGCATATAAGCTGGCAAATCAAGGCGAAAAGCATTTTCTCCAATTTTCTCAAGTATCTTGAAAGGCCCATAACTTATTGGCTTCAGCTTCTTACCTTCACCTTGCATTCTGTCTTTGTTGATGTACAGCCAGACTTGATCACCAACTTGGAAGCTATGCTCAATTCGATGCTTATCATGCCTTGCGTTGTACTTGGCCTAGCTTCTTTCCACCTACTCCTACACTGCCTAGTGAATTTCTTGGATCTGTTCAATGAACTTGGTTGCTTTATCCACATCAGTGTGTCCATCAACTGCTATGTCTTTTCCAAAGACAAAATCCAAGGGATACTTTGGTGTAAAACCGAAACAAGTCTCAAAAGGAGATATTTGAGTAGAAGATTGCTTGGCACGATTGTAATCATGTTGCACATAACACAAATATTCATCCCAAAGCTTGGGATGCTTGCTACAATATCCCCTGAGCAACTAGATCACTGTCCTGTTGACCACCTGTGTTTGGCCATCTATTTGTGGATGAAATGTTGTGCTCTTCTGCAATATGGTGTCCATCAGTTCCCACAAACTTGACCAAAACTTCCCAACAAATCGGGAATCTCGATCAGATACAATAGAAGTGGGTAACCCAAAATGAACCCATACATGCTGAGAGAAAAAATTCATTGTTTGTTCAGCTGTAACCTGCTTGTTACAAGGTATCAAAATACACATTTTTCTGAACCTATCCACAATAACATATAAATAATCATGACCTTTTCTAGATTTTGGCAACCCCCCAACAAAGTCCATGGAAACACTTTCCCAAGGACGAGAAGGAACTGGAAGTGGAGTGTACAAGCCTAATTTTCTATTACTGGGCTTGCTTTTAGCAAACAAGTACACCCTTTAATATATCTAGAAACTGTTTCATGCATTCTTGGCCAATAACAGAACCTTTGTCGCTGTGCAACTATTTTACTTACACCAAAATGACCTAATATGAGAGAAGTATGTGCTTCTCGGATTATGTTAACTCTTTCAGTTTGTGGAATGCATAACTTTCCCAAATGATATAAGAGTTGGTCCTTAACATAATAATCCAATTCTTCTACTTGTTTTCCATGACTTAAAGTTGCATATACATCTTTAAAATCTACATCTTGAGCATATTGGTCAATGTAGCTTTCATGCATTACTGAGTTATGTTTAAGTATAGTAGATGTATTTATGATTGGTCTTGATAGCATATCTGCAACCTTATTGTGTATGCCTTTCTTATATCACATGACAAGATGAAACTGTTGTAGGAAACCCATCCACCTATAATGTCTTGATTGATGCAGTTTAGTTTGTGAGTGCAAATATTGAAGTGGTTGATGATCTGTGTGTATGATTGTTTCTTTTCCCATTAGGTAATGTTTCCACTTTTTCACACTCTATACTAATGCATATAATTCTTTATCATATGTGGGATAATTAGAAAATGTAGAATTAAATGTCTCAGAATGATAGCATATGGGTTTACCATGTTGCATCAACACTGCTCCCATGGCATAGTCACTGGCATCTGTTTCAATCTCAAATGGTCGTTGAAGATCTGGCAGTGCTAGTACTGGTGCTGTACTAATTTTTTATTTTAAGGTGTCGAAGGCTTTCTACTATTTGCCTCCCCACTGAAACACCTTGTTCAATCCTATCAAAGCATGTAAGGGAGCTGCAATCAAGGAAAAGTTAGCAATAAACTTTCTCCAATATTGTGCTGCTCCTAGGAAACTCCTAACTTCTATAGCAGATTTGGGTTTAGGCCAGTTCAAAATGACTTCAACCTTAGAGGGATCTATCTTCAATTCACCATGCCCTACAATATGACCCAAATAATTTAAAGATGTTTTGCCAAATTCACATTTTGATAACTTCACATAGAGATTTTCTCTTTTCAAAACATCTAAAGTCTTCTTTACATGTTGTTTGGTCAATTTAGTGTCCTAAATTTCTCTACATAAATTATCAATCCGGGTATCGTAAACTGATGAAGTGTGGTGCACTGTTTGTGCTAGGTAACCCTTCTTACTTCATTGTTTTTGTGTTTTATGTTGTTTTGGGGGTTTTTGTTTTTTTATTACCGAATGATTTACAATGTAATTATTGAAAACTTGAGTCTAACTTTTGTAAGGACTACTCAAAACCTAAAAATGAAAACAAAACTTTTAAAGAAGAAATGAAAATAGAGCTGAGATAGACTTGGAAGCAAATCTTAAGCAAGAAATGAAAACAAAGTTTCTATTCATGTTTTACCATTATTTCCAAATCATGATTTAAGAACTGAAAGTGAAATTTATAACTGATGCCTAACTAATTACAGAAATAAAACTTAATGAAATACTTAGTTACTCTGCCTCTCAATTTTGGGAGAAAGTCTCCTTAGGATGACATTTCAGGAATTTTGTACTTCATTAATCTAATAGAAAGCAAATACAGAGATGTAGCAAAGACTCATTGCATAAATGAAATGCTCAACCACTTAGTTTAGGATGAATTATCAACTTGAAGGGTTTTTAGAGACATTCATTAACACCATGAGTTAGTCATCTTAAAAAATAAAATGGAAAAGACAGTAAATGACACTGATCAGTCTAATTGAAAATGTAAAGACTAGTAAAACAGTGAATGAAGAAAACTAGATTACATTACTGAACTTCATCTTCTAACTACTGATAAAAACTGGAAAGAGATCAAGCAAATGGAAGCTAGTCTAAATTATGAACACTGTTAATAAGAAAATGATGAAAACTTCATTATAGACATTGTTAGCAAGAAAATGATTATAAACATTGTGAAAGAAAATGATGAATTTACAGTTAACAAGAAGAAGAAAAATAACATGAAATGAAACCTTTTCAGTGCAGGGGCCCTCTGCAACTGATTAGGCTACGCTTGCTCAATCAACTCAAAGGAAACTCCTTCAGATTCTCATAAAACATGCGGTCTTCATATTAACAACAGGGACACAAAATGCCTAGAAATTACAGAGTTCAGAATTTGATTTCATAATAAAACTATTACTATCATTACTTAACTTCCTCGATTCTTTACACAGGTATTTATAAGAAAACCATACAACTGTTTGTGGAGAAAAATATGCTACAGTCAAAACACGTAGAAGAAAGATACATGGAATTTCTTCCTCGGCTGTTGGAGACATAAATCCAAGATGGTGGCTGTTGGATTCGGTTGCACAGGTGGCTGCTGGAGTCCGTAGGTTACGGTAGTTGTTTCAAATAACACTTCCCATCACTGTGAAATGTGTTAATTAACCACGAAACAGAGTCCTGTTACCTTCGATCTCTGTGTTTGACTTCTCCATTGACCGTAGTCTTATAACAACTTCCTTGTCGACCTGGGCTAGGTGTATAGGACAGGGTCCATGTCACGATGATTTCCAAGCTGCCCATGTAGTTAGTTTCTCCTTCTGACATCTGGAACCTGTCAAGGCATGAATGTAGCTACGTAATAGCCGACTAGCTGTAGAATAGGCTACATTCCGTAGCTAATATACAAAAATTTATTCAAACAACAAAATATAAAAGCATAATATGTGAATCACAAAATGTCCTCCTTAAGATGGTATATACTGATCATTGGTGATGAGAATGCATATTTCTGATGGAAAAACAATGAAAAGGAATGAGAATAGTTGCTAGGGAGAGAGTAATCTTGAGACTCAACATACCCCCACTGCAAAATTATTGCATGTCCCCATGCAATCTTGCCAAAGATTTGAACTCTTTTTTTTATTGCATCTGCTCAGAAACTTCTACCAATACATCTAACTTCTTCCTCTTGCTCTTCTTTGAAGTGACAACCATCCTTGGTTTCTTCATGAGAAGTTTGTATTTGAGGTTGATCACTGTCTTGTTCAAGTTCCTATTCTTCCTCTTTAACTTCCGATTTTTCTTGTATCATAGGCCTAGGTGCAGTATGGTATTGTCATGAATGGCCTTATCCAATTTTCTTTGTTCCTTTAGGGCTTCATTTTCTTTCTTAATGTGCCTGTTCAATATGTCTAACTGATAGATTTCCTGTTTGAGTGTGTCAGTCAGAGGTTCTTGTGGATTGATAGGTTGTTCTGGATTGGATGAGGAACCTCAATCCCTTGAGGCATTTTTCTTTTCCAGTGATTCTATGTAATAATAAATTTTTTGTTGTATTGGATCTATTCTTGGGGATCCTCTACTAGGACTTCCTTCAAAATATTGTCTAGGAGAGTTTTGAGGACTGTATGTAAATGGAATATTTTCAGGTGATGATACTGGTGTTTCTCCTTCCAAATTGATGAACTTTGTTTCCTTTGATGACACCTTCTTTACCATTCCTTTGAGCCTAGAGCTTCTTCTAAGGGGTTTTATGTTCTCCTCCTTTGCACCATTTTTCTCTTTTCCTATCTTTTCCTTCCCCTTGGTTTGTCTCTTAATCTCTGTCAACCTTTCAAAGATTGGTTGTTCATCATCTGGATATTCAGGTGCGTTCTCAGTAATTCCACCAACTTTCTGTTTTATCTTCTTCCTCTGCTTGATTTTCTTTCTGATCTCTGTTAATTTTTCAGATATTGGTTCTTCTTCATCATTTTTCTGTGCTGAAGGTTCAGGGTTGCTTTGAATGGTGAGATTGGTCTTCTTTCTCCTACTCTTTCTAAGACTATCTTTTTTAGGAGATTCTGGTGTCTCTTGGAAATGGTTTCTTATTAGAAAGTTTTCCCAGGTGTCCCCTATTTTCTTTAGATGATATTCAACCAGGATTTTGACCAATCCATGGTGGTACATGGTTGTTTCCAGAGATTCTATTTTCTTCTGTACATTTGAAGCCATTCTCCTTAGACTATTTAGGAGGAGGAAAGGGAGGTTGATGTCCCCATTGTCTAGAAAGTTCATCAATAAGCGTATATGATAAACATACATACATCCAAATCTTCCCTTACAGGTAATAAATTTTTGCAATATCAAAAGCATGCTTCTCCATTTATTTTTGAGTGTTGAAATAGGGATTCCTTTCCTAAACACAATGACATCCATACCTAGGTTCTTGAGGAATACCTTCCATAATTCATTATGGAATTCTTTGTTTTTGAACCACCACTCACAAAGTCTTGGTAGTCCTATAGCCTCTGCTATGTAGGATTCTGTTATTGAAAACTTGATGTCCCCAATCTCCACTTCTGTACCATCAAAGGATCTAGCAAAAGATTTCGTGATCTCCTTATGATATCAATCAAAATTTTAAATGAACTTGAGCCATCCAGTCTTCTACAACATCTCCTTAAGTTGGGGATATCCTTCCATGAATTTTTCTCCTACAGGCTCTGCCCTGACGATGAGTTCCATGGCCTCTATTTTGTAGATTTTACTACCCTCAAAATTACTCTCATTGTCTATAAAATGAGTGCTATTGAGAAAATGGAATGACCGTGTGTATGGAAATGAAATGAATGTGTGTAGAAAATGGAAACACTGTGTTTATGAAATGGCTGCGTGAATATGAGAGTTGGCATGTAATAAATAGACAGTCAGGGATTAGAGAGTCGTAGATAGGTAGGTCACCTCGTTATCTTGACCGTTAACAAGTGTAGCAAGTGCAGTTGTGGAGGACCGTTTGAGTACAAGTTATGGAGTTTGAAGCGGAGATGTGATGTGAAATAATCATCAATACCATTTGTCATTAAAGATGGAAGATATGGCGGAGACATCATGGTGGTCAAATCAAATGATGGTTAATTAAGGAGACATGTGATCATACATATTATACAAGCTTATGTTTTCAAATTTCTTTTTGAAATAAATTTTTGCATTTACCTTTGGAACCTTTACCTTTTGCTTGCTAAAATTTTCCTTTGATGTTGAACCACACGTGCCTTGAGCATGATTGGTCTTCAAAAATTGTTGTTTCCTTCAATTCCTTGCATTCAAGATTTTATTATGAACTGTACACTTGTGCCTGAACTGTTAAACAAATTGTAGTTGCAGAATCAGATTAGCTACAGAACAGAATCAACTGCAGAATAGAATCAGCTGCAGAATGTGAAACAGAAAATGAAATATGGCTTATGGATTATGAATGAAATGGAAATGGCTATGTAAGTGAAATGAAATGAGATGTAAGACAAGATGATAAATGAAATGGAGATGGAATGAATATTGAAGAAGGAAAAACTGAAAATTTTTATTGATGAAATATGACAATGGGATGAAGTGAAACTGCAAAAGTAAAATAGAGTGAGGTGAGATGAGATGATAAATTTTGCAGAATCTAAACTATAGAGTGTCTGTGGCTTTTTTTCACTACTTATTATAGAAAGGAAATGGAAAATATGGGGTGTTAGAAGCCTCTGATTTTCACCCTGTATTTTCTGTATAAGTATGCCAATCAATGATTGGTTTTCAACCTTATACAAATTATTATTATTATTATTATTATTATTATTATTATCATTATTATTATTATTATTATTATTATTATTATTATTATATAGGAAAAATAAATACTAAGTTAGTGGAGAAGAAGGATTCTTCTTCACTAACTTCATTTCAGAATTGTCTTGGAAGATCTTAATGAACTCCTCTTTTGAGATGGGTTTCTGATATATCTTTAATCTATGACTATTCACAAGAAGAGAAGTTTTATTTTCATCTATTGTTCTAATCCTCACTGCTCCATTACTAAAGGCTTTTTCAATCTCATATGGCCCAAGCCAATGAGTTTGAAACTTCCCTTGAAAATCTTTAAACTTTGAATCAAATAACTGTGCCCAATCTCCCACTTGAAACCTCTTGTCCTTGATGTATTTGTCATTCCATTTAGCCCTCTGTTGTTGGACTATACCAGTCCTTTGAACTGCATCTTGCCTGATTTCATCAAGCTCATTTAATTTATCCAACCTATGCTTTTGTGCCTCTGATAAATCTAGTCCTAATTGGACTGCCATATTGAATGTTCTGATTTGGAACTCTATAGGGAACATGACTTGTTTCCCATAAACAAGTTCATAGGGTGTGTGTCTTGTTTTGTTCCTCCATGTATTTCTATAGGCCCATAAGGCTTCACGAAGCCTTTCTGCCCAATCTCTTCTATGTAGATGCACAATCTTGGTGAGGATTCCTTCAATCACTTTATTTGTAGATTCCACTTGACCATTTGCTTGTGAATGATAGGGAGTAGATTTTCTATGCTTGATCTTGTATTCTTCCATAAGCCCTTCCACCATGTTAGATGTGAATTGAGATCCCTGATCTGTCACAATTTCTCTTGGAACACCAAAACGAGTGAAGATGTCCTCAAAAAGAAAATTAACTACATATTTTTCATTAGCGAAACATAATGCTTTGGCTTCCACCCATTTAGTGACATAATCAGTGCATACCAATATATACTTTTTCTGCTTAGATGGAGGATTAATTTGTCCAACAAATCAAAGGCCCACTTTTCAAAGGGTTCGATGAATACCTGTCTTTGTAATGGCATTTCATTTCAGGAGGCAGGTTTCCCTACCCTTTGGTAGCTGTCACATCTCCTGACATATTCTTTAGCATCTTTGAAGATAGTTGGCCAATAATATCCTAATGAAAGGATTTTATAGGTTGTCCTCTTGTCAGCAAAGTGTCCACCACATGGCTCATCATGACATGCCTTAATAATCTCGGGCATCTCATCTTCCCTGACACACCTTCTGATCATAAGATCTCGCCCTGTTTTATACAATTCGTTAGTGATCCATGAATATCTTGCACTTTCTTGAATAATTTTTCTTTTCTCTCTAGGAAACAAATGTGAAGGTAACTTCCCTGTGACCAAGTAGTTAGCAACATCTGCAAACCAAGGAGTTTGAGTAGTTACTGCAAAAATATATTCATCAGGAAACTTATCTTCAACCGGAGAATCTTCTTTGATATTCTGAATCCTGGACAAGAAATCAGCAACTTTGTTTTGTTTTCCAGGTCTATCTAACACAATAATGTTGAATTCTTGCAAAAGTAAAAGCCATATTGTAATTTTGCCATTAGTAATAGGTTTATTCATCAAATATCTAACTGCAGAGTTATCTGTATGAACAAAGGTTTCATAGCTTGTTATATAGTGTCTGAACGTGTTAATTACATGAACAACAATTAAAAACTCCTTTTCAGTCACAGTATAATTCAACTCAGTGGGAGTCAAATTCTTACTTGTATAGTAAATGGCATAAGGAATCAAATATTTTGGTCCTAATACAGCTCTGAGAGCTGTATTGGAAACATCTGTTGAAATATGGAAAGGGAGTTTCCAATTTGGACCTCATAAAATGGGTGCTTCAAAAATTTTTGCTTTCAAGGTTTCAAATGCCAACTGGCAATCATAATTCCAATTGAATTCACAATCTTTGGTAAGCAATTTGAAGAGTGGAGATGTTGTTTTAGTGAAGTTTTCTATAAACCTTCTATAGTACCCTGTAAATCCCAAAAAACTTCTAACATCCTTTTGGAAATTTGGAATTGACAATTTAGAGATGACTTCAACTTTAGATTTGTCAACTTTAATCCCATCTCCTGAAATGTGATGTCCTAAAACAATACCTTTTGTAAACATCATAAAACATTTTTCATGGCTTAGTGAAAGGTTTTTTTCCTTACATCTTTTAAGAACTTTTTCCAAAGCTTCTTCAAATGTATTCCCATGGACTGTAATATCATCCATATATACCTCTACACAATTGTGTATTAGATCAGAAAAAATTCCTAGTACTACTCTTTGGAATGTTGCAGGTGTATTACATAACCCAAAAAGAAGTACTCGGTAGGCATAAGTTCCCCATGGACAAGTAAATGTGGCCTTATCCTGATCTTCAGGTGCTACCTGAATTTGATTATAACCACTAAAACCATCCAAGAATGAGAAATACTTCTTACTTGCTAATGTATCTAACACTTGATCTATAAAAGGCAAAGGAAAATGATCTTTAAGGGTTGCTTTATTCAGTTCTTGATAGTCAATGCACACCCTCCATTTATCATTCTTTTTAGGCACAATTACCAAAGGAGAAACCCATTGGCTATTTGAAATTGGGTAGATGAAGTTTACATTTAGTAATTTTTGGAGCTCTTATTTCACAATCTGCCTAAGATTTGGATTCATCCTTCTCTGAGGTTGTCTGATAGGTCTACTATTTTCCTCAATATAGATGTGATGGATACAAGTCTTAGGATCAATGCCTTTCTGTCCGTGTATTCCCATGCAATGCAATAGAATGTTTTTGTAATGTTTTGATTAGCTCTTCTTGTTGTAGTTTCTCAAAGTTTTTGTTTATGTTCAATGTCCTACCTAGAAATATTTCAATTGTAGAGCTACCAAAATCTTCCATAGAATAGAGAGACATCTACCTAGATGACAAATATTCAACATTAGTTTTTTCTTGAAATTGCTCATGGTCATATTTTGAAGATGATTCAAAATTTTCCAATTTGTTTAAAATTTGACTATCTTCACTAATTTCTAAAATAGTAAAGAGAGGTTTAATATCATATTCATCATCTATCCATTCTTTGTCATCTATTTTTGTGATTGCTTTTGCTGGAGGATATAGAGTAAATTTCTTTGTTGAATTACCATCATAAATATAAATGTCACCAGATCTACAGCTAATAAAAGCATCAGCTGTGGCCAACCAAGGTCTTCCTAATATGAGTGGATGTCCTCCTAGATTGTTCTTGGGAGTTAAAATTATGAAATCAACAGGATATTCCAAAGAATCTAGGGATACTGAAATATCTTCTAACACACCATCTGGATTGATTACTGATCTATCTGCTAATTGCAGTAAGGTAGGTGTGTAAAGAAGATCGGGAAGTTTAAGCTACTCCATAGTTTTTTTACTCATGATGTTTATTGCTGCCCCTAAGTCAATCAATGTATTTGGAATTTCAACTCCATTGATATGTGTTTTCACGATTGGACTTCCTGGATCCACATATTTTTGTATGGCAATTTTTCCCATCATTATGTCTGCTATTTTTCCTACCAGGTGAATTCTTTTTGTTTCTTTTGCTTTTCATCCTGGTTTTTTAATGCTCAATTCCTTTATTGTTTTGGCTAGAATTGGATTTTCTCTAATGGCTTGTAGCAAAGGAATTTTGATACAGACATTCTTCAATTCATCTAGGAAATCATAGTTGGGCAACAAGATCCGTTTTTCTACCCCTTTATCAATTTGTAGTCTTTCAGGAAAAGGAGGTGTAGAAGTAGATGTTGGCTGCTCAATGATAGGAGTTGTGTTCACTGATTCTTTTTTTTTTTCTTTTTCGATGTTTTGGTTTTGGGGAGATGTTCCCTCAAAACTTTTGTTGACCTTTAGAGAATCTTCCTCAGAACTATCATGTTCCTGAATAACTATAGATGGTCTTTCCTTTTTTAATATCCTTCCAGATCTTAGTTGAACATCATTAAGATCTAGAGGAGTAATCATGTAAGTTGGAAATTCTTGTCCTTCTACCATGTAAGCATTCTGAGGGTTTTTATTGTTAGGGTTTGGTAATGGTTGGGCAGGTAGCTGATTTGGTTTCTGCTGAAATGGCAGCAAGTGTTGAGGATTTTTGTTTTGTTGTGGAGGTTTTTGTGGAAATGGCAATGAAAGCCAAGGATTCTGATTTTGAAGTTGTTGCTATTGATTTTGTTGTTGAATGTGTGGGGGAGGATAATTCTGATATGATGGAGGATATTGATAATATTGAGAAAATCTCCCATAAGGATTTTGTACTCCCTATGCCCACGGTTGAGATTGAGGTTGAGGTTGAGGCCAAGGTTGCTACCAAGGATTCTAGTTTGGTGGGGGCTAAAGATATATTTGATTGTTAAATCCCTGATTTTATGGCCCCTGCCAAGGTCTTCTAGCAACAAAACAAAGAGGTTTTGCAGAATTTGGAACTGTTTCCTCTTGAAAGAAAGCCTTAAGACCTGGGATTGAAGGACAACCCTTGGTCTCATGACTTTCTGAGCAAATCATACAAGTTTCTACAATTTTTGCATCTAAGGGGAATTCCCTTAGAGCATGTTTTTTTTTTCTACATTTTGGACAAAAAATGGCTAAAGCATCAGCCTCGGTTTTCTACTTGTTTTGTATTTTAAGGGTGTCTAATTGCTCACTAAGGCTCCCTAGAATGTCAGTTTTAAATTCATCAAGCATATTACCAATTTCTGCCCTACTTACAGATCCTGTTGCAGATTTGTTTACTCTAACAAGAGAAGGATCTCTTGGCCCTTTCCCTATTTTAGATTTCCCTCTTGAGAGATGAACACACAATTCTCCTATATCATTTAATGGAAGTTAAGAGATATCTCCCTTCCCCGTCATGTTAAGGATATCTATCCACTCATCTCTAATGGCTTTTAAAAAAAGATCTTTCAATGTTTCTTCATCTAAATCATTCATCTTTGCTCTTTTCAAATTATAGTTGAACATCTCAATCAAATCTTCTAAGTTTTCATCCTCTCTTTGCATTATTTTGAACACTTCATCTTTGTGATTGGTAGGCATGCAATAATCCAAGTACCTATCCAAAAACGTTTTTTTCATGTCATTCCATGTTCTAATGGACTGAGTAATTAACCCCATAAACCATTTCAAAGCAGCTTCTTTTAGTGATGAAGGAAACAATTTGAGTTTTTGAGAATATTCTAGATAGTCATAGGTTCTGCATAAGACTTCAAATTCAAATAAGAATGTTTCAGGATCCTCACTTTTCAACCCATGGAAGTTTGGGAGGATAGAAGGTGAGATGTTTTTCATTGTGGCATTTGTTTCCTCATCCACTATAGGGAATCCAAAAGAATTATCTATTTCCCTATTTCGTCTGCCTCCTCCATTATTTCCTCTACCTCTTCCATTATTTCCTCTACCTCTCCCTCTACCCCCTCCTCCAAATAGTGAGAATTCTCCATATTGTTCTTCTTCTGCCATTATAGTTTCTTTAGAATCAGTATAGGGTTCAACCTACAATGTTACTTCCTCCTCCTCTGGTTCTTCTATTAATGGAATATGGGAGAGAGGTTCTACTTCTTCTTCCTCACCACGTGTTCCTAATTCTTCAAATACAATGTGCTCTCTTATTGAGGTGAAAAAGGCTATTCCTTTTGTTGGAGATTCGAAATTTTTCTCTCCTAAGACTGCCTTGGTAGATGAAGTAGGATATTCTATTGATTGGATTTTTGCCCTTGGAATTTTCAGGAGTCCTATGGCTGGGAGTATGAGTTTGGGATGGAGGTGTATCTTTTCTTATTCTTGGTGGAGTAGGTGGTGTTGTTGGAATTGAACTTCTGCCCCTATCTATAAATCTACCCCTAGAATCTCTTTCTCTATGCATGTCATTTTTTTTTAATATAAGAGATAAGGCTATCTAGTTACACTTCCTCGGCAACGGCGTCAAAATGTTTGGTCAATTTAGTGTCCTAAATTACTATACATAAATTATCAATCCGAGTATCGTAAACTAATGAAGTGTATTGCACTATTTGTGCTAGATAACCCTTCTTACTTCGTTGTTTTTGTGTTTTATGTTGTTTTGGGGGGGTTTTGGTCTTTTAATACCTAATGATTTACAATGTAATTATGGAAAACTTGAGTCTAACTTTTGTAAGGACTACTCAAGATCTAAAAATGAAAACAGAGCTTTTACAGAAGAAATGAAAATAGAGTTGAGACAGACTTGGAAGCAAAGCTTAAGCAAGAAATGAAGACAAAGTTTCTATTCCTGTTTTACCATTATTTCCAAATCATGATTTAAGAACTGAAAGTGAAATTTGTAATTGATGCCTAACTAATTACAAAAATAAAACTAAACGAAATACTTAGTTACTCTGCCTCTCAATTTTGGGAGAAAGTATCCTTAGGATGACATTTCAGGAATTTTGTACTTCATTAATCTAACAGAAAGCAAATACAGAGATGCAGCAAAGACTCATTGCATAAATGAAATGCTCAACCACTTAGTTTAGGATGAATTATCTACTTGAAGGGTTTTTAGAGACATTCATTAACACCATGAGTTAGTCATCTTAAAAAATAAAATGGCAAAGACAGTAAATGACATTGATCAGTCTAATTGAAAATTTAAAGACTAGTAAAACAGTGAATGAAGAAAACTAGATTACATTACTGAACTTCATCTTCTATCTACTGATAAAAACTGGAAAGAGATCAAGAAAATGGAAGCTACTCTAAATTATGAACACTGTTAATAAGAAAATGATGAAAACTGCATTATAGACATTGTTAGCAAGAAAATGATTATAAACACTGTGAAAGAAAATGATGAATTTACAGTTAAAAAGAAGAAGAAGAATAACATGAAATGAAACCTTTTCAATGCAGGGGCCCTCTACAACTGATTAGGCTACGCTTGCTCAATCAAATCCAAGGAAACTCCTTCAGATTCTCATAAAACATGCGGTCTTCATATAAAAAAACAGGGACACAAAATGCGGAGAAATTACAAAGTTCAGAATTTGATTTCACAATAAAACTATTACTATCACTACTTAACTTCCTCGGTTCTTTACACATGTATTTATAAGAAAACCATACAACTGTTTGTGGAGAAAAATATGCTAGAGTAAAAATACGTAGAAGACAGGTACGCAGAATTTCTTCCTCGGCTGTTGGAGACATAAATCCAAGATGGTGGCTGTTGGATTCGGTTGCACAGGTGGCTGTTGGAGTCCATAGGTTAGTTGTTTCAGATAACACTTCCCATCACTTTGAAACGTGTTAATTAACCACGAAATAGAGTCCTATTACCTTCGGTCTCTACGTTTGACTTCTCCATTGATCGTAGTCTTATACCAACTTCCTTGTCGACCTAGGCTAGGTGAATAGGACATGGTCCATGTCATGATGATTTCCAAGCTGCCCATGTAGTTAGTTTCTCCTTCTGACACCTGGAACCTGTCAAAGCATGAAGGCAGCTGTGGAACAACCAATTAGCTACAGAATAGGCTGCGTTCCGTAGCTAATATACAAAATTTATTCAAACAACAAAAAATAAAAGCATAATATGTGAATCACAAAATGTCCTCAAGACGATATATACTAATCATTGGTGATGAGAATGCATCTTTCTCACAAAAAAACAAAGAAAAGGAATGAGAAGAGTTCCTAGGGAGAGAGTAATCTTGAGACTCAACACATGCTTCAAATGTTCTTCCCATGTTTGACTAAAAACAAGAATGTCATCTAAATATACAATTACAAAATCATCAATAAAAGGTCTGAGTAGATCATTCATAACGCTCATGAAAGTGGCAGGAGCATTAGTTAAGCCAAAAGGCATAACCATCCATTCATACAACCCTTGCTTTGTCTTGAAAGCAGTCTTCCATGCATCTTGTTTTGCAACTCTAACCTGATGATAGCCACTATGCAAGTCTAACTTGGAAAAATAAACTGCTTCTTTCAACTGATCTAATAGATCATCAATGCGAGCAAGAGGATAACGATACTTGATCGTTATTTTATTCAGTGCTCTATAATCAATGCACATCCTCCACGAACCATCTTTCTTTCTCACCAGTACGATTGGAGATCCACATGGTGATGTGATTGGTCTTATGAACCCTTTATTGAGCAGCTCCTGTACCTGCTTCTTGATCTCTGCATTCTCTAAAGCGGATAACCTGTACATTCTGATGTTAGGTAATGGAGCATCATGCTACAAATGAATATCATGTACTATTTCCCTTTTGGGTGGCAGACCTTTAGGTTCTTGAAATAGGGTATCATATTCCGAAACAACTTTATCTAAATCATCTTTTTGTTTAGCATCACAGCCTTCAAATACATTGGTTTTATCAGGGTTCTTTTCCTTTACAACCATTAGTAAAAATTTCTTGCATGAATTTACAATTCTTTTCATCTGCCCTGAGTTTATGAGAGAATAGTTAATTTTGAGTTTATGAGCTCTTACAATATATTCTATTCCATGTTTAGTGAGTTGATACTTATTTTCTTTCTATCATACAAGTAAGGACTTCCTAAAACAATACCACATATATCCAAGGGAACTATATCTAAATCAACCTCATCTACAAATGTTGACCCAATACCAAACCTAAGTTTACATTGTCTACTCACTTGTAGCTTTGCTTTATCACATACCCAACCTAATGGATATGGCTTCTTGTGAGGTGTTGTTAGTAATCCCAACTTCTTTACAATTGTTTCAGAAATCAAGTTTATTTGTGATCCACTATCAAATAAAGTATCATTCTTTTGGTGCTTGGAAATAACTCTAATATGAAAAATCTCATGTCTTTTCCTCTCATTATCTTCATTATCAATAGATTGTGCATAATTACTTATAGATGCTTCAGAATATTTACCTTTTATACCTATGGTTGTGACTGTTGTTTCATCACCTGAGTCTAACCCTAAGTCTTTTTGAATAGTAGTAGCAGTATTCTTCTTCTTATCACCGAACTTCTTAGGTTTCAGCTCCAGATGCAAAGACCAGCATTGTTCATCATCGTGCCCATCCTTCTTGTAGTGAGTGCATGAAGGTTTGTCTTTTTGTATAGCATTTTTCTTCCTCTCCTTCCATTTTAGGTTTTTCTTTTCCTTGTTCTTTCTTGCAGAGGGTTTTGATGATCCCCCAATCTCTGGATTAACATTCTTGCCTCTAGCATCTAGATGTGTAGCCTGAACTGATACATCATCTAGGCTAGTGGGATTAAACATGAGAATGGTGTGCTTCAGATAGCTATGCAGACCACCTATATACTTCAACAAAGTTTCAGGTGAGTCTAGAGAAATGCCTAGAGTTAAAGCTCTTTTTCTAAATTCCTGGGTATAGCTTTGTACACTTTGGCCCTTTAATTGGCGAAGAGTTTTCCAACTCATCATTTCTTGATACATATAAGCTAGAGGATAGAATTGTTTTTTGATGGCAGAAACAAATTCGTTCCAGGTAGAAAGAATTTTACCATGTTTCTTCAGATCAACTTGTGTCTTGCCTTCCCACCACACTAGTGTAGTTCCTCCAAGGATAAGGCTAACCAGTTGAATCTTTCTCCTTTCTAAATCAATGTTTTACACCCTGCAATATACATCAATCTGTCTAATCCAATTATCTAGCTTTTCTTCATTTAGTTCTCCATCATAAATTGGCAAATCAAACTTTACATATATTTTAATCAAATAAGTTTTCTTCTTTTTCTTATCAGGGCTAGGAGATGAGGAGGATGAAGGAGATGATGGGGTAGATGGTGGAGAGGGCCTCTCTTCTTTTCCTTTGCCTTTTGGATGGGAAACTAGAAGAGGTTCCTATGCTCCTTTATCTGGTTGAGGTGCTGAAGGGCTTTCACCTTGACCTTTCTTAAACTCCTGATACATCTCTTCCACCATGTCTCGCATGGCCATAAAAATTTCCATGAATTGGGCTTCTGATTCCCATGGATTTTCTTCTGCCATTCTCCTCTGAGAATAGACTCTCCCAATCTATGGATTAGCCTCAACAGGTTCTCCTTCTCCTAGTTTGAGCTTTGACCTAGTTAGAATTCAAAATCCAACACAAGCTTGTCTAACCTTAACACAGCCAAAAACCAAAAGCTCTGATACCACTTGATCTGATAATGAGATCTTAGATTATTGTTACACAGTAATTTGTCACTGTCTCCCTGTCAGTCACCCTACTGTGTCAGGAATTCACAATAATCAAGTTCATGCCTTCTGAACTGGCCAAAAACCCACTTTTCCAAAGTTTTCCTCATCAGCGTGTCTGTTTCCACAATATACGCGATGACTGGCGCTTCATAACAGATCGCGTGCGCTGCCAGCGCGGAAGCACACGACTTTTCCGCGCTGATCGAATTTCATGACCAGCGCAGCCTCTGTTTGTATTTACCTGTGCTGACATGGCCCTTTCCATTATGTCTTTGCGATGTCAGCGCGCCAGACCAGTTATGCACCCGCGCTGATCCAGTTTAGGCGAATTTGTTCCAACAGCCAGCCTTCCAGATAACTCCAGACTTGGTTGTTGGCTTTGTGGGTATCGCCTCCCTTCTATGGCATGTATGTTTGACCCTTTGCAACTACTTCCCTTGAAGATAAGCTCATCCTTCCACCATTCAAGGAGACTCCTTCTCCTATATAAACCTCTACCATTACCATGAGCAGCTAGTTTTGGAATAGCTTGGATTGTGTGGAGCTTATAGTGCTCAGATTGCTGCTATTATAGGTAGTTGGTGTGATAAGTGTGGAAGTGCTTGATAGCTTAGGGAAGGTTGTTTTGTGTTGCTTGTGTGAGAGAGAGAGTTTCTTGTCTTGGGAGAATCATTTCCAAAGGTGAATGCTTGAGACACTTGCTGACTGGCCCCTCCTGAGAAGGATACCGACGTCAGAACATTTGGTTGTACTCTTCTCTGCTTGATTAATAATAGATGACTACTATTATTGTTCCATTCTCATTTGTCTATGAAATGGTTAAATGTGAATTACATCCTTTTTGACTGATGTATGGTTGCTTTTATTAGATTTCACACTTGTGTTTGTTTCCTCTTCGTGTGTGCAGGTGTCTATTCGTGGAGATCGTGGAAGATCGTGACCAGCCAGAGCGGAGGAGCGAAGGTGGCATCTCTTCATCAAACAACAGCGCTGGAATCCAAGTAGGTGTTCTTGCCTATCTTTTAATTGCAATTAGGAACTTGCGTAGTAGCATTGACTGATTGTTGCTAGACCCATTCTGGGCTAGTAGGGATCGCCTCTATCCGTAGAGGGGATTTGCCTCTCCAACAATTTGGCGACTCCACTAGGGATCATAGCCTTTTGTCTCTTGTGTCCATTCTTGTGTTTGGATTTGATTGTTCTCTCTTTTCAAGATTTGGGGATTGATTCTCTGCTTGTAGACTTCCTGGGTCCATCTGGGAAGTGTCTTAATTGTTAAAGGGTTTCTACCTTTGGTTTGGGAGTTTTTGCTTTGATTCTACTTGTTTTTTACCCTCAGCGCGGTTTAATTCAAAACAGACGCGCCGACGTCGCATACCTGCTTCTTTGTTTTCCCTGTCATCGCTCCTGTACGACTAACAGTCGCGCTGACCTTGTTTTTGAGACAACGCGCTTAATCCATGTGCTTCCGCGTTGACGGCACAAAGTTGCTGCAGGCCTTCTCTTGTTAGCGCCGAGTTGCTGAAGGCCACCCGCGCTGATCCTGTAGAGTTCATTTTTGCCCAAATTAGCCTCCTGAACTTGTTGCTTTGACTTTCCCCTCTTCTCTCCACTTGGTCTATGACTTGTTTTTCATTGCCTGAACTCTGACGTACTTTTTTACGAAGTCTTGTTCCACAAGGTTTCGTTTTTGCTCATTTTTCGGTTTTGCAAATACCTTACTCTTTGCTTTCGCTGCTTGGTTTGTATCTCGGCCATCACTTTTACAGCTGCTGGATTGTGTTGATTCTCTAATTGACTGGTTGTAACTCTCGTCCTCCGGGTGTTTGCTCTTCTCCATTGATTTCACACTCTAGCCCTAGGGCATCTAGTGGCCGTGTGTGTGTCAAGCCTTCCGTAGGGATCTTGTTCTCTTGTTTGACCAGCCAACTTCAGATTTGTTTTTTACACTTGTTCAGTGATTGTTGAAGTGTTTTTGGTTGTGTTTCTGAGCGGTTTGTGCTTCTTCCTTGTTTGAATTCCTGTTTGTTTTGCCGAGCTTAGATCACATAGCTCGTGCGGAACTTGGTTTTCCCTTTTCATTTGGAGATCTTTTTTGGATGTTTTGGGAACTTTGTGTGCTTTCATTAAGTAATTTGCTTGGTGTTCCTGTTCCTCAAAATTCATTTGGATGCTTTGTGCCATTGAAAGAAAATCAAACTAGTAGCTTTGCTTTCGAGAATTGAAAAGGAAAAGAACATTTCATTGATTCGCATTTTCAAAAGAAAAGTTTCCTTTCCTTGCTGTTAGTTGCATTAGGTTGTTTGATTGCTCGTGTTCGTTTTCTTTGATAAAAAATTATTTACCTTATCATAGCTAGAATTCATCGAACAAAATGGTATTCTTTGGCATGTAGTTTGCATCTAGGTAATTGTGAGAGAACACACGATAGGACCTGAAATCGAAACGTAATTCAAGATCAATCATAAAATGAACTGAATTAACCTAAAAACCATTGGAACTAAACGCAAATATCTAGAGGTCTAGGTTAGAGATGTGTTCCGGCGTCTTTAAACATAGTCACTGTTGTTTCACATTATGGTTGGGTGATTCCTCCTTCTGTGACTCGATAGTGGTCTAACACGGACTGTGCTCCCACGTACCGCCGCGTATATAGGGAGACCCCACTAGGCTTTTATCCTTTATCCATAGGAAGCCGAGTCTGCCGCCTTGTGAACTGTAACGCACCGAACACAGCATTCGGGAAGATTGACTATAGTACGGAAAGTCCTTGGCTCTCATACGATTGCTAAGGTGTATAAGCAGTTTTACGGGTCGCTTGGTAAACCCTATACCTAGAGTCTCCAAAGCAGTCACTTTTGATCCTTTTCGGAATCCCTAAATGAAAAGGTGCCTGTGAGCGTCTTGTCACTTCGTGCTCATTAAACATTCGAAGGAGACTGGAGTCATCTTTTCGTCCTTTTCTCGACTCTTGAAACATGAAAAGGTCAAGTTTGGTTCTTGTGTCTTAAAATTTATTCGGCCACGATAACATCACCTGGTTAGATCTTGTGTGTGATAGTTTTGAGTAGGGTCTTTATCGTTAGTTTCTTTAGGTGTTCTAAGGGATCTTGTCATCCTGGCTGACCCGTCAACTCCCAGTCCGAGTGATCAAAGTTTTCCATCTTCTGTTGCTCCAGAGGTACCAGTTGTAAGCGATACTCTTCCCATTGTTCCGAGTATCCAGCCTATCAACGTACGTGCCCTGGGCGACGAAGATTACATAGAAGATTGGAATCCTATTTGGGAGCCTGACAGCGATTCTACCCCTCGTACTCCTTTTGGTATGTCGTCTCTGATGTCTACTTCCCCCATGGATGAGACATCTCCTAGCACAGGTGAGACGCCCGTGGTGACAGACATTGAAACTCTGATCCCAGCTACCTCTCCAGTCCCTCCACGATATCAGTCAGTGAGGGATAGGATAGCTGCTAGAACTACTTCTACGACTATATGGGATCCTAGTCTTATTGCCACCACGGGGCCCTTTATTTCACGACCTCTTAATAAACCTGTTACTTCAGGTCTTAATACGCCTGTTACCTCAGTTCCTACCAATCCAACCGTTTGTGTAGCGCACTCGACTCCGGCCGTCAGTGCTGTGACAACATCCTCATCTACAAACCCTGGAGCTGGTCCCTCTTACAGTCAGGGCCGGCCAGGGGTTTCGTCTGGAGTCATCGATCCTGCACAAAGTGCTCAGCCCTCTTCTGGTGGTGTTCCAGGAGCAGGGCCATATGATGCCCATGGGCAGCCCATTGTGGACCCAGATTACCAAGGTCCACTCTTTTATTATGATGCTAACGGTCAGTACCTCGAGAACGTTTCATCCCTGCCTCGTCAACCTTTCGTTGAGAACTCGACACCGTTGGACGTTACGTATGATATCATTACTCATACTTTCCGAGGGCGCCAGAATCCTCCCGGACAGCCCCAAGGACCGCCAAATCAAGGCCAGCCGCCTTATGTGCAAACCCCTCAAGGGCAACCACTTTATGGCCCGCCTTACCCAGGACAATCTGGGGGCCTGCAGGGACAACCCTACCCGGGACAACCCTCGGCCGTTGGAGGTCCGTCATTTTCTTATCAGAGTCAACCTTCTGGATATCTAGGGCAACCTAGTACCCAGCAAGGTTACCCAACTAGACAACCAGGGCAGCCTTACATTCAACAAGGCCAACCCAGTTTCCAGCAGGGGTACCCACCTGGACAAACTGGGCAAGTTTATACTCCTCAAAATCAACCAGCAGTCCAGCAGGGATATCCTCTTGGGCAGGGGGGGCAACCCTACTTACCGCAGGGCCAACCTACTGCCCAGTCTGGTCATCTGTCTGGGCAGGGTGGGCAACCCTACGTTCAACAGGGTCAACCCACTGCTCAATCCATGCATCCTTCTAGGCAAGGGGGGCAGCCTGCTATACAGCAAGGCCAACCCACTGCTCAGCCTATGCACCAAGGGGGGCAGCCTGCTATACAGCAAAGCCAGCCCTCTACTTAGTCTGTGCACCCTGGGGGGCAGACGGGCCAACCTTCTATGCAGCAAGGTCAACCCGCTGTCCGCCCTAATCATCCATCTGGACAAGCTGGCCAACCTCAGGGTCAACCAGCTGTTCAGTCGGCTCAGTCATCCATTCTGCAAGGACAACCCTTGGTGGTCCATGGACAACCTGGCACCCAACAAGTTCATCCTGCTGGCCAGCCAGGTCCATCTCAAATCCAACCAAGTCAACCTTCGGGCCAGATGATCCAAGCCCAGCCGGTTCAAGGACATTACTCTGGGCCTCAAACTCAAATGGGTTATCAAATGCAAGGTGGGCCACAGCCTCAACCTTCTTACCAAATGCAGCCTCCCTATCAGGCTCAGTATGGGGCCCAGCATTCATATGGCTACCAG
Source organism: Pinus tabuliformis (assembly GCA_031772625.1). NCBI lineage: Eukaryota > Viridiplantae > Streptophyta > Pinopsida > Pinales > Pinaceae > Pinus > Pinus tabuliformis. The sequence goes on along the minus strand of CM062819.1, from coordinate 173,484,876 downwards.
CAACCCCAGGGGCAAACTCAGTTCGCTCCTTATCAGAATTATCAACAGCCACAGGTCACTCCTTACCAAAATTATCAGTATGTCGCACCTGTAGGGCAATTTGCTAATACATGGGGAGCTGGGGGGCAGACACAGGGACAACTGTCCGCATATGGCCAGAATCCGTATGGACAGAACTCCTATGGGCAAGGTCCCTATGCACCAGGCCCTTTCGGGCCGGGTCCATCTAGACAGAGCCCATGGGGGCAACCACCACCTGGTTGGAACCCTAATGTTGCCTCGAATCCGTAGCCACAAATGTCCTTTAACCCTCAGTTACCGTTTTTAGCAACGTTGGAACTGCCTGATGTGTCCAAGTTAACAAATGATCCTATTTTGCATAATCCATATTGGCCACCGATTCCAACCAAAATACCAGGTGATTGTCCAAAGTTTGATGGAAAAGCTGGTGAAGACCCTCAGGCCCATGTAATGACTTATCACCTTTGGTGTTCATCGAACTCATGGCTTGATGATTCTATCCGGCTCTGCCTCTTTCAGAAGAACTCTCACTGGTTCGGCTGCTAAGTGGTACATCGAGCTGAATTGCGTCATGTTTCAAGATTTCAACTCGTTGGCTATGGCCTTCTTGACTCATTTTCAGTTACCTATTCGGTACGAGACTGGGACGCATCTCCTTACGTATCTTAAACAGGATACGACTACGCACATCTCTGATCATATACATGAATGGAGAAGGCGTCGTCGCTTGATCAAATTTTGGATTCCTGATCAACTCCTGACTGATTGGTTCACGACTTCCCTTGTCCCTAAGATTGCAAAAGACATCGCAATGGGAGTGTGCGTAACTGAAGAGCAAGGAATCGCGCGAGCTCAGTACCTCGACTTAGTGTATTCTCAGTCAGGTACTTTGTATGAGTATTTGCCAGATGCCCCGAGGCCTGGACAACCCAAGGCTCCACCAAAGCCTTCTGTTGATGGAGTCATTGTTTCTGTGAATTCGTCATCAAAGAAATTGGCCGTGAACCCTGGGAAGCAGAAACAGAACGCCTCTAACGAAAATGCTTCTCAGGGCCAATCAATTTCTGGGAGTACCTCCGAGGTAAATGCCGTTCAGTCCACCGCGGCGGACAAATCCTCGAAAGAGAAAAAGAAAGGGAAAGCTAAAGATAAATCTGGACAGCCCAAGCAGGATCCCCCTAAGCCTCCCTCCGAGGAAGGAGCTAAGCGAAAACCTAAGTATCCTTGTCTCATCTGCGATGAGGATCACTATAGCAAGGATTGCCCAAGGCGGTCCGAGGTTAGTCGACTTTTGAAAGGTGCTCCGGGGCCTCCTGTTGTGCTGAAAGAGCCTTTCCCTTCCCAGCAGACCCAAATGGTGGCAGATCCCTCTCAATCCTCTTCCTCGTTCGGTTCTCAAGTGTTCATGGCTAGAACGATTCCCATCCATGTTTCAACTCGAGCGAAAGATTATCCATCTCAAGCCGGGAAAGATCCGGAGGTTCCCTCCAGCGCTCCTCCGTCTAGTTCTGGTCCCCTTCACATCGAACGGCCCAGCACTGAGACGATCCCCCGACCCCCTCCCAAAGGTGTACTTAGGAAGTCATCTTATAACCCCAATGCTCGTGCTGCCCAGCACTATAGCATTGTCGAGGACTTAGCTCAGGCTCCGTCTGCTATGTCCGCGTTAGAAGTCCTCCAGAGATGCCCCTCCCAGAGGAAGTCCTTGCTATCAGCCATTGGTGGCATCGACCCGACAGATTCGGATTTAATTTCTTTTGATCTCGAGGGTTTCACACAGAGACTGCCTCACCAAGTGGCTTTCCTTATACAGGTCCTCATCAATGGCAAAACGATTCACCGTACAGTCATTGATGAGGGTGCCTCGACCTGTATCATGTCTGTTGCTTGCTGGAAGGCTATTGGTTCTCCTGCTCTGAGCCAGTCTCCTACAACCCTAGAAGCTTTCGATGGAAGAGAATCTCGTCCATATGGTATCCTCCCACGATTGCCTATCTCTTTAGAAGGGAAAACCGTAGAGGTAGAGGTTGAAGTTGTTGACGCTAATCTCACTTACAACCTCCTCCTTGGACGAAGCTGGACATACGCCATGCAAGCCGTGGCTTCCTCCTTGTTCCGTGTCGTTCGCTTCCCGCATCAAGGAAGAATCGTCACGGTGGACCAACTGTCCTTTTTTGCTTCTTCTTCTGAAGGAAATGTGCCGTTCGTGGAGCATACCTCCAAGTCATTAGTGAGTGTGGGTGTTGGACTGTTCAAAGATCCTTTCTTAATGGGAGTCTTTCCCCTCCCACCTCCGAATCTCGCCCCTGTTAACATGATTTCAGTACGTTCTGATCCATGGGTTCTTCCTCCCTTGAATCAGGAAGACTCTTGGGGTGATATGATGCCGTTGAGTCCTGCCGAGCTCAACTACATCGAGATTGTCGCTGCATCAGCTCCCCCTCCTGAACCTACTTTTTTAAGCAGTGTTCTTGATTCATATGATCATTTCCCTTGGCTGGGTGATGAGGCCACTTCGGATCCCCTGAAGGAAACATTTCCCTCCGATGAGGCCATCATAGAGACTATGTCTCTCGAAGAGCTCCCTTGGTCAGATCACCACCATCGCTCTTCGTTTCTCCCTCCACATTCGGAAATGGTCACATGTCTCGAGCGGTTTGCTTCATGTGTCCCATCTCTGCCCCTCCAAACACCTATCCAGCTATACCAAGTGTCTTCGGAGGGCAATATGGGTAACATCACGCAAACCCAGCCTATCGACATCTCTGTCAAACCAGGGATTGTCGAGAATATTTTCATTGGAGTCACGTGCACTCCTGAGGAAGTTCAACTCTATACTGCTTTATTTCGTGAATTCCGTGATGTCTTCGCATGGTCTTACGAGGAAATGCCCGACATCGACCCTAGTATTGTAGTGCACGAAATACCTACTTATCCAGATGCTAAGCCTGTTCGTCAGCGCTTACGTCCAGTGCACCCTCGAAAGGCTGCAGCCATCAAGGCCGAAGTCGAAAAGCTTCTTCAAGCTGGTTTCATCTATGCCATCCCCCTCATGGAGTGGGTGTCCAATATAGTCCCTGTGAATAAAAAGCAGGGCACTATCCGGGTCTGTGTTGACTACCGTGATATTAATCGTGCCTGTCCAAAAGATAACTTTCCTACGCCTTTCATTGATCAGCTTATTGATGACTGCGCAGGAAGTGAGATTTATTCGTTTATGGACGGCTTCTCTGGTTATAACCAGATCAACATAGCCCCTGCAGACCAGCATAAGACAGCTTTCATTTGTCCTTGGGGCACCTTCGCTTATAAGAAGCTTCCTTTCGGTCTCAAAAATGCCGGTGCCACCTTCCAGCGTGCGATGTCATATGCTTTTCATGATATTCGACACATCATACAGCCTTACCTGGATGACCTCCCAGCTCATTCAGCTAAGCGTCAAGACCATCCATCTCATCTACGCGAAATTTTTCTCCGCTGTCGACACTACCGTATTCGACTCAATCCGCATAAGTGTGTCTTCTGCGTAGAATCTGGCCGACTACTCGGGTTCATCGTCTCCTGGGAAGGCATCCGTCTGGATCCCCTCAAAGTCGAGGCCATTTTGAATCTTCCTCCCCCTGCCTCTTTGCAGCAATTGCAGAGCTTGCAGGGTAAAGCTAATTTTCTCAGACGATTCATTCCGAATTATGCCGAGGTGGCTAAGGGTTTCACATGGTTATTAAAGCGAGACACACCCTTTCGTTGGGATGCTATCACCCAGGAATCTTTCGAACGCCTTAAAGACCTTCTTGTCTCAGCTCCGCTCTTAAGACCTCCGAACTACCACCGTGATTACACTCTCTATCTAGCTGCCACCGACACCACCATCGGCATGGTTCTAGTGCAGGATGATGATGCCGGCACCGAGCACGTTATCTATTATCTTAGTCGCAACCTTCTGGATACAGAAACTCGCTACGCATATGTCGAGAAGTTGGCATTGGCAGTTGTCTGTGCCGTCCAACGATTCCGGCATTATATCCTGTTGCGCACAACGACCGTGATCTCTGATTGCAACCCCATGACCTACATTTTGTCGTGTCAACTGCTGGGGGGCAAATACTCGAAGTGGATTGTAATCCTCCAAAAGTTCGACTTGGAATTCACTGCGGCCAAGTCTAAGAAATCTCTGGTCTTTGCTGAACTGCTCTGTTCTTTACCATCTCACTCTGCACCATCTCATTCGGAGGAGCATATCCCGGATGAAACATTGTTTCTCATCAGCACCCTCGACCCATGGTACGGGGACATTATCGTATATTTGCAGACGTCTTCCTTCCGTCCAAATGTATCGAAAGATGCTCGACGGTGAATTCGTCACCAAGCTCAACCCTATCGCATTTTGGGCGATACCCTGTACCGCCTCGGCGTTGATTCTGTTCTCCGCCGATGTTTGACTCTCGAGGAAGCTGAGCGGGTGTTGAATGACTGCCACTCTGGTGCTTGTGGCGGTCACATGTCCGGATATGCTACCGCCCAGAAAATTCTTCGTGCTGGTTACTTTTGGCCTTCTATCTTCAAATATTGCATTCTTGCCATTCGTGCATGCCATGAATGCCAAGTATACCACCAGAAAATGCGTGCTCCTCCTGCACCACTGCACCCTGTTGTCACCGTAGGTCCATTTGCCAAATGGGGCATGGATTATACGTCCTGTAACCCTTGTTCGGCCGGGGGCCATGGGTACATCATCGTTGCCGTGGATTATTTCACCAAATGGGCCAAAGCGATGCCTACATTGAACGAAGACGGTTACACAGTGGCGCAGTTTTTATTTAATCATGTCATTACTCGTTTCGGAGTCCCTCAAGCTATCGTCACGGATCACGGAAAGCATTTCCGTAATCACATGATGACGGAACTAACGACCCAACTAGGCTTGCGTCAAGATAGTTAGACACCGTACTATCCACAATCCAATGGTCAAGTCGAGGCCGTGAACAAAGTTTTGATCACTATGCTTCAACGCACCGTCAATACGAACAAGTCTAATTGGAATCTGATGCTGTTCCCAGCCTTGTGGGCCTACCGGACTTCTGTGAAGGACGCCACCGGTTTCACTCCATTTCAGTTGGTTTATGGACTTGAGGCCACCCTTCCCATCGAGTGTGAGATTCCTTTGTTGAAATTAGCTGTCGAGTTACTTCCCAACACCACTCCGGTGGAGGAACGGCTTCTTTACCTAGAACGGTTAGACGAGACTCGTCGTTTAGCTTCTCTGGCTATCGAAGCGCAAAAGAAGAGAGTCAAGGCTCACTTTGACCAGAACATTCATCCTCGTTCCTTCGTTGAGGGAGATCTAGTACTGCTCTATGATCAAGCTAAAGATAAGCTGGGGGTAGGAAAACTCGAATCCATGTGGCTAGGTCCCTATATCGTGAAGAGAGTTTTACAAAAGGGCGCATATGATTTGATTGATTACGAAGGAAATCCTCTTGACAATCCCCGCAATGGGCTGTATTTGAAGAAATATTATGCATGACTTCGTGCACTCAGTTTGTACATACGCGTGTTTAGTGTGTTTTGTGTGCATGATTTCATGTTTTGCTTTGGTGTGAAGGCGTGTTTGCCTCTTATTGTGTTTTCTCCTTCTTGTGCAGATGTCTAGTGCACCTTATGTCGGTTTCGCTGATGGCGCCTGCCGTAGTACTTGCAATTTGTCCTCTGCGGCGTGGGCAATCTATGATCCTCACGGAGAGTTGCTAGATCTTCAAGGAGTCTACCTCGGTCATACCACTAATAATGTTGCCGAATACAGTGCCGTAATTGAGCTACTAGCCGAAGCAGTTGATCTCGGCATTCGTGCAATGATGGTAAACCTCGACTCCCAGCTGGTCGTTCATCAACTCAACGGGCGATATTCCATCAGAGACCAACGTATCCTAAGGTTGTATCTACGTGTCAGATTGTTAGAAAGGAATTTTGACTATATCACATATCAACATATTCCGAGACGATTAAACACGTTGACTGATGCATTGGCAAATCATGTGTTAGACAGACATTTGCGAAATAGATAAACATCATACAAGAAAACATAGAACGCATAATAGAGTAAAGCATATGTAAATAAGATAGTTCCCAAGCATAGTTTGCATGCGTGCTATGTGTGCTTTTAAGCTTGTATTTAAAACATTAAAATACATGGGTCGTGTGTTGTGCAATTCATACATAAGATTACATTTGTACTGAACATTTGCGCAACATAAACAAAACATCATCACATGTAACAAGATCCATCCAAAAATCGGTATGTATATATATATATATATATATATATATATATATATATATATATATATATATATATATATATATATATATATATATATATATATATCGTGTGGCGCACTAAGGCGCTCAAAAATAAGTGTATATGTCAAAAATGGAATCACTGTCCTCAGTACATCCGAGACATATGTCTCTCAAAACATCAGTGGAAATAAACCTAGGCGACTACTGTGCTGGGTTATGCTCTCTGTAGCATACAACCGCTCGTGCCACCTGCCTAAAAAGGCGGTGTATCCTGGGTGCCACCCCCACTGTGTGGATCTGATATTCTATGGGGACTTCCTCGACCCCCTGGTAATCTGGCACCCCCTCCAGTAAACCCTCAAGGTTATGAGCCACCGTCTCCGACGTATCCACTCCTGGAGGAACTAGGGCCAGGGCTCCAGCTCCTTGCCCTTCTCTCCGAGCCTCTGGGGCTAGGCCGATGGGTCTAACAGGTCCCACATCTGCACACCGTGACGTCTATCAAGACATGTACATGAAAAGTCAAAAACATTAAAATATTAAAAATCAAGTGTCATACCTCCGTCATCCCAACGCTCTCCCGTGGGCAGCGGCATGTCAGGATCGTTGCGGAAGTCCATACCGGCATATGGCCAGTCCTCTACGAAAATGACCTGCTGGTCCAACCACTCTCGAAAGTACACTCCCCAAGCCACTGGGCGGCCACCACCCCCGCGCGGCATGATACGGGCCCATCGAGTGGCCCTCGTCTCCCGGGGACCCCTAGGTGGATCCACGGCCATGGTCTGTAGCCGTATGGCTGGCACCCGCTCCAGAATGAGTGGGAGTAAGAGCGACCCGTAGCCAAACTGTTTCGTCTCCCCGCGACGACAGTTGCTAAGTTGCCTCTTCATGCTGTTTGTCACCGTCGTTGCCCAGTTGAACACAGTAGGCTGTAAGCACTCGAGAGCTAGCAATAGATGGGTCTTCGAGGCCTCATGGTTGGCCAAGCTCCCCGCTGCCCGGGTTACCATAAAGAGTATGGTACGAAGGACCATATCAGTCACCGTGGGAATTGACACCTTTCCACTTCGCGATTTTATCGCCTCTGGACACACTCGAGCCATGAGCTGGTCAAGTGTCTCGCCGCTGGGCCGTTGCCCCTCTATGATAGGCATCACGCCCCGGCGCGACAATCCAGTCAAAAAATAAATGTCCATATGGTCAAACTCAATGTCACGGCCTCGGATGGTAAATTTGCCATCTACTGGGTTCCATGCCCTGATCAGGAACTCAAGCAGGTCAGGCTGAGCCCTCAGACGTGGAGTGAGAAAGAATTTCATGAATCCGCACGCCCGCATGGCATTTCGGCAATTCGCATCTGCAAAAGCAGCTATATCCTCGACATCATGGGCCCTCTCTTGCCACTGAAAGGCCATTGCGTCCTGCATGAGCATTAAAAAATATTAGAGTGCTGACTAATGAGTTTTTTACGTTCAAATCTTAAAAAACAAAATTTTACAGCGTCAGCGCGACTGTTTTTAAAACAGTCGCGCTGACCATGGCAGCCCGTTGTTTTTTCCCCAGGTCAGCGCGGAAGAACACTGGTTTTCCGCGCTGACCGGGAAGGTGGTACGTGTAATTTTAATTCGATCAGCGCGGACCCGCGCGGGAAATCCGCGCTGACCGAGAGCGCACCAACGCTCAAAGAATTCGCCCAAACGACCAATTCCCACCGTTGAAATGCTCAAAAAGGGACTCAAAATAGAGCGCATGGCAAGGGGAACCTACCTGGAGCAAGCCGTTCGATGAATGGTGTCCGCACGGGGAAGAATTCGCTCCGTCAACTTCGCAGCTTCACAACGTTCTCAAAGGCTCAATATGGTAACAATGGTAAAAATGACTATTTACCCTTCTATTTATAGTAAAAATGGCTTAATTAACTATAGATTTTACAAATGCGGGTTTTTGTCATGCTTTTACCATGGATTTAGCGCTTCTGTCAATGTCTTATGCCTTTATGCATGTTTTACTATGTTTTTAAACATGTCGAACGGATTTATGCGGGTATTTTTACTGTGCAGGTCCTCATAAACGGTGAAGTCATAATGGTCCTAAATACACTTGGTCCCAAAAAAGTGTCGTCTTTGAGCTCTTTTCTGACATAAATCAAGAAAATATTGCCGAGCTTCCTCTCGGCTCGTTAAAGGGAGTGAGAGGCAGTCGTTTTAAGCTCTTTTTCCGACCGTGTAACTTAAAAAGATTGTCGGGTGTTTGTCATTTCACACTCGTTATTGGCTCTAAAACGATGTGTTTTCGACCGCTTTTTTACTTTTTCGGGTCGAAGGCACTATTTACGAAAAGTAATCCTCGATCGTAATGGTCGGGCGGTTCTTTCGAGCATTGTTTTATACTTTTTCGGGCTCGAGAGACACAACTTTACGAAAAAGGACCCCCCTGGAGTTTCCTTTTCCGCTGTATTTTCAGATTCTCTAAACAAGAAAAGACGCAGAGTTGTTCCTTTGTCAGGCTCGTTAAACACTTGATGACATCGGGCATCGTCGAAATGACACTCTCCAAGCATATGCTATCCCCGTCAAGCTTGTCATCTAAAAATAACCGGGGTACCTGCCAGAAATGGTGGGGAAAATGGAAATGAAATTGTCGCGTCGGCAGTATGTCGCTCTTGAACATGGCACTGGTCTGCATTCGTGTCGGGTGGGAATTTCTCATTTTGTTTCACAACTGACCTCCGTGGGTACGGGTTATCCTATTTGACCTCTCCTTTGCTCATTTCCGTCGTCATCATACCCTCTGCTCATTTGATGTCAAATACTGCCAAATCCACTGTCGTGCCACCGATATGTTCAAGAGAAGTTGACCTCTGCAATAATACAACCTCATATGCTATCTCACACAAATCATTTTACCTCTGTCTCGTGTTGATGATGTGGGAAACATTATGGCCCACCTTCGATCAAGGTCACTTCCTGTCGACTTCAGCTCATTATCCGGGAAGGTGACTTAGAGACTCCCTTCAGGTGCCTTAGAGCCTGCATGCCTCAATGGAAGGTTCTTCGTGTTCGATGCGAGGTTTTCATCATTGGCCTCCGATCGGATGATTCTGCGGGTGTTCGACACCAGCTCATTGATTCACATGCTGCAGATTGTGCCTATAGTACCTTGAGGACCATTGTCATTATTGGTGGTACCTCTCGCGTCTGTTAACAGTTTTCATCACTGACTGGTAATCAGACGATGTTCATGCATGTTCGACTTCAGCTCATGTATTCACAAGCTTGGACTTGTACTTTGTTCGGGTCGGGACGGAGCCCAAGACCTTGGATCTCTGTCTGTTATGGTCCAGGTTGCGATTTTTTGGATGATCATTACATGACTCATTGATGGATGGCTGTGCCCATACCTGAGTCTTCATGGATGGCTGCGACCATACCTTATCATTATTCTGGTCTCTTTAGCTGGGTGGCTGCGTCCATTCCACAGACCTTTTCGCATGTCTTTCGGATGGCTGCGCCCATGCCTAGATTGCATGTACTTGATTATCAGAGATATTTGGTCCTTCCTGGTGGTGTTCCAGTTCGACGAGTTTTGTAAAGCATTTCACCCCTCCCACTCTCTCGGTCTTCATGCTTTAGGGGGCATCTGTTACATAGTAATTTGTCACTGTCTCCCTGTCAGTCACCCTACTGTGTCAGGAATTCACAATAATCAAGTTCATGCCTTCTGAACTGGCCAAAAACCCACTTTTCCAAAGTTTTCCTCATCAGCGCGTCTGTTTCCAAAATATCCGCGATGACTGGCGCTTCATAACAGACCGCGTGCGCTGCCAGCGCGGAAGCACACGACTTTTCCACGCTGATCGAATTTCATGACCAGCGCAGCCTCTGTTTGTATTTACCCGCGCTGACATGGCCCTTTCCATTATGTCTTTGCGACGTCAGCGCGCCAGACCAGTTATGCACCCGCGCTGATCCAGTTTAGGCGAATTTGTTCCAACAACCAGCCTTCCAGATAACTCCAGACTTGGTTGTTCGCTTTGTGGGTATCGCCTCCCTTCTATGGCATGTCTGTTCGACCCTTTGCAACTACTTCCCTTGAAGATAAGCTCATCCTTCCACCATTCAAGGAGACTCCTTCTCCTATATAAACCTCTACCATTACCATGATCAGCTAGTTTTGGAATAGCTTGGATTGTGTGGAGCTTATAGTGCTCAGATTGCTGCTACTATAGGTAGTTGGTGTGATAAGTGTGGAAGTGCTTGATAGCTTAGGGAAGGTTGTTTCGTGTTGCTTGTGTGAGAGAGAGAGTTTCTTGTCTTGGGAGAATCATTTCCAAAGGTGAATGCTTGAGACACTTGCTGACTGGCCCCTCCTGAGAAGGATACCGACGTCAGAACATTTGGTTGTACTCTTCTCTGCTTGATTAATAATAGATGACTACTATTATTGTTCCATTCTCATTTGTCTATGCAATGGTTAAATGTGAATTACATCCTTTCTGACTGATGTATGGTTTCTTTTATTAGATTTCACGCTTGTGTTTGTTTCCTCTTCGTGTGTGCAGGTGTCTATTCGCGGAGATCGTGGAAGATCGTGACCAGCCAGAGCGGAGGAGCGAAGGTGGCATCTCTTTGTCAAACAACAGCGCTGGAATCCAAGTAGGTTTTCTTGCCTATCTTTTAATTGCAATTAGGAACTTGCGTAGTAGCATTGACTGATTGTTGCTAGACCCATTCTGGGCTAGTAGGGATCGCCTCTATCCGTAGAGGGGATTTGCCTCTCCAACAATTATTATTAAGGTATTACAGACTCATGTGCAGGATTTTCCTATATCATTTAGTGCAACGGATTGACAAGATTGCGAATAATATAGACAATGAGCAATTAGAGAAACATAATAGACACACACACATAACACAGCAAAATAATCAAGGAGCTCACCCAAAACTCCTGGGCTACGTCTCCTAGTCTAGCCTTCAGTGGTGAGCTCTCTATTATGTCTTTAAGAGCAAAGTTTTTACGAATTTGAGCTCAATTGAGTCTGAACATAACATGAACAAAACAATAGGGCCAACTTGAATCCCTCAAGTCTCTCTTAGTACAAAGACTCTCCCTCTCGCTCTCTATCTATGTTTTCTCTTTGTCTTAGCACTGCCTGCCCCTGTCTCTGCCATTCTATGGCTTTTAAGCCAATCGGTGCTTGTATGTTCGTTTTCCCTCTCAGGCTCTCTGGTTCTGTTGTGGTCACTAACAACCCCCCCTCTTTGCTCGATATTAGCAATAACATCGAGCAAAGGGGGGACCCTGAAAGAAAAATCCCAAAAATATTTTTTTAAATTTTTGTATTTTTCTCCCTAAGGCTTAAATCGCATCGCAAGGGAAGGCTGAAGCATTACCCAAGCACGGAAAACAAAACTGCGAAAGAGCGATGCGAAATTCATCGCATCGCATGCATCCCAAGCGCTCTCTAAAAAGAAGACCTTCAAGAAATGCCGATCGCCGATATGCGACATCGCACATCGCAAACGTCGCACTAGGCGGCATAAACCATTGAATAAAATCTGCGATCAGTGATCTGCGATGACAGCGATCTGCGATTTGTGATATCGGCGAACCGCGATCTGCGATCTGCGATATGAAAAAACTCATCGCACGAATTCTCCGACATACCCAATAGACCCAAGATCAAGCGCGCGCCTTAAAGGAAATTAATAACCGCATGCTTGAGTATCAAGGAATGATTGCATCGCATTTTTCGAAGAGTCAAGTCATGATGAATGTCAGGATTATGCATTCATTAGAGTTTAATGCTTTCATGTCAATATTTTCATTTCCCTTCTTCTTTGCGTAGACTACAAGACACGCAACTAATATAAATCTATATGCAGGAAATATCTAAAGGAAAAGGGAAAGCGCCAATCAGACAGTAGAGAGAAGATGCCTCCACAAATGGATGCCGCATGCAGCAGGACCATGGATTCCAGACTATAAGCTAACCAGCACTGATGAAATTAGACTATCCAGCACTCAGAGTCAAAGGCGCACAAAAGCAGCGTGTTCACAAAAGATCTTGAAGCTCAGACTGGGTAAAGCAAAAAGAGAAACGCAAAAGAAGGAGGACGCTCCAAAAAAACCTGGAACAAAGAGCAGAAACAATTCTCGAAACAGGGGATTGTCCATACAGCGCGACTCCTAACCCACTCAGTCATTCGCACGACCGGAAACCGGAATAGCAACAGCAAAATCAGTTCGAGAAGAACCTGGGTTGTGCTAAGTATACATGCGGCGAATACACCCAGCTAGAGAAAGGTTTTCGAAAATATCTTCTGGTCTGTCAGAAGGAAGTGCCAGCTCTTGTTATTTCCACTTTTATCTCCCGAGCGAAAGAAGAAGGCGGCCAGCCGACTGTTCCCAGGAAAACGTTGCGCTGTTGATAGCACTAAAGAGAATATACAGAAACGGTCAGAAATTAGATTTAAAGTTTTAGAAATAAATTTTCTTTTAGTAAAGGGCGGTCATTTGAAGCCGATTCCCTAATTTCGTGTAATTAAGATTAATTAGTTAGTAGTATTTAACCCTTCTCATGGCATTTGGCGAAGGGTCCGGAAATCTGTCAAAAAACTTGTCCTCAGAACATGCACTTCTGCACCCTCAGAGGAGGTTTTTGATGAATGGATGGATCGAGATTTATTTATGTTTGCATTTTAATGTCTGTTACTGATGTTGCACTTCTGTACTCTTAGCAGATATTAGAACAAGTAGAAATAAATCATTATTGCTTGAAGTTTATTAGTGAAGTTAGTCATAAATGGTACTTTTATCTCTTGACTAAATTCTGCTAGTATCCCTAAAGTGATATGCAGCTGAGTTCTTTATATGTTACTGTATGAATGTTTGTATTACCATTTGGCACTTCTGTACGGTGGGATCATTTATTTATGCTTGATATATAGAAAACTGATTATGCAATATGCTGTTCACAACTGCTCTGCTTAACTTCTTATGCAGAATGGTTTATCTTTATTGATTTATATTCTGATAACAGTTGAATGATCTTTATTACCAGCTGTTGTTTGAAATCTTTCTAGATCGCATAACAAAACAAAATACCCCGGGTTAGTGTAGACTAGATGTACTGTTTCTCTTCATTAGATTACATTAGCATAGAGTTAGTTTAGCAGTTAAGATTAAGACTAGTTTAGAGAAACCTTTAGATTAATACCATCAAACTCTACACACACACGCGCACCCTTCACATTGGGAAACTGGTCCCATTACCCCCAGTCGGACCCGCTACTCCAAACGGGCAAGGAGCCGCCAACCAGGTTCTGGACCGGGTGGGTATCCCCCTTGTTGTCGACCCGACTTCGGCGCCCTCAACATTTCTGGCGCTAGAAGGAGGGCCGAGCTATGAATGGCGCATAATTCAAAATCCAAATACCATTCTGAGAGCAAATCACCCTCACCAACTTCCCCGACTTCCCCGGTACGACTAATCTCGGAACTAGAAGTCGCTCGGACATCCACCGCTGCTTTACATACTGATACATCAGACCAACTTATTATCGATCCCCCTGAAGTTCAAACTTTGATCCGTAAACTCCAGGGATTCTCTATTTTTACCCAGAAGTCTGATAAATCTAAAGGCAGCCTAACTTCGCATTATAATCCTGCTCATCCCCTGACCCGATTGAAGAGTGAAAAGTTTGGCGTCCAGCCAACTGAAATCCCTCTCCCCACTAGGAAAAGAGCAAGGAAAGCACTCCCAGAGTCTGACAGAGAGACTCTTTCATCCACTTCATCCATTTCAACTCCCTCTCCGGGAAGTCAACCACCCACATCTCCACCTCAAATCACTCATCCATCTTCCACAACCCTTCCTCCGCAATCGTCGAAGATCATAACATCTCCATCTTCTCAACATCAAAGACCATCTCCTACACTTTTGTTAACTAGCAACTCAGTGATGGCCCAATCTCCATGGAACAATCCTGGGGTGGTTTTAATGCCTCCACCCCTAAGTCCAATACCTGCCCACCCCGAGAAATGGCTACCAAAGTTCAATCCAGAAACAGGAATGCTAGCTGAAGAACATATCAATAATTTCATGCTTTCTGTTAATCTCAAAGGAGTTACCAACGAAGATGCCGTGGTCCGACTTTTCCCCTATACAATGCAAGGGACAGCCGGGTCATGGTACTTTTCGCTGCCCTCCGGATCTATCACCAGCTGGGACATTTTTCAAAATCAATTTCTCACCGAATTCGGCGATGATAGATCGACAGCGACACTGATCAATGATTTATCCAATCTTAAAGCTGAGGATAGGGAACCCATTAAGGATTTTAACTTACGATTCAACAAGATCCTCAACAAAATCCCCACTGCTTCTCAACCCAGCGAGGAAGTAAGATGTGAGTGGTACATCATGGCCTTACCTTCAAACTTGCCCATCTTCGTAGATAGGGCGAGCAAGACAACCTTAGTCGAAAATTTGGCTGAGGTGTTAGCAGTTGAAAGACGCGTAGTAGCCCTAGAAAAGAGATCTACAATCGAAGAGCGTAAATCTAAGAAAATCTCTTTCAAAGAAGACACCAAGAAGAAGCAAACGAAAGATCCTTTCGACATGGAAGGACTACAAAAGGTATTAAAGGCCATGTCTAATGAGATGATTGACATAAGAAAACAAGTAGCAGAATCGTCCCCAAGAAAGCCTTTCAGGAATTTCAAAAGAAACCCTCCCATGGAGACGAAGCCACCCAACGTGGTCTCAAATGTGGAATCTGAAGAAGAAGAAGAGGAGAGCACTATCGAAACGCAGAACGACGATGAAGAAGTGGTGGAATTGCAAGGAATGTGGGATTTCATCCTCCCACAAGAGGAAGATCAAGAAGCACTTCCGGTTAGCACACGAAGCAGAAATCAACTTGATCCTCCCCAGAATACCCCAAAACAGAAGGGCGCAAGCCCTGCAGCAAAAGAAAAGGTTGCACCAAAGAAAACAATTGCTAAAACAACCTCATTTAGCCCAGTCCAATCAGAGCAATCACCTCCATCAAAGACACTAATAGCGTCGGATGAAATGGAATATAACATCATCGATGACATGAAAAAGACTAGGGCTAATATCACTCTGTACGAGTTGAGCAAATTGAAACACCAACAGAAAATCATGATGAAAGAGTTACACGCCGTACCTACTACACCTTTACCTACAGCTGTAGCTTCCCATAACATAGGAAGACCTCCAATCAACACGATCAATAAAATCGATCCAAATGACATCGCTCTGATTGGAGGGAGATCTAGATATCATACTCCTCCTTTCCTCCTCACTTATGAAATCTTTAACAGAAACGTGCACAACTGCTTGGTCGATTCTGGTGCTTCAACCAATATTCTACCCAAGTCAATATGTGCCAAACTTAATGTTCAACCGCAAAAATCCGCAGTGCGCATAGTTCAACTTGATCAATCGCAAGTCGAAGTGATAGGCGAACTTAATCAAGTGACCATAAGACTGTCGTCTAACCCCAAGGTATGTCAGGTTATCGACATTCTAGTGGCTGACATCCCTGAATTTTATGGTCTGATTCTTAACAAGGACTGGTCCGAGAAACTCCACGGATACTTTTCAACCGACTGGTCGCACATGTGGTTACCCTTCAACGGGAAACCAAATCAAATAAAGATTGAACGGGAATTGCACCAAAAATACATAGTGACGGATTTGGAAGGATAGAATGAAGCCATAGCATACAACAACAGCATCATAGGCAACTACTCGGTAGACTCTTTCCTCGTAAATTTCAATGCTCACATATCACCATATTTAGAAAATTCAGTTTTGTCCCAAGTTGAAAACTTTTCTCGGACTGATGATTCAAAATGTGTTAGTTTCTTAGATAACCCTGTAAATACTTCTTTATTTTGGAAATTATATTTTGATGGCTCTAAATCTAACGAGGGAGCGGGAGCAGGATGTGTTTTGATCAGCCCAGACGGAAATAAGACCATGCTCACATGCAGACTGGAGTTCGATTGCACGAACAACATAGCGGAATACGAAGCCTTGGTGCAAGGCCTATACAAAGCAATCAGCTGCAACGTCAAATATATTCAAGTCTTTGGAGATTCTGAGATCATCATCAAACAGGTACGTAACACCATACACTGCCTGTCTAATCATTTAAAGCACTATCAATCTTTAGTACAAGATCTCACTGCACATTTTACAGCGTTCAATATTTCGTCAATCCCGAGACTTCACAATGCAAACGCAGACCTATTAGCTAACGTAGCCTCGAGACTCATCCCCTCCGAAGACTTTAGTCCAGATAGGTTTTCGATAGAATTGATTTTTAAACCATCTATCCCTGACAACATCACCAACTGGAGAGTATTCAACGACGACCCAGACATCGTAAGTTTCCTCACCTCCGAAGGATCCTACTCAAACCAGATAATCGACGAAGACTGTCATGATCACCAGATACAACAAAATAGCACTGATAATGCTATACCCAAATCGGTGGTCAAAATAGAAGACTTATATGACTTGAAAAGTCGGTTCAAAAGGTCAGCTAACACCAAACTTTACAGTTCAACTTTGAACTACGAATCAGTGAACCTAGGAACCAATGAGAAGCCGCAAAACGTTAATCTAGGTCAAGGCTTAGCTCCTGAAGAAAAATCAGCATATATCCGTCTTCTACGACAGTACAAAAACGTCTTTTCCTGGAATTACGATGAGCTGAAGACTTACAACACTTCTATCATTCAACACACTATCCCTATGATTGAAAACGAGAAACCTGTCCAACAGAAGCTCAAAAAAATCCACCCCAACTTGGAAAATCAGATAAAAACTGAACTGAATAAATTGTTGAGAGCCAGAATAATCTTCCCGGTCAGACATTCCAAATGGGTATCCAACATGGTACCTGTTAGGAAGAAAAACAGAGATATTAGAATCTGCATCGACTTCCGGAATCTCAACAAAGCCTGTCAGAAAGACAATTTTCCCCTCCCACCTATGGAGAAAATATTACAGGCAGTCGCAGGCTCAGAGTTAATGTCTTTCCTGGACGGATTTTCAGGATATAATCAAGTGTTGGTACACCCAGATGATCAATTAAAAACCACCTTCCGAACTAAATGGGGTACCTACGCGTATCGAAAAATGTCGTTCGGTCTGATCAACGCCGGCGCTACTTTTCAAAGAGCCATGGACATTGGGTTTAAAGGTTTAGTCAATAAATTGGTAGTGATCTACCTGGATGATATAACTGTATACTCCAAGAACCGAAACAACCACCTCAAAGATTTGAAGCAAATCTTTCAAAGATGCTTAAGGTATGGGATCTCGCTTAACTCGAAGAAATCTTTTTTCGTGTTGAGCGAAGGAAAATTGCTAGGATTCATAGTGTCCAAATCTGGCATTCACATTGAACCTGATAGAATCAAAGAAATTTCTGAGATATCCATGCCTCATAACAAAAAGACCATGCAATCTTTCCTAGGACAAATCAATTTTGTGAAAAGATTTGTCCCAGATTTTTCACGTATTATTTCTCCTTTACAAAAAATGATAAAAAAGAATTCAAACTTTAAATGGGGTATAGACGAGCACGAAGCATTTAACTTAATCAAACAAGCCATCATCAACACTCCATCTCTAGCAACCCCAAATTTTTCAGAGCCCTTTGTCTTATACACGTTTGCCTCAGAGAATTCTTATGCTGCGATCTTGACTCAAGCGAATCAAGAAAAGGTAGAAGCTCCGATCACATTCTTTAGCTCAAACTTACAAGGTGCTGAGCTGAAATATTCGGACATAGAGAAACAGGCATATGCCATTTTCAAAGCAATTAAATATTTCAGACCTTTCTTGCTAAAGGCCCATACCAAGGTCATATTACCATTCCCAGTGGTAAGAAACCTCCTAATACAGAAAGATGTGGGCGAAAAGAGAGCGAATTGGATCACCGCCTTGCAAGAATACGACCTCGAGATCAAGCCAGCACACATCGTAAGAGGCCAAGGCTTCTGCAAGATGTTAGTTGGAGCATCGAAAATCCCCGAAAAATCATCTGAAGAGGTACACGCGTATGAGGTAAGCCTAAACGACGCACAATCATTATATGCTGACACCATTTATTTCCTGAAAAACGGGCATGCTCCATTTCACCTGGATCACATCAAGAAGAGACCTCTGAGATTAAAAGCTAAACAATACCAGCTCGTAAATGATTTCCTGTTTAAAAGAAATTATGATTCTGTGCTTCTTAGATGTCTTGAGAAAACTGAAGCCGAAAAGGTTTTGCAGGAACTCCACGATGGACCAGCAGGTGGACACTATGCTGGAGAAGCCACCGCACACAAAATCTTACGTGCAGGATACTACTGGCCCACGTTGTTCAAAGACTCGTACAATCACGTAAGGAAATGCCAAGTCTGCCAAACTGCTGCAGGAAAACAAAAGAAGTCATCCATGCCACTGCAACCGGTTAACATCGAACAGCCGTTCAGCCAATGGGGCCTGGACATAATAGGTGAGATCGTTCCTCACTCCTCTAAACAACATAGGTATATCCTCACGGCAACTGACTATTTTACCAAATGGGTAGAGGCAGTTCCTCTCAAGGCAGCTAACTCTGAAAACATTATTGAATTCATAGATCAGTTTATCATTACTAGGTTTGGATTGCCAATGGCCTTAATATTTGATAATGCTTCATATTTTTCTGGAAATACCATGACTGAGTTTGCGCTCAAAAGAGGGTTCAAACTAAAGTATTCTGCCAACTACTATCCGCAAGGTAATGGGCTGGCTGAATCAACGAACAAGAACCTAATTAGGATTATCAAAAAGACAGTCGACCAAAACCAAAAGAATTGGCATAAAGCGCTGGTAAACGCCTTATGGGCAGACATAATTACAAAGAAAGCCTCTATCGACACTTCTCCCTTTAATTTAGTTTACGGGAGAGAAGTAGTTCTTCCTACTCACTTAGTCATTCCCTCCTTGTCCTTAGTACAATACATTGATGAAGTATCTACTTCTCCCTTACAGCTAAGGCAAATGGAAATAATCAAGCTAGAAGAACAACGAGAACAGGCCAAGAAAACCCATGCTCACCACCAAGCGCTGATAAAATCCTCTTTTGATTCGAACATAATGACCAGAAAAAACTTTCAGATGGGAGATTTAGTTTTGAAATGGGATAAGGCTCACGAAGAAAAGGGCAAACATACGAAATTCCAGAAGCTATGGCTTGGTCCTTTTCAGATCGTAGAGGTCATAGGCCCGTCGACTTTTGTGTTGCAGGACTTGACAGGCAGGAGAGATTCTCTGCCTGTGAATGGACAAATCCTCAAAATGTATTTTCAATAGAAGGTCATCCTTCTATTTTTGTAGGATAATTTTAGTTTTTTTTTTTTTTAATTTTAGTTTTT
Organism: Pinus tabuliformis; assembly: GCA_031772625.1. NCBI lineage: Eukaryota > Viridiplantae > Streptophyta > Pinopsida > Pinales > Pinaceae > Pinus > Pinus tabuliformis. Next base: position 173,465,100 of record CM062819.1, on the reverse strand, counting down.
ATTTCTTATAAATAAGGTTGGTTGTGAATGATCATAAATTATATTCATGAAGAAACATACCATTTCTCTATCAGATTTTGATTTCACTTGTATAAATAGTAAAACTTTTCGAAAAAAATCTGACTTTTATTATTGACAGATAGAGTTAACTTTAGCCTGAATATGATGTTAGTTTCAACTTCACAAAGAAATCTGGGATGAAAGTAACTTTTGGCAAAAATTGTTTTATGCCAACGCAATGAAAAGTATCATCAATAGAAAAATAATTATTCTCTGTAAAATTGCTGTTCTTAAACTCTATTATTGTCGTCCAGAGCTTTCTTAAGGAAAAACAATGACTTCCTCCCTGTTAAGGAAATCGCAGCATCCAGAGAAATAATCCAAGAAAACACTATATCTCAAAGAATGAGAGGTCTCATCACGAGCCAGCTTATCATGATCACAAATATTATAACTTGCTGACTTTGCCACTACTGTCTACCAAAACAGGGCAACGAATCAAGATTGTTGCAATCAAAAGACAAGGGGTCTCATCACGAGCCAGCTTGTTCAGCAAAAGTGTAAATCAAGTGAATGACTGTGTCATAATTTGGCCACCAAACCAAGGCACTGTTCTTTAGAGAATAAAAAATCAAAAAAGAAAGAAAAAGTGTCAAAAGGATTTTTCTCTGGTATGTTGTAAATAACCTTAAACAGGAAAAAGGATCATTGTTGGATAACATGGTAACCCTGTCGAGGCTATGGACGCTTGCGGGCAACAGAGGCTCTACCTACAACAAATGAGCATATTTTACAAAGCCAGTACGCAGAGAAGACCTTATTTTGTCTTTGAAAAGCACTGAGTAATGTCTAGGTGTGAATACAAGAAATAACCCAGAGGGAGCAAACAATCGGAATGAAATAAAAGTTGTGACGAAACATCATTGACGGGATAAGGGGTAATACTCTATCTGTCCATAACAAAATTTAGGCATAAGAAAATTTTTTCTGTTTTGGAAGTGAAAATGCAATAGAACAAGCAGAGATAACTGGTTCTTCACAGTGAATCGCCATTGTTGTGGTCACCAACAAACCCCCCTCTTTGCTTGATATTAGCAATAACATCGAGCAAAGGGGGGACCCTAAAAGAAAAATCCCAAAAATATTTTTTTAAATTTTTGTATTTTTCTCCCTAAGGCTTAAATCACATCGCAAGGGAAGGCTGAAGCATTACCCAAGCGCGGAAAACAAAACTGCGAAAGAGCAATGCGAAATTCATCGCATCGCATGCATCCCAAGCGCTCTCTAAAAAGAAGACCTTCAAGAAATGCCGATCGCCGATATGCGACATCGCACATCGCAAACGTCGCACTAGGCGGCATAAACCATTGAATAAAATCTGCGATCAACGATCTGCGATGACAGCGATCTGTGATTTGCGATATCGGCGAACCGCGATCTGCCACTAGCGATATGAAAAGACTCATCGCACGAATTCTCCGACATACCCAATAGACCCAAGATCAAGCGCGCGCCTTAAAGGAAATTAATAACCGCATGCTTGAGTATCAAGGAATGATTGCATCGCATTTTTCGAAGAGTCAAGTCATGATGAATGTCAGGATTATGCATTCATTATAGTTTAATGCTTTCATGTCAATCTTTTCATTTCCCTTCTTCTTTGCGTAGACTACAAGACACGCAACTAATATAAATCTATATGCAGGAAATATCTAAAGGAAAAGGGAAAGCGCCAATCAGACAGCAGAGAGAAGATGCCTCCACAAATGGATGCCGCATGCAGCAGGACCGCAGATTCTAGACTATAAGCTAACCGACACTGATGAAATTAGACTATCCAGGACTCAGAGTCAAAGGCGCACAAAAGCAGCGTGTTCACAAAAGATATTGAAGCTCAGACTGGGTAAAGCAAAAAGAGAAACGCAAAAGAAGGAGGACGCTCCAAAAAAACCTGGAACAAAGAGCGGAAACAATTCTCGAAACAGGGGATTGTCCATACAGCGTGACTCCTAACCCACTCAGTCATTCGCACCATCGGAAACCAGAATAGCAACAGCAAAATCAGTTCGAGAAGAACCTGGGTTGTGCTAAGTATACACGCGGCGAATACACCCAGCTAGAGAAAGGTTTTCGAAAATATCTTCTGGTCTGTCAGAAGGAAGTGCCAGCTCTTGTTATTTCCACTTTTATCTCCCGAGCGAAAGAAGAAGGCGGTCAGCTGACTGTTCCCAGGAAAACGTTGCGCTGTTGACAACACTAAAGAGAATATACAGAAACGGTCAGAAATTAGATTTAAAGTTTTAGAAATAAATTTGCTTTTAGTAAAGGGCGGTCATTTGAAGCCGATTCCCTAATTTCGTGTAATTAAGATTAATTAGTTAGTAGTATTTAACCCTTCTCATGGCATTTGGAGAAGGGTCCGGAAATCTGTCAAAAAACTTGTCCTCAGAACATGCACTTCTGCACCCTCAGAGGAGGTTTTTGATGAATGGATGGATGGAGATTTATTTATGTTTTCATTTTAATGTCTGTTACTGATGTTGCACTTCTGTACTCTTAGCAGATATTAGAACAAGTAGAAATAAATCATTATTGCTTGAAGTTTATTAGTGAAGTTAGTCATAAATGGTACTTTTATCTCTTGACTAAATTCTGCTAGTATCCCTAAAGTGATATGCAGCTGAGTTCTTTATATGTTATTGTATGAATGTCTGTATTACCATTTGGCAATTCTGTACGCTGGGATCATTTATTTATGCTTGATATATAGAAAACTGATTATGCGATATGCTGTTCACAACTTCTTTTCCTAACTTCTTATGCAGAACGGTTTATCTTTATTGATTTATATTCTGATAACAGTTGAATGATCTTTATTACCAGCTGTTGTTTGAAATATTTCTAGATCGCATAACAAAAGAAAATACCCCGGGTTAGTGTAGACTAGATGTATTGTTTCTCTTCATTAGATTACATTAGCATAGAGTTAGTTTAGCAGTTAAGATTAAGACTAGTTTAGAGAAACCTTTAGATTAATACCATCAAACTCTACACACACACGCACACCCTTCACATTGGGAAACTGGTCCCATTAGCCCCAGTCAGACCTGCTACTCCAAACGGGCAAGGAGCTGCCAACCAGGTTCCGGACCGGGTGGGTATCCCCCTTGTTGTCGACCCGACTTCGGGGCCCTCAACAGGTTCCTGGCCTCTATCCGCTCAAATCCCCTCTGAGCGTTAAACAATAATTTGTTAAATGTATTCAAGGAAGGTGGCCACCTGTTCTGCAATGGAAGGGACCATCAACGTGTTGAAATCCCAAAATATAGTTTTCTCTGTTTACATAAAGAAATACATAGAAGACATTGTAAAACACTTCCTATCAGACTTGAAATCACATCGATTCCACCCTATAATCCTATCGGGTTCGCCTTTGATCGCTATCGCAAGGTGCAAGTGCCCTTGTGCCATGGTTTCCTTTGTATTTGCAAAATACATTACAACACTGAAAATCCCGACAAATGGGTTTATGGCGAACTTCAAAATATATGTATTTGCATCCATAAACCCTTTCGGGTCCAGCTTCATCGCATCGGGTGCATTTCCTTTGTATTTCGTTTATTAATACATAGAAAAACCCCTTTCGAAACTCAAAATATATTAAATTTCATCCATAACCCTGTCGGGTATGGCTATCGCAAGTCGCATTTGTATCGGCTCCGCTCCTTTGTATCACTCTGATGCGATATTGCGATGTGATATATCGCAATCTTATATCGCATAGTCCGTGGGCCTTTGGTAAGTGCTCCCTTGTATTTTTCTGATGCGATATTACGAGTTAACCTGGGCCGTCAATTTGCGCGCTTGATCGACGGTCCTCGTTGACTCATGCTGATCATTGTCGCAACTTTCATATGGTGGCCTACGATAGAGTCCGCTTGCCATCTCCGATTGCGGTATGCCGATCAGATCTGAACTGTTGATCGGCTAGATCCGACAGCTCCTTTGCAATGGTACACTAACCTGAGGTAATTGTACCCCAGAAACAAGCGATTGTTGCATAACAGCCTAAGAAGTTTGGGTTTGCTGACTCGAAACTTGAGGTTGTGAGGCAGTGAAACTAACTTGCACAGGTTGAGATGCAATAGTTTGAGCTTGTATCTGTTGTTGCATTGTTACAATAGGTTGGGTCAAAATAATCGACTCAGTTTGCATAGGTTGTGTTGGATACACAGGCCTTGGTTGTTGTGGCATGATTGGCTACCACTGACAGACTCTCATTTCAGGCTGACTTGAAAACGGCGGGACATAACCTTAGGGTTGTCCTCCTTGATAGGGAGGATGTGATGAATAGGCATATTGTTGACCATATGGTGGCAGTCCAGTGTTAAGAGTATATACGAGTCTTTGTTCACTGAATTGCCCAGTTTGATATTGATAAGCATGATCAAACTGTTGTCCTTGATAGGAAGAACCAGGGAAAATTCCTGATGACAACATGGGTGATGACCACGAAAAAGAAGAAACCCCTGAGTGGATTCTAGACATAGACTGGTAACCAGCTGGGACGGACGACTGTCCATATAAATGTAACTCAAGTGTGGTAGTAAACATCAAAGAAGTGGTAGCAAAGGATTTTTCTGCAGCTGCATCAGATGAAGCAGTCTGGGATGTTTACGATTGTTCTGCCATGGTTAACTGACCCAAAAGTTGACCTAATGAATCAAGTGGTATCCCGAAGGTAGCAGAAGAACAAGGAAGAGATTCAAAATAAAGATATAAACTAGGCCCAAAATGATGTGGAGTCCCAGGTGTAGAATCTTCCTCAACTTCTTCCTCTACAGCAATTAATCCAGGTGGAACGATTTCACCGTCAGGTCTAAAAAAGACTTTTGGTGTTAAAGATGGAGTTTCAGGAATTACAGATGACTGAGGTATTTCAATAACAACTTCAGAAGGTTCAATGTCAAAGTCCAGATGTTTTGGTAAAAGAACTTCAGTTTCAAGGGAAGGTTCGTGAACAACTTCAGGTTTAGAAATGTCTTCGGTTTCAACTACTATGGGTTCTGGATCAAATTCCAATTGAACTAGTTCAAGTTCTGAAGTAATTTCTGGTTGATCAACTTCAAGTTGTGGACCAACTTCAGTTACTTGTTCACTTGTTTCTGTTATTATTGCCTCAGGTAGTTGAGTAACTTCTTCTTGTGTAACAGATGTACCAGAAATAGTTGGAGTAACTTGAGCCTCAATACTAGCCATGATAGGAAACTTTGGTAATTCAGATGAAGTACCAGAAACTCTTGAAGAACCAAACTTAGTTTGATGAGTCTGCCTTGACCGAATGGGAGTCACTTTCGCTGGCAAGGGTGGTTTGCTCGTAACTCTCCTCGAACGACGGAGTGGAGGTCGATCTTTCTCCAGAATTGCTGATTGTTCTTATCAACCTAAACTCAACTAAGGAATAAGGATGTTATTTGTGGTCAATTAACTTTTACGACACTAGAACATAGCTTTGTTTTTTCATTTTTAAAGAGTTGAGAAAAAAAAAAAGATGACTCTAGTCACTTTCGATGTTTAATGAGCTTGAAAGGACAAGTGCTCAGATGAACCTTTTCTTTTAAGGAATCGAAAAGGAATGAAAGTGACTACTCTGGAGATAATAGATAAGAGGGTTTACCAAACTAATCACAAAACTGCAATATACACCTTGGTGGTAAATGAAAGAGAAATTACCAAGGATTTACTGTATGGTAGTCAGTCTTCCCGAATGTTGTGTTTGGTGCATTGTGATCGGTGAGGTGGCAGACTCAGCTTCCTAGGGATAAAGGATTTAAACCTATTGGGGTCTCTCACATTATACTTGACAGCACAGAGAGCACAAGTCTGTACTAGTACTTATCAGTTCAGAAAGGAGGAATCACCCAACCTCAATGAAAACGACAGCCACTAGGTTTTAAGACGTCGGAACATGTCTCTAGCCTAGACACCTCTAGATTTCTGTGTTAAGTTCCAATGTGTTATTAGGTTAATTGAAGTAAATTTAGGTTGATCTTGCTTAATATTTTCCTTTGAGGTTTCACCACGAGATTTTTTCCGAAATTCATAAGAATGCAACTAGAATGAGAATCACTCTTTCCATTTATTTTCAACGATGAAAATCCTAGCTATAAGGGATAGAGCAAACAAGTACTTTTTGGATCAAACAACAAAGAGCACAAACTAATGCAATTCCCTAAACCATTCCTTTTGAACACACAAACTTAGACTCTAAAATGCAATTGCATGTATTTATTTTTCTTTTCAGTTCTTCTTAATGTGAATGATGCATTCAGAAAAACTAATGCACAACAGATTCAAAAAATCTTTTCACAAAAATGTTGATTTATGACAGTTTCTCTTAAAGGGAAAGGAATACTAAAAGACACTTCCAACTTCAAAGAAACGAAGATTTTCGACACTTTTAAATGAAAATATGAATCATATGCACAAATAGACCAATCGATTATTTATGAAGGAAGACTTTACGACACTTCATTTTTGACAAAACAATTGATCAAAACTATTTTTTGACAATGGAATGCAAATGATAAAACAAATACATAAAAAAATTGAACAATCCAGTCTAAATCAAGTCAAAAGTAGGAAACAAAGACTGTTTTTAGAGACAAGACCTCATCTATACCAACAAGTAATTCAAACAACTGAAAATTGACTAAAGGTTTCAGCTCTTAGATGGGAAAACTGATCCTAAAGGGATAAGCATAGGCCAAAGTTAGGGACAGTGTGATGCATCACACTGTGTCTATGCAGAGGGTGCAATGTGTCAGTTACAGAGCTACGTTGATTACATGATGACAATTTTATGCTCAAAATTGACTCAATTTTCAGTGAATTGGGCTTGAATTCGATGAAAAACAGAGGGTACAGTATGTCAAAGTGTTTTAAGAGATTGATAAGATACTACAAGGGGTAGGATCGATCCCAACAGAGTCGCCATTTTTTTTTGGGCAAATTTAATGTTTCTTCAAATGACTAACCCCTAGACCTAGTAGCTAGTCTAGAACAACAGCCAAAGTAATTCCATTTCTTTTCCTATAGCTAATAGATAAAAGAAAGAGTATCTCTCGCTTGATCCCTCTTCCCTTTGACCACTTTCACCGCTCCCTTCTGTACTTAACTCGCTTGGAAGGTACCTACACACAAGCCGGGATAGAAAACCATCAAAGCATACATGTTGATCTGTTAAATAAACATATTATAGAATCAAAAGTACAATATACATCATATAACACATGAATGCGAAAAAGCATAAAACTCTTTATTGATAGAAGGAAATATTACAACCCATGTAGATGCATGTTCAATTCAGTGTCATCCTTCTAGCTTCAAACCCTTCTCTCCTCATGAAGCAACAATTTTACATGATAACATTACTCTCTCTACTAATCTCATTCAAACAACATTTCCTTAGCTCAAGAAGTTCCAACCTCTCTCTAACTAGACCAACCTTTGAATTCTTGGTACATTTATAGTTGAATGGAGGAGGTTAAGCCATTAATGGCTCTCATGAATGCTTTGCCAAAATTGGGAAGTGGTTCCATGGAGGAAGGGATAATTGATTAAGGTTCATTCATCTCCTTCCTCATCCAAAAGCGATCTCAATCCTTCTGGAAAATTCCAGAAGCATCCATTGGGTGAGGAATCCAATGGATTCATTTAAAAAATTCGATGGATCTTGCTCAGCGTAGATACAACAAAGGCTAGGTGTGATGCATAGCACCCATACAATGCAGTTCTTGCAATGCATTGCAGCCAGATAGAAGGCCACCTGCGCTAATCGCTCTAGGGACATTTTTTGGATGAATGGTGTCATGAAACTCTTGGGAGGCAAGCATGATGTAGGTTAACTTCATTAGGGAATGAAAACAAATGAATTAGGGGTTGATGGACCCTAATAATACAGATCAAGAAGTCGGGGTTGATGTGCCCAAATTATCCTGTAACAAGTATTGAAGACTTAGAGGGTTTTTATGATTCATTTTGGATCACGCCTTCCCACTAAAAATATTTTGAACCACCAAAAGTTGGTTTTTAAGCATCGATCAAGTGAGGATACAACTTCCTCACTTGTCCAATTTCTATCCATCGTGCACTGCTTGGTTTTGAACCTTTGAGTCCAATTCTGAGGTACTCAACATCCCCTCTACACTTAGTTTTCCCCTTCCTTTCTAGAACTGTGTCTTCCTACAACTCATTGAGATATTTAGGCAACAGATCATGAATAGAAGGTAACTAACATTTCTCTTTGGGATCTTCAGTCAATGAAGGTTCATACAGCCGCAAGTTATTTGTATTAAGGACTGAATAGATATGCATATAAGCTGGCAAATCAAGGCGAAAAGCATTTTCTCCAATTTTCTCAAGTATCTTGAAAGGCCCATAACTTATTGGCTTCAACTTCTTACCTTCACCTTGCATTCTGTCTTTGTTGATGTACAGCCAGACTTGATCACCAACTTGGAAGCTATGCTCAATTCGATGCTTATCATGCCTTGCGTTGTACTTGGCCTAGCTTCTTTCCACCTGCTCCTACAGTGCCTAGTGAATTTCTTGGATCTGTTCAATGAACTTGGTTGCTTTATCCACATCACTGTGTCCATCAACTGCTATGTCTTTTCCAAAGACAAAATCCAAGGGAGACTTTGGTGTAAAACCGAAACAAGTCTCAAAAGGAGATATTTGAGTAGAAGATTGCTTGGCACGATTGTAATCATGTTGCACATAACACAAATATTCATCCCAAAGCTTGGGATGCTTGCTACAATATCCCCTGAGCAACTAGATCACTGTCCTGTTGACCACCTCTGTTTGGCCATCTATTTGTGGATGAAACGTTGTGCTCTTCTGCAATATGGTGTCCATCAGTTCCCACAAACTTGACCAAAACTTCCCAACAAATCGGGAATCTCGATCAGATACAATAGAAGTGGGTAACCCAAAATGAACCCATACATGCTGAGAGAATAAATTCATTGTTTGTTCAGCTGTAACCTGCTTGTTACAAGGTATCAAAATACACATTTTTCTGAACCTATCCACAATAACATATAAATAATCATGACCTTTTCTAGATTTTGTTAACCCCCCAACAAAGTCCATGGAAACACTTTCCCAAGGACGAGAAGGAACTGGAAGTGGAGTGTGCAAGCCTAATTTTCCATTACTGGGCTTGCTTTTAGCAAACAAGTACACCCTTTAATATATCTAGAAACTATTTCATGCATTCTTGGCCAATAACAGAACCTTTGTCGCTGTGCAACTGTTTTACTTACACCAAAATGACCTAATATGAGAGAAGTATGTGCTTCTCGGATTATGTTAACTCTTTCAGTTTGTGGAATGCATAACTTTCCCAAATGATATAAGAGTTGGTCTTTAACATAATAATCCAATTCTTCTACTTGTTTTCCATGACTTAAAGTTGCATATACATCTTTAAAATCTACATCTTGAGCATATTGTTCAATGTAGCTTTCATGCATTACTGAGTTATGTTTAAGTATAGTAGATGTATTTATGATTGGTCTTGATAGCATATATGCAACCTTATTGTGTATGCCTTTCTTATATCACATGACAAGATGAAACTGTTGTAGGAAACCCATCCACCTATAATGTCTTGATTGCTACAGTTTAGTTTGTGAGTGCAAATATTGAAGTGGTTGATGATCTGTGTGTATGATTGTTTCTTTTCCCGTTAGGTAATGTTTCCACTTTTTCACACTCTATACTAATGCATATAATTCTTTATCATATGTGGGATAATTAGCAAATGTAGAATTAAATGTCTCAGAATGATAACATATGGGTTTACCATGTTGCATCAACACTGCTCCCATGGCATAGTCACTGGCATCTGTTTCAATCTCAAATGGTCGTTGAAGATCTGGAAGTGCTAGTACTGGTGCTGTACTAATTTTATATTTTAAGGTGTCGAAGGCTTTCTACTATTTGCCTCCCCACTGAAACACCTTGTTCAATCCTATCAAAGCATGTAAGGGAGCTGCAATCAAGGAAAAGTTAACAATAAACTTTCTCCAATATTGTGTTGCTCCTAGGAAACTCCTAACTTCTGTAGCAGATTTGGGTTTAGGCTAGTTCAAAATGACTTCAACCTTAGAGGGCTCTATCTTCAATTCACCATGCCCTACAATATGACCCAAATAATTTAAAGATGTTTTGCCAAATTCACATTTTGATAACTTCACATAGAGATTTTCTCTTTTCAAAACATCTAAAGTCTGCTTTACATGTTGTTTGGTCAATTTAGTGTCCTAAATTTCTCTACATAAATTATCAATCCGGGTATCGTAAACTGATGAAGTGTGGTGCACTGTTTGTGCTAGGTAACCCTTCTTACTTCATTGTTTTTGTGTTTTATGTTGTTTTGGGGGGTTTTTGGTCTTTTATTACCTAATGATTTACAATGTAATTATTGAAAACTTGAGTCTAACTTTTGTAAGGACTACTCAAAACCTAAAAATGAAAACAAAACTTTTAAAAAAGAAATGAAAATAGAGCTGAGATAGACTTGGAAGCAAATCTTAAGCAAGAAATGAAAACAAAGTTTCTATTCATGTTTTACCATTATTTCCAAATCATGATTTAAGAACTGAAAGTGAAATTTATAATTGATGCCTAACTAATTACATAAATAAAACTTAATGAAATACTTAGTTACTCTGCCTCTCAATTTTTGGAGAAAGTCTCCTTAGGATGACATTTCAGGAATTTTGTACTTCATTAATCTAATAGAAAGCAAATACAAAGATGTAGCAAAGACTCATCGCATAAATGAAACCACTTAGTTTAGGATGAATTATCAACTTGAAGGGTTTTTAGAGACATTCATTAACACCATGAGTTAGTCATCTTAAAAAATAAAATGGAAAAGACAGTAAATGACACTGATCAGTCTAATTGAAAATGTAAAGACTAGTAAAACAGTGAATGAAGAAAACTAGATTACATTACTGAACTTCATCTTCTAACTACTGATAAAAACTGGAAAGAGATCAAGCAAATGGAAGCTAGTCTAAATTATGAACACTGTTAATAAGAAAATGATGAAAAATTCATTATAGACATTGTTAGCAAGAAAATGATTATAAACATTGTGAAATAAAATGATGAATTTACAGTTAACAAGAAGAAGAAAAATAACATGAAATGAAACCTTTTCAGTGCAGGGGCCCTCTGCAACTGATTAGGCTACGTTTGCTCAATAAACTCAAAGGAAACTCCTCCAGATTCTCATAAAACATGCGGTCTTCATATTAACAACAGGGACACAAAATGCCTAGAAATTACAAAGTTCATAATTTGATTTCATAATAAAACTATTACTATCATTACTTAACTTCCTCGATTCTTTACACATGTATTTATAAGAAAACCATACAACTGTTTGTAGAGAAAAATATGCTACGGTCAAAACACGTAGAAGAAACATACGTGGAATTTCTTCCTCAGCTGTTGGAGACATAAATCCAATATGGTGGTTGTTGGATTCGGTTGCACAGCTGGCTGCTGTAGTCCGTAGGTTACGGTAGTTGTTTCAAATAACACTTCCCATCACTGTGAAATGTGTTAATTAACCACGAAACATAGTCCTGTTACCTTCGATCTCTGTGTTTGACTTCTCCATTGACCATAGTCTTATAACAACTTCCTTGTCGACCTGGGATAGGTGAATAGGACAGGGTCCACGTCACGATGATTTCCAAGCTGCCCATGTAGTTAGTTTCTCCTTCTGACATCTGGAACCTGTCAAAGCATGAATGTAGCTACGTAATAGCCGACTAGCTGTAGAATAGGCTACATTCCGTAGCTAATATACAAAAATTTATTCAAACAACAAAATATAAAAGCATAATATGTGAATCACAAAATGTCCTCCTTAAGATGGTATATACTGATCATTGGTGATGAGAATGCATATTTCTGATGGAAAAACAATGAAAAGGAATGAGAATAGTTGCTAGGGAGAGAGTAATCTTGAGACTCAACATACCCCCACTGCAAAATTATTGCATGTCCCCATGCAATCTTGCCAAAGATGTGAACTCTTTTTTTTATTGCATCTCCTCAGAGACTTCTACCAATACATCTAACTTCCTCCTCTTGCTCTTCTTTGAAGTGACAACCATCCTTGGTTTCTTCATGAGAAGTCTGTATTTGAGGTTGACCACTGTCTTGTTCAAGTTCCTATTCTTCCTCTTTAACTTCCGATTTTTCTTGTACCATAGGCCTAGGTGCAGTATGGTATTGTCATGAATGGCCTTATCCAATTTTCTTTGTTCCTTTAGGGCTTCATTTTCTTTCTTAATGTGCCTGTTCAATATGTCTAACTGATAGATTTCCTGTTTGAGTGTTTCAGTCAGAGGTTCTTGTGGATTGATAGGTTGTTCTGGATTGGATGAGGAACCTCAATCCCTTGAGGCATTTTTCTTTTCCAGTGATTCTATGTAATCATAAATTTGTTGTTGTATTGGATCTATTCTTGGGGATCCGTTTGAGTACAAGTTATGGAGTTTGAAGTGGAGATGTGATGTGAAATAATCATCAATACCATTTGTCATTAAAGATGGAAGATATGGCGGAGACATCGTGGTGGTCAAATCAAATGATGGTTAATTAAGGAGACATGTGATCATACATATTATACAAGCTTATGTTTTCAAATTTCTTTTTGAAATAAATTTTTGCATTTACCTTTGGAACCTTTACCTTTTGCTTGCTAAAATTTTCCTTTGATGTTGAACCACACGTGCCTTGAGCATGATTGTTCTTCAAAAATTGTTGTTTCCTTCAATTCCTTGCATTCAAGATTTTATTATGAACTGTACACTTGTGCCTGAACTGTTAAACAAATTGTAGTTGCAGAATCAGATTAGCTACATAACAGAATCAACTGCAGAATAGAATCAGCTGTAGAATGTGAAACAGAAAATGAAATATGGCTTATGGATTATGAATGAAATGGAAATGGCTATGTAAGTGAAATGAAATTAGATGTAAGACAAGATGATAAATGAAATGGAGATGGAATGAATATTGAAGAAGGAAAAACTGAAAATTTTTATTGATGAAATATGACAATGGGATGAAGTGAAACTGCAAAAGTAAAATAGAGTGAGGTGAGATGAGATGATAAATTTTGCAGAATCTAAACTATAGAGTGTCTGTGGCTTTTTTTCACTACTTATTATAGAAAGTAAATGGAAAATATGGGGTGTTAGAAGCCTCTGATTTTCACCCTGTATTTTCTGTATAAGTATGCCAATCAATGATTGGTTTTCAACCTTATACAAATTATTATTATTATTATTATTATTATTATTATTATTATTATTATTATCATTATCATTATTATTATTATTATTATTATATATAGGAAAAATAAATACTAAGTTAGTGGAGAAGAAGGATTATTCTTCACTAACATCATTTCAGAATTGTCTTGGAAGATCTTAATGAACTCCTCCTTTGAGATGGGTTTCTGATATATCTTTAATCTATGACTATTCACAAGAAGAGAAGTTTTATTTTCATCTATTGTTCTAATCCTCACTGCTCCATTACTAAAGGCTTTTTCAATCTCATATGGCCCAAGCCAATGAGTTTGAAACTTCCCTTGAAAATCTTTAAACATTGAATCAAATAACTGTGCCCAATCTCCCACTTGAAACCTCTTTTCCTTGATGTATTTGTCATTCCATTTAGCCCTCTGTTGTTGGACTATACCAGTCCTTTGAACTGCATCTTGCCTGATTTCATCAAGTTCATTTAATTGATCCAACCTATGCTTTTGTGCCTCTGATAAATCTAGTCCTAATTGGACTGCCATCTTGAATGTTCTGATTTGGAACTCTATAGGGAACATGACTTGTTTCCCATAAACAAGTTCATAGGGTGTGTGTCTTGTTTTGTTCCTCCATGTATTTATATAGGCCCATAAGGCTTCACGAAGCCTTTCTGCCCAATCTCTTCGATGTAGATGCACAATCTTGGTGAGGATTCCTTCAATCACTTTATTTGTAGATTCCACTTGACCATTTGCTTGTGAATGACAGGGAGTAGATTTTCTATGCTTGATCTTGTATTCTTCCATAAGCCCTTCCACCATGTTAGATGTGAATTGAGATCCCTGATCTGTCACAATTTCTCTTGGAACACCAAAACGAGTGAAGATGTCCTCAAAAAGAAAATTAACTACAGATTTTTCATTAGCAAAACATAATGCTTTGGATTCCACCCATTTAGTGACATAATCAGTGCATACCAATATATACTTTTTCTACTTAGATGGAGGATTAATTTGTCCAACAAATCAAAGGCCCACTTTTCAAAGGGTTCAATGAATACCTGAATTTGTAATGGAATTTCATTTCAGGAGGCAGGTTTCCCTACCCTTTGGCAGCTGTCACATCTCCTGACATATTCTTTAGCATCTTTGAAGATAGTTGGCCAATAATATCCTAATGAAAGGATTTTATAGGTTGTCCTCTTGTCAGCAAAGTGTCCACCACATGGTTCATCATGACATGCCTTAATAATCTCGGGCATCTCATCTTCCCTGACACACCTTCTGATCATAAGATCTGGCCCTGTTTTATACAATTCGTTAGTGATCCACGAATATCTTGCACTTTCTTGAATAATTTTTCTTTTCTCTCTAGGAAACAAATGTGAAGGTAACTTCCCTGTGACCAAGTAGTTAGCAACATCTGCAAACCAAGGAGTTTGAGTAGTTACTGCAGAAACATATTCATCAGGAAACGTATCTTCAACCGGAGAATCTTCTTTGATATTCTGAATCCTGGACAAGAAATCAGCAACTTTGTTTTGTTTTCCATGTCTATCTAACACAATAATGTTGAATTCTTGCAAAAGTAAAAGCCATATTGTAATTTTGCCATTAGTAATAGGTTTATTCATCAAATATCTAACTGTAGAGTTATATGTATGAACAAAGGTTTCATATCATGTTATATAGTGTCTGAACGTGTTAATTACATGAACAACAGTTAAAAACTCCTTTTCAGTCACAGTATAATTCAACTCAGTGGGAGTCAAATTCTTACTTGTATAGTAAATGGCATAAGGAATCAAATATTTTTGTCCTAATACAGCTCTGAGAGCTGTATTGGAAACATCTGTTGAAATATGGAAAGGGAGTTTCCAATTTGCACCTCATAGAATGGGTGCTTCAGAAATTTTTGATTTCAAGGTTTCAAATGCCAACTGGCAATCATAATTCCAATTGAATTCACAATCTTTGGTAAGAAATTTGAAGAGTGGAGATGATACTTTAGTGAAGTTTTTTATAAACCTTCTATAGTACCCTATAAATCCCAAAAAACTTCTAACATCCTTTTGGAAATTTGGAATTGACAATTTAGAGATGACTTCAACTTTAGATTTGTCAACTTTAATCCCATCTCCTGAAATGTGATGTCCTAAAACAATACCTTTTGTAAACATCATAAAACATTTTTCATGGCTTAGTGAAAGGTTTTTTTCCTTACATCTTTTAAGAATTTTTTCCAAATTTTCCAAAGGTTCTTCAAATGTATTCCCATGGATTGTAATATCATCCATATATACCTCTACACAATTGTGTATTAAATCAGAAAAAAATCCTAGTACTACTCTTTGGAATGTTGCAGGTGTATTACATAACCCAAAAAGAAGTACTCGGTAGGCATAAGTTCCCCATGGACAAGTAAATGTGGTCTTATCCTGATCTTCAGGTGCTACCTGAATTTGATTATAACCACTAAAATCATCCAAGAATGAGAAATACTTCTTGCCTGCTAATGTATCTAACACTTGATCTATAAAAGGCAAAGGAAAATGATCTTTAAGGGTTGCTTTATTAAGTTCTTGATAGTCAATGCACACCCTCCATTTATCATTCTTTTTAGGCACAATTACCAAAGGAGAAACCCATTGGCTATTTGAAATTGGGTAGATGAAGTTTACATTTAGTAATTTTTGGAGCTCTTATTTCACAATCTGCCTAAGATTTGGATTCATCCTTCTCTGAGGTTGTCTGATAGGTCTACTATTTTCCTCAATATAGATGTGATGGATACACGTCTTAGGATCAATGCCTTTCTGTCTGTGTATTCCCATGCAAACGCAATAGATTGTTTTTGTAATGTTTTGATTAGCTCTTCTTGTTGTAGTTTCTCAAAGTTTTTGTTTATGTTCAATGCTTTACCTAGAAATATTTCAATTGTAGAGCTACCAAAATCTTCCATAGAATAGAGAGACATCTACCTAGATGACAAATATTCAACATTAGTTTTTTCTTGAAATTGCTCATGGTCATATTTTGAAGATGATTCAAAATTTTCCAATTTGTTTAAAATTTGACTATCTTCACTAATTTCTAAAATAGTAAAGAGAGGTTTAATATCATATTCATCATCTATCCATTCTTTGTCCTCTATTTTTGTGATTGCTTTTGCTGGAGGATATAGAGTAAATTTCTTTGTTGAATTACCATCAGAAATATAAATGTCACCAGATCTACAGCTAATAAAAGCATCAGCTGTGGCCAGCCAAGGTCTTCCTAATATGAGTGGATGTCCTCCTAGATTGTTCTTGGGAGTTAAAATTATGAAATCAACAGGATATTCCAAAGAATCTAGGGATACTGAAATATCTTCTAACACACCATCTGGTTTGATTACTGATCTATCTGCTAATTGCAGTAAGGTAGGTGTGTAAAGAAGATCGGGAAGTTTAAGCTACTCCATAGTTTTTTTACTCATGATGTTTATTGCTGCCCCTAAGTCAATCAATGTATTTGGAATTTCAACTCCATTGATATATGTTTTCACGATTGGACTTCCTGGATCCACATATTTTTGTATGGCAATTTTTCCCATCATTATGTCTGCTATTTTTCCTACCAGGTGAATTCTTTTTGTTTCTTTTGCTTTTCATCCTGGTTTTTTAATGCTCAATTCCTTTATTGTTTTGGCTAGAATTGGATTTTCTCTAATGGCTTGTAGCAAAGGAATTTTGATACAGACATTCTTCAATTCATCTAGGAAATCATAGTTGGGCAACAAGATCCGTTTTTCTACCCCTTTATCAATTTGTAGTCTTTCAGGAAAAGGAGGTGTAGTAGTAGATGTTGGCTGCTCAATGATAGGAGTTGTGTTCACTGATTCTTTTTGTTTTTCTTTTTCGATGTTTTGGTTTTGGGGAGATGTTCCCTCAAAACTTTTGTTGACCTTTAGAGAATCTTCCTCAGAACTATCATGTTCCTGAATAACTATAGATGGTCTTTCCTTTTTTAATATCCTTCCAGATCTTAGTTGAACATCATTAAGATCTAGAGGAGTAATCATGTAAGTTGGAAATTCTTTTCCTTCTACCATGTAAGCATTCTGAGGGTTTTTATTGTTAGGGTTTGGTAATGGTTGGGCAGGTAGCTGATTTGGTTTCTGCTGAAATGGCAGCAGGTGTTGAGGATTTTTTTTTTTTTTTTGTGGAGGTTTTTGTGGAAATGGAAATGAAAGCCAAGGATTCTGATTTTGAAGTTGTGGCTGTTGATTTTGTTGTTGAATGTGTGGGGGAGGATAATTATGATATAATGGAGGATATTGATAATATTGAGAAAATCTCCCATAAGGATTTTGTACTCCCTATGCCCATGGTTGAGATTGAGGTTGAGGTTGAGGCCAAGGTTGCTACCAAGGATTCTAGTTTGGTGGGGACTAAAGATATATTTGATTGTTAAATCCCTGATTTTATGGCCCGTGCCAAGGTCTTCTAGCAACAAAACAAAGAGGTTTTGCAGAATTTGGAACTGTTTCCTCTTAAAAGACAGCCTTAATACCTGGGATTGAAGGACAACCCTTGGTCTCATGACTTTCTGAGCAAATCATACAAGTTTCTACAATTTTTGCAGCTAAAGGGAATTCCCTTAGAGCATGTTTTTTTTTTCTACATTTTGGACAAAAAATGGCTAAAGCATCAGCCTCGGTTTTCTACTTGTTTTGTATTTTAAGGGTGTCTAATTGCTCACTAAGGCTCCCTAGAATGTCAGTTTTAAATTCATCAAGCATATTACCAATTTCTGCCCTACTTACAGATCCTGTTGCAGATTTGTTTACTCTAACAAGAGAAGGATCTCTTGGCCCTTTCCCTATTTTAGATTTCCCTCTGGAGAGATGAACACACAATTCTCCTATATCATTTAATGGATGTTAAGAGATATCTCCCTTCCCCATCATGTTAAGGATATCTATCCACTCATCTCTAATGGCTTTTAAAGAAAGATCTTTCAATGTTTCTTCATCTAAATCATTCATCTTTGCTCTTTTCAAATTATAGTTGAACATCTCAATCAAATCTTCTAAGTTTTCATCCTCTCTTTGCATTATTTTGAACACTTCATCTTTGTGATTGGTAGGCATGCAATAATCCAAGTACCTATCCAAAAACGTTTTTTTCATGTCATTCCATGTTCTAGTGGACTGAGTAACTAACCCCATAAACCATTTCAAAGCAGCTTCTTTTAGTGATGAAGGAAACAATTTGAGTTTTTGAGAATCTTCTAGATAGTCATAGGTTATGCATAAGACTTCAAATTCAAATAAGAATGTTTCAGGATCCTCACTTTTCAACCCATGGAAGTTTGGGAGGATAGAAGGTGAGATGTTTTTCATTGTGGCATTTGTTTCCTCATCCACTATAGGGAATCCAAAAGAATTATCTATTTCCCTATTTCATATGCCTCCTCCATTATTTCCTCTACCTCTTCCATTATTTCCTCTACCTCTCCCTCTACCCCCTCCTCCAAATAGTGAGAATTCTCCATATTGTTCTTCTTCTGCCATTATAGTTTCTTTAGAATCAGTATAGGGTTCAACCTACAATGTTACTTCCTCCTCCTCTGGTTCTTCTATTAATGGAATATGGGAGAGAGGTTCTACTTCTTCTTCCTCACCACGTGTTCCTAATTCTTCAAATACAATGTGCTCTCTTCTTGAGGTGAAAAAGGCTATTCCTTCTGTTGGAGATTCGAAATTTTTCTCTCCTAAGACTACCTTGGTAGATGAAGTAGGAGATTCTATTGATTGGATTTTTGCCCTTGGAATTTTCAGGAGTCCTATGGCTGGGAGTATGAGTTTGGGATGGAGGTGTATCTTTTCTTATTCTTGGTGGAGTAGGTGGTGTTGTTGGAATTGAACTTCTGCCCCTATCTATAAATCTACCCCTAGAATCTCTTTCTCTATGCATGTCATTTTTTTTAATATAAGAGATAAGGCTATCTAGTTACACTTCCCCGGCAACGGCGTCAAAATTTTTGGTCAATTTAGTGTCCTAAATTACTATACATAAATTATCAATCCTAGTATCGTAAACTAATGAAGTGTAGTGCACTATTTGTGCTAGATAACCCTTCTTACTTCGTTGTTTTTGTGTTTTATGTTGTTTTGGGGGGGTTTTGGTCTTTTAATACCTAATGATTTACAATGTAATTATGGAAAACTTGAGTCTAACTTTTGTAAGGACTACTCAAGATCTAAAAATGAAAACAAAGCTTTTACAGAAGAAATGAAAATAGAGTTGAGACAGACTTGGAAGAAAAGCTTAAGCAAGAAATGAAGACAAAGTTTCTATTCCTGTTTTACCATTATTTCCAAATCATGATTTAAGAACTGAAAGTGAAATTTGTAGCTGATGCCTAACTAATTACAAAATTAAAACTAAACGAAATACTTAGTTACTCTGCCTCTCAATTTTGGGAGAAAGTCTCCTTAGGATGACATTTCAGGAATTTTGTACTTCATTAATCTAACAGAAAGCAAATACAGAGATGCAGCAAAGACTCATTGCATAAATGAAATGCTCAACCACTTAGTTTAGGATGAATTATCAACTTGAAGGGTTTTTAGAAACATTCATTAACACCATGAGTTAGTCATCTTAAAAAATAAAATGGCAAAGACAGTAAATGACATTGATCAGTCTAATTGAAAATTTAAAGACTAATAAAACAGTGAATGAAGAAAACTAGATTACATTACTGAACTTCATCTTCTATCTACTGATAAAAACTGGAAAGAGATCAAGCAAATGGAAGCTACTCTAAATTATGAACACTGTTAATAAGAAAATGATGAAAACTGCATTATAGACATTGTTACCAAGAAAATGATTATAAACACTATGAAAGAAAATGATGAATTTACAGTTAGCAAGAAGAAGAAAAATAACATGAAATGAAACCTTTTCAGTGCAGGGGCCCTCTACAACTGATTAGGCTACGCTTGCTCAATCAAATCCAAGGAAACTCCTTCAGATTCTCATAAAACATGCGGTCTTCATATAAAAAAAACAGGGACACAAAATGCGGAGAAATTACAAAGTTCAGAATTTGATTTCACAATAAAACTATTACTATCACTACTTAACTTCCTCGGTTCTTTACACATGTATTTATAAGAAAACCATACAACTGTTTGTGGAGAAAAATATGCTAGAGTCAAAATACGTAGAAGACAGGTATGCAGAATTTCTTCCTCGGCTGTTGGAGACATAAATTCAAGATGGTGGCTGTTGGATTCGGTTGCACAGGTGGCTGTTGGAGTCCATAGGTTAGTTATTTTAGATAACACTACCCATCACTTTGAAACGTGTTAATTAACCACGAAATAGAGTCCTATTACCTTCGATCTCTACGTTTGACTTCTCCATTGATCGTAGTCTTATACCAACTTCCTTGTCGACCTAGGCTAGGTGAATAGGACAGGGTCCATGTCATGATGATTTCCAAGCTGCCCATGTAGTTAGTTTCTCCTTCTGACACCTGGAACCTGTCAAAGCATGAAGGCAGCTGTGGAACAACCAATTAGCTACAGAATAGGCTGTGTTCCGTAGCTAATATACAAAAATTTATTCAAACAGCAAAACATAAAAGCATAATATGTGAATCACAAAATGTACTCCTTAAGATGGTATATACTAATCATTGGTGATGAGAATGCATCTTTCTCATGAAAAAACAAAGAAAAGGAATGAGAAGAGTTCCTAGGGAGAGAGTAATCTTTGTTGAAAAGTGTGCAACAAGAAAGGCTTGTTGAGAATACAACAAGATGATGGAGCTTAGTGGAAAGAGTCGCCTTCACTAAGTGGGCCCGCAGGCTATTTTTGGCGCAAGTCTATTTTTAGACTATGTCTATTTTTAGACATATGGATCATGTCTATGTTTATGGATGATTGATCAAGTTAGGAAAAATAGATGGACTTCTATTTTTGATGAAAGTGTGAGTGATCACAGTGTGAGTGATCAAAGTCTATTTTTAGACTGGCTTTCTAAAATAGAAAAGTCAAATATTATTATCTCACAATAATATTTGGACTATAAACTTGATCTTATTCTCTTGGAGCACTTCAGTTTGAGCTACAGAGGTGGCACATGCAGCTGTCAGAAGGAAATACGCTTTTCTTATGAGTTAGTTGAGTTGTTGCATGCATGACTTCAGTTAGAACTCAAGTGAGTTGAGTTTAGTGGACTGGAGGTACAGTTGATGGAGTTGTGTTCAGTTTGACTTAGTTAAACTAGTTGTAGTTAGTATAACTGTAGATAGACTAATGATGAGTTGTTAAACTAATTATTAACTCATAATACAGCTAAAGAATACATCAGTTAACTCAGTTGCATGTCAGTGCATGTTCAGTTCAACAGGGACAAGTGGTAGAGAATCAGATTGCTATCAGTTGTGACTATAGTTGTGCATCAGATCTTGCACAATCAAAGGATTGAGTATGCCAATGAGTTTGCTCACGTATTTGGCCCACATTTTAGCCTTTTCTCACGTCCAAAAAGAGTGAGTGACTATTTTGCAGGTGAAAATCGAGTTTGGTGAGCCATTCTCATCAGTTCTTGAGCAGGTATTGAGCAGTGGAGGCAGGCAAGCAGTGGGATAGATTTGGAGATCAAATCTGAGCTGTATTGTGTGTAACAGAAGGGCATGGTACTGGATTGCTTGTGATAAGCATTTTACTTTGTAATGTTACATGATTCAATCAATATAATATACAGATAGTGTGGGGTTTTTAGCGAGATGCTTTCCCCGGGATACATACTGTGTTTATGAGTTTGATTGATGCTTCTATGTGTGCCTGTGGATGTTCTGCTTCTGTAAATTGATGATCAACGTAGAGGAGATTATGTATTATACATGTTCCGCTTAAATTGTATGATCAGGATAATTTCTGTTGAATATGTGTTAAATTATTCAAAATTTCTACATGGTATCGGAGCTAGATAATTGTAGAAAAAGTTTCTACATGGTATCAGAGCTAGATGATTTGTAGAAAAAGTTTCTACATGGTATCGGAGCTGCTTGATTTGTAGAAGAGATTTTTACAGGATATCAAGTGAGGATTGATCATCAGATCTACTATTCAGGAAGTGTTTACAATCTATTTCTCTAGGCAGAGCCTGTAATCGGGCCAGGTAGCCTCTGGATTCATCCTTCCTTTGGAAGTTGAAATATCCGGTGAAAGCCCATACAGTCAATCTCTGTATGAGAAATATTGTGTTCTCACGAATTCTAGATCGGAAGCGGTTGAGTTTTGTGCTGGTGGAATTCGAATTTAATTCCAAAGCAAGAGCGAAACTCAGAAACATTTAGTGTGAGAATGGAGACAGTATGCCCAGGTATCTCACGAAGTTCACCCAGTGCCGGGATGAGCTGGGAAGTGTGCGGGTGACTGTCGGATGAGGATGGTGAGTCTAGCACTCCTTGACCTTCCTAAGAGTTGGCATAGCTACCAGGACTCGGTGAATGGAAGGGAGAAACTGCCAGGATGGGAGAGAATTTGGTCGGATCTTGAGCAGGAGGAGATTAGACGGAGCACCAGAGACAGTTCTTCATTCATGCAGGATGAGGAGAACTGTGCCTTAGCGAGTAAGGCGAAGAAGGGGAACGGGAAGGTTTCTCTTTCCGAATCCAGTTCTTCCAATGATGGGAAGAAGGTTGACAAGGCGAAGGTGAGATGCTTTCGTTGTCATGAGTTGGGTCATTATGCTACTAATTTCCCAAAGAAGAAGTCCAAGAAGGGATCCGGGGAAGGATCTGAAGGTGAGGCAGCCTCACTTGCTTCACAGTTTGAGTTGGACTTCACACTCTTCCCATGCATGGTTTCATCCATGGTGGGAAGTGGTTGGTTTCTTGACAGTGGAGCTTCTTTCCACATGACCGGTGACAAAAGTTTGTTTAGTACTTTGGAGGAGAAATATCTCTAGATACTCATAGGGATGGGTAATGATGAGAAGTATAGTGTCTTAGGTGTAGGCACGGTTATTTTTCAGAGGGAGCATGGAGCTCGCCTTACCTTGACCGATGTCAAGTATGTACCAGGACTGAAGAGAAACTTGGTGTCAATCGCGATGCTGGAAGACAGAGGCTATGATGTAGTCTTCAGTAAGGGAAAGGTTTTCCTTAGACACATCATCACCAGACAGGTGAAGAAGATTGGTTCACGGGTCAAGAACCTGTATGCTCTTGAGGTTCAAGATGCATGTAAAGCCTTGAGCAGCAAGGCAACTGATGGAGACTCGGTGGTTGAGAGGGAGCGTATATTACCTCTCAACATGCAGAGCCAGAAGAAGTCTCAGACGATTGTGGAGGAGCCACAATTGGTGCAGCAGCTTCAGGAGATTGTGGAGGAGCCACAACAGGGGAAGCTGAGAGGAGATCGAGTAGAGACATCTACTCATCCAGAGACCTCCAGTAGGGGGAAACTTCAAGCCAGGTGGGCTGAGGGATCGCATGCAGCCATACCTCCAGGTAGGAGGTGGGGTGATGTGGATTGATTGTCCCAAGGAGGAGGGGCATGATCCTTGAGGAACCCAACCTCTTGGATGAGACCTTGCTACGGGAGCCTCGATGTGTAGTATCAGGAACTGACTGATTGGGTAGAGACAGATGCGGATGGAGCGACAGAGAGAGTGATAGTGCAGGGAATCCCAGGACAGCGCATAGCTAGCAGGCTGTAGCAATGCGAGAGGCACAAGTGTTTTGCACAGTGCTAGGTGGCACAGAGAGGTGTGCAATGGTGCGAGATGCATGGAGGTGTTGCAGTAGCGCAGATGTCAAAGAGAGAGCACTTGTCAGCAGCAGGTAGAGCTTCAGCATCAGAGGGTGTTTCTATCCCAACAGGGAGGTCAGTTGGGAGGTGCAGTGCGGATGCAATGCTGGGAGATAGAACCAGCAGCAGCACGGATGTAGTCAGAGATCAAAGTGACAGAGGCTAGAGTAGTCAGATACTGAAGAGCATAGAGATGCAGAGTTTCAGTCGACAGAGGCAATAGCAGTCAGAGACTTTGATGACAGAGCAAGTGGACCAGCCAGATGTGTTGCATGGAGAACATTCCAGAGTTACAAGATCGGGTTTGAGAGGAAGCCTTTCTTGTTGAGAGGGAGTGTTGAAAAGTGTGCAACAAGAAATTCTTGTTGAAAATACAATAAGATGATGGAGCTTAGTGGAAAGAGTCGCCTTCACTAAGTGGGCCCGCAGGCTATTTTTGGCGCAAGTCTATTTTTAGACTATGTCTATTTTTAGACATATGGATCATGTCTATGTTTATGGATGATTGATCAAGTTGGGAAAAATAGATGGACTTCTATTTTTGATGAAAGTGTGAGTGATCACAGTGTGAGTGATCAAAGTCTATTTTTAGACTGGCTTTCAAAAATAGAAAAGTCAAATATTATTATCTCACAATAATATTTGGACTATAAACTTGATCTTATTCTCTTGGAGCACTTCAGTTTGAGCTACAGAGGTGGCACATGAAGCTGTCAGAAGGAAATACGCTTTTCTTATGAGTTAGTTGAGTTGTTGCATGCATGAATTCAGTTAGAACTCAAGTGAGTTGAGTTTAGTGGACTGGAGGTACAGTTGATGGAGTTGTGTTCAGTTTGACTTAGTTAAACTAGTTGTAGTTAGTATAACTGCAGATAGACTAATGATGAGTTGTTAAACTAATTATTAACTCATAATACAGCTAAAGAATACATCAGTTAACTCAGTTGCATGTCAGTGCATGTTCAGTTCAACAGGGACAAGTGGTAGAGAATCAGATTGCTATCAGTTGTGACTATAGTTGTGCATAAGATCTTGCACAATCAAAGGATTGAGTATGCCAATGAGCTTGCTCACGTATTTGGCCCACATTTTAGCCTTTGCTCACGTCCAAAAAGAGTGAGTGACTATTTTGCAGGTGAAAATTGAGTTTGGTGAGCTATTCTCA
Source organism: Pinus tabuliformis (assembly GCA_031772625.1). Taxonomy (NCBI): domain Eukaryota; kingdom Viridiplantae; phylum Streptophyta; class Pinopsida; order Pinales; family Pinaceae; genus Pinus; species Pinus tabuliformis. The sequence goes on along the minus strand of CM062819.1, from coordinate 173,439,746 downwards.
TCAGTTCTTGAGCAGGTATTGAGCAGTGGAGGCAGGCAAGCAGTGGGATAGATTTGGAGATCAAATCTGAGCTGTATTGTGTGTAACAGAAGGGCATGGTACTGGATTTCTTGTGATAAGCATTGTACTTTGTAATGTTACATGATTCAATCAATATAATATACAGATAGTGTGGGGTTTTTAGCGAGATGCTTTCCCCGGGATACATACTGTGTTTATGAGTTTGATTGATGCTTCTATGTGTGCCTGTGGATGTTTCTGCTTCTGTAAATTGATGATCAACGTAGAGGAGATTATGTATTATACATGTTCCGCTTAAATTGTATGATCAGGATAATCTCTGTTGAATATGTGTTAAATTATTCAAAATTTCTACATGGTATCGGAGTTAGATAATTGTAGAAAAAGTTTCTACATGGTATCAGAGCTAGATGATTTGTAGAAAAAGTTTCTACAATCTTGAGACTCAACACATGCTTCAAATGTTCTTCCCATGTTTGACTAAAAACAAGAATGTCATCTAAATATACAATTACAAAATCATCAATAAAAGGTATGAGTAGATCATTTATAACTCTCATGAAAGTGGCAGGAGCATTAGTTAAGCCAAGAGGCATAACCATCCATTCATACAGCCCTTGCTTTGTCTTGAAAGCAGTCTTCCATGCATCTTGTTTTGCAACTCTAACCTGATGATAGCCACTATGCAAGTCTAACTTGGAAAAATAAAGTGCTTCTTTCAACTGATCTAATAGATCATCAATGCGAGCAAGAGGATAACGATGCTTGATCGTTATTTTATTCAGTGCTCTATAATCAATGCACATCCTCCACGAACCATCTTTCTTTCTCACCAGTACGATTGGAGATCCACATGGTGATGTGATTGGTCTTATGAACCCTTTATTGAGCAGCTCCTGTACCTGTTTCTTGATCTCTGCATTATCTAAAGCGGATAACCTGTACATTCTGATGTAAGGTAATGGAGCATCATGCTACAAATGAATATCATGTACTATTTCCCTTTTGGGTGGCAGACCTTTAGGTTCTTGAAATAGGGTATCATATTCCGAAACAACTTTATCTAAATCAGCTTTTTGTTTAGCATCACAACCTTCAAATACATTGGTTTTATCAGGGTTCTTTTCCTTTACAACCATTAGTAAAAATTTCTTGCATGAATTTACAATTCTTTTCATCTGCCCTGAGTTTATGAGAGAATAGTTAATTTTGAGTTTATGAGCTCTTACAATATATTCTATTCCATGTTTAGTGAGTTGATACTTATTTTCTTTCTATCATACAAGTAAGGAATTCCTAAAACAATACCACATATATCCAAGGGAACTATATCTAACTCAACCTCATCTAGAAATGTTGACCCAATACCAAACCTAAGTTTACATTGTCTACTCACTTGTAGCTTTGCTTTATCACATACCCAACCTAATGGATATGGCTTCTTGTGAGGTTTTGTTAGTAATCCCAACTTCTTTACAATTGTTTCAGAGATCAAGTTTATTTGTGATCCACTATCAAATAAAGTATCAATCTTTTGGTGCTTGGAAATAACTCTAATATGAAAAGTCTCATGTCTTTTCCTCTCATTATCTTCATTATCAATAGATTGTGCATAATTACTTATAGATGCTTCAGAATTTTTACCTTTTATACCTATGGTTGTGACTGTTGTTTCATCACCTGAGTCTAACCCTAAGTCTCTTTGAATAGTAGTAGCAGCCTTCTTCTTCTTATCACCAAACTTCTTAGGTTTCAACTCCAGATGCAAAGACCAGCATTGTTCATCATCATGCCCATCCTTCTTGTAGTGAGTGCATGAAGGTTTGTCTTTCTGTATAGCATTTGCCTTCCTCTCCTTCCATTTTAGGTTTTTCTTTTCCTTGTTCTTTCTTGCAAAGGGTTTTGATGATCCCCCAATGTCTGGATTCACATTCTTGCCTCTAGCATCTAGATGTGTAGCCTGAACTGATACATCATCTAGGCTAGTGGGATTAAACATGAGAATGGTGTGCTTCAGATAGCTATGCAGACCACCTATATACTTCAACAAAGTTTCAGGTGATTCTAGAGAAATGCCTAGAGTTAAATCTCTTTTTCTAAATTCCTGGGTATAGCTTTGTACACTTTGGCCCTTTAATTGGCGAAGAGTTTGCCAACTCATCATTTCTTGCTACATATAAGCTAGAGGATAGAATTGTTTTTTGATGGCAGAAACAAATTCGTTCCAGGTAGAAAGAATTTTACCATGTTTCTTCAGATCAACTTGTGTCTTGCCTTCCCACCACACTAGTGTAGTTCCTCCAAGGATAAGGCTAACCAGTTGAATCTTTCTCCTTTCTAAATCAATGTTTTACACCCTGCAATATACATCAATCTCTCTAATCCAATTATCTAGCTTTTCTTCATTTAGTTCTCCATCATAAATTGGCAAATCAAACTTTACATATATTTTAATCAAATAAGTTTTCTTATTTTTCTTATCAGGGCTAGGAGATTAGGAGGATGAAGGAGATGATGGGGTAGATGGTGGAGAGGGCCTCTCTTCTTTTCCTTTGCCTTTTGGATAGGAAACTAGAAGAGGTTCCTCTGCTCCTTTATCTGGTTGAGGTGCTGAAGGGCTTTCACCTTGACCTTTCTTAAACTCTTGATACATCTCTTCCACCATGTCTCGCATGGCCATAAAACTTTCCATGAATTGGGCTTCTGATTCCCATGGATTTTCTTCTGCCATTCTCCTCTGAGAATAGACTCTCCCAATCTATGGATTAGCCTCAACAGGTTCTCCTTCTCCTAGTTTGAGCTTTGACCTAGTTAGCATTCAAAATCAAACACAAGCTTGTCTAACCTTAACACAACCAAAAACCAAAAGCTCTGATACCACTTGATCTGATAATGAGATCTTAGATTATTATTAAGGTATTACAGACTCATGTGCAGGATTTTCCTATATCATTTAGTGCAACGGATTGACAAGATTGCGAATAATATAGACAATGAGCAGTTAGAGAAACATAATTGACACACAAACATAACACAACAAAATAATCAAGGAGCTCACCCAAAACTCTTAGGCTACGTCTCCTAGTCTAGCCTTCAGTGGTGAGCTCTCTATTATGTCTTTAAGAGCAGAGTTTTTACAAATTTGAGCTCAATTGAGTCTGAACATAACATGAAAAAAACAACAGGGCCAACTTGAATCCCTCAAGTCTCTCTTAGTACAAAGACTCTCCATCTCGCTCTCTATCTATGTTTTCTCTTTGTCTTAGCACTGCCTCCCCCTGTCTCTGCCATTCTATGGCTTTTAAGCCAATCGGTGTTTGTATGTTCGTTTTCCCTCTCAGGCTCTCTGGTTCCTGGCCTCTATCCGCTCAAATCCCCTTTGAGCGTTAAACAATAATTTGTTAAATGTATTCAAGGAAGGTGGCCACCTGTTCTGCAATGGAAGGGACCATCAACGTGTTGAAATCCCAAAATATAGTTTTCTCTGTTTACATAAAGAAATACACAGAAGACATTGTAAAATGCTTCCTATCAGACTTGAAATCACATCGATTCCACCCTATAATCCTATCGGGTCCGCCTTTGATCGCTATCGCAAGGTGCAAGTGCCCTTGTGCCATGGTTTCCTTTGTATTTGCAAAATACATTACAACACTGAAAATCTCGACAAATGGGTTTATGGCGAACTTCAAAATATATGTATTTGCATCCATAAACCCTTTTGGGTCCAGCTTCATCGCATCGGGTGCATTTCCTTTGTATTTCGTTTATTAATACATAGAAAAACCCCTTTCAAAAATCAAAATATATTAAATTTTATCCATAACCCTGTCGGGTATGGCTATCACAAGTCGCATTTGTATCAGCTCTGCTCCTTTGTATCACTCTGATGCGATATTGCGATGCGATATATCACAATCTTATATCGCATTGTCCGTGGGCCTTTGGTAAGCGCTCCCTTGTATTTTTCTGATGCGATATTATGAGTTAACATGGGCCGTCGATTTGCGCGCTTGATCGATGGTCCTCGTTGACTCATGCTGATCATTGTCGCAACTTTCATATGGTGGCCTACGATAGAGTCCGGTTGCCATCTCCGATTGCGGTATGCTGATCGGATCTGAACTGTTGATCGGCTAGATCCGACAGCTCCTTTGCAATGTTGTTTTAGCCTCCGATAGCCTCTGTTTTCACCATTTCTTCATAATTTTCTCTCCCGATAGTGTTTTCTGCCATTCTTGAAGGTTTATCTTCTGGGATAGTTCTTAAGTATTGAAGACATAGAGGGTTTTTAGGATCCATTTTAGATCAAATATCAACATAAAGCACTAGCTAACCAAAGCTAAAGTGGGGAATTTGAAGCAATTTTTCTTTGGATTTGTGCTCGTGACCTTTTTCTTGGAACGAGCGCCACTGTTCCAGTACTAGTTGACTGAGGTAGATCCTCCCATGCCACACGATCTGCGGATGGCCCACTAGATTCGTTTGATGCCATTACCAGATGGAGAGGATTTTGACAATGAAGGTAAAAAATCAATTTTGAGTTTTTGAGATTTTTTAATTGTTTGTGGTATATATGTTCTTATAGAGTTTCTCTTGTTAATGCAGATGTTGGACCAGAGTGGCCTGCTGGGATTTCCCCAATAGCCAAGCGTGTCGCCCACCTGATTGATGTTGTTGCTCCTTATCAAGAGGGGAGTGACAACGAGGAGGATATCAGAAGGAACCTTGAGGGGTTGACTTGTGGTATCCCGGACTATGATCGGGTAGGAGACATTCCTCGCCAGTACCAGAGACACACGATGGGAGTCTTAGATCAGATCTGTCGATTGCTGACTCGTGTTGCACGAGCTATATCATGCTACCATGATCACCATGCTAATTACTTCCTAGGTCCAACACTTACATTTTTTGAGGCCTACATTCCACGGATATATGAGACCTGCGAGCCACCGATGATATTTTGGACACACATATTATTTGGGGTTCTGATGTATCAAACAGTATCACCATATATATATATATATATATATATATATATGATGTATTTTCTTGCTTACTATGGTAAAAATGGTTTGTTTTTCTTTTCACATGTTTCGTAAATGTCTATCCAACACATAATTTTCTAATGCATTTGTCAATGTATTCATGCACCTAGGAATATGATGATATGTGATGTAATCAAAATGTATTTCCAATAAACGAATACGGAGATCTCAATATTTGAGGGTTTTTAATGGATTATTTCTCGTTGAGTTGAAGGACGACAAGCTGTGGATCAAGGTTGACAACCAACTCTCTAATGTCAAGAGCCATGGCTTCTAACAATGGTTCGATGACCATACTGTATTCAACAATGTTGTTAGTTGTACGACCTAAACAGATACCTTGAAGGTCAATCAACTCACTGTTAGGGTCATAAATAGCCCATGCCGCAGACGATAGGTTCTAGGTACTACGGTAAGCACCATCAGTGAAACCAATGTGAGGAGTCACAAACATCTGCAAAGCAAGAAAAGCATAGTAAACAGGAAAGCTATTTGAAAACTACCACACTAAACCACACTGCACAAAAATGAATGACACACTAATGTACATAAGTAACAATGCAAGATAACCTAAGCATAGTACTTCTTGAGAGAGTCCATGCTAGGACTTGGGTAATCAATCAACATAGATGAAAAACGGAGTTTTACCATTGTCATGATGAGTAAGAATTGACTCGGCCAAATAATATAGTATAACTCATATAAGGCTTTCCCCCATGCCCCCTGGGCGAGGGAGGGTTACGAGTCAGATGAAAATCCCATTGTAATAATGGGCAAGTGATACAAACTCGAGGAGTGAGAAAAATCTTGAATCCATGACGAGATAAAGGTGCCCTCAATTGAAAGATCTTGATTATGTCAGGATAAACTGGCACATCAATAGGAGATTGAGAAGAAAACTGCTCAAGACACATAGACTTGGCCACCGAGCTAGGCAGCAACGAGGAACGAGGATGAGTATTGGTCCAAGGTGGTTCCTCGAGAGACATTACTTCCATGATACCTTCATCAGCAAGGAAGGTCTCGGCTAAGGGATCAAGTGATTCCAAAGTGCCAAGACACGGGGACTGAGAATACGTATCGAGAGAGGTCTTCAAAACAAAAGAATCAGAGGATGCGAACTCAAAGCCGAAACAATTTCCACGTAATTGATTTCGGTGGGACTAAGTGGCATAACCTCGCCCTAGGTATCAACAAGATTTGGTGAAGGTATGACCCAAGGATTATATTTAACTGAGACCATGTTGACAGAGGCAACATGAGGAGGTAGGAGCGGAAAAATTCCCATTAAGGGAGAAACTTTAAAAAGACCCACCCCCACACTCTCATAAGGAGCACCAGTGTGCTTAACATATGGAACATTGCCATCTGAGGAGGAAGATGCAAATAAAGACAAATAGTCAATAGTGACACTACTCCCTTGATGGGGAAAATGAATCACATGAAATAGGGAGGAGGCTACAACATGCATAGCATGGGTCCAGCTCCGGCCGAGTAGAAGATTGTAATTGAGATTGGCGTCAACAATCTCTACCTAGAATTGCACTGTCTTGCCTTCCAGAGTAATGCAAGGCTAGGTAAGACACTAAAAGGTCAAGAATCATGCCCATCAAATGCTTCCAAAGTGTTCAGAGATTGGTTCAAAGTAGGAGAACCAATAGCCTTCCAGCATGCGGTTGACATTATTAACGGGAAAAGTGTCTACTCAGAATGCCCCTATCCCACTAAGGCATTGACAGTACCTTAGAAACAAACAGAGAAAACTACTTTGGTATTCTTCTTTATGAACTATAAACGAAGAGGAATAGGATGAACCAACCTGTGTCTTGCGCTAGTCCTTTGATCCAATCTCTCTCCTCTTTGACAGCTTCCAGCTACCTGCTCCCTTACTTGCCCAGCTTCACCAAGTTCCTGCAAGATCACAGAAGAAGAAAACTACACAAAGACATGGATTTATATTCATAAATAGCTTAGGATCAGATTTAAGCTAAACATGCAAATATAACAAACATCATTGATACACAAGCATGTAGGAGAAACTCAAATAGTTTTATTGATATAACAAGAAGGTCCAGGAGGAGTTACAACCGATGATTCCTGATCCAGCATCGACCCCCCAGCAAAGGAATCCCCTCTTCACCTCCAACAAAGCATAAATCACCCAATACTCTGATCTCTATCTCAAAACCAACAACAATTCTCTGCAATGTACAAAATTCCAGCCTCTGGATCTCTGGGATGAGGGATCCATATATATATGTATGCAAAGAGGATGAGTCAGCTTATGATTTGACTAGTGGCTTCTCTCTATCAGTTCTTGCTTCCACTTGGAGACTGAGAGCCTCTTACTCATCCTTGGTCGAACTCAGTGAGGCAAGTGTCATTGGGGAAGATTCTGGAAGCTTCCATTGTCTGTCCACTTCGCGGAATGACACTTCCATTTTTCATTTCCTGCTCAACGCACCCTGGTAGTGCATTTAGGTGCGTTGCAACGCACCTAGCTAGTGTACTTGGGTGCTATGCAACGCATCTAGCTAGTGGAGCAACTGAAATGATCCTGATTTGACTAATTCTGAGCAGTTTCTGGTGGAGAACTTCTGAGAGAAGCTGTAATTTGTTGACCTTGTTCCTCTAGGGGTCGGAACAACACTGTTAGGGACTTAGGATCCCTTGGTTTATGGACATTTCATGCTTAGAGCTGTAAGGCACAAAAATGTCTATAACAGTTGCCCCCTAAAGTATGAGGTCGTTTATCGGGTGAAATGCTTTATTTGGAGGATCCGAAGATCTTTCAATGCTGGGAGGAGACCTGTAATAAGATACAATACAATACATTATCTTCATACTATTTTCATGATCTAGCTGAGGTGGGCATTCCCATGCTCAGCTTTATAAATTCATTTTCATGTACATAGGACAGACAATCGTCTGATGGTAGACTGATGATTCTGATAGAGCCATCATCCTTTTGGTGGGATGATTATCTGTGCTGCAATGTTGTACATTTCAATGTCTTTATTCTCCTGAATATATATCGCAGCTCGGATGGATGAAACTAGATCCGGGATCTTGAATCTCGTCCGATCTTCACTCGAAATACAAGTCGATCCATGTGAGAAATGTTTTGAAGTCGAACATGGAAAGACATCGCTTGATTACCAGTCAATGATGTAAATTGTTAACAAGCGCGAGAGGAATCATTGATAATGATGATGACCCTCAAGGTACTGCAGTACAATTCACGTGGTGTGAATAAAGGACTTGGCGTCGAACACCACGCAAAATCTTTCGGTCGAAGGTCATTGATGTATACCTGTCACCGGAAGTGAGAAACTTGCCATTGAGGCATGCAAGCTTCAAAGTACTGAATGGGGTGTTCCTAGATCAACTTCTTGCATAATGAGCTGGTGTCGACAAGAAGCGATTCGTCAAAGGAGGGCCTTAATGAATCCCACATCAATGACATGGAATGAAGAAAATGATTTTGATGGAGGTGAAAACGATCTGATGATATATGGTTCAGGATGGCGGTCATGAGAGAATGAAGTACAATGTATGGTAGTGGATGGGACACGGATGCCTTCTCTGGATGACTTCTCTTGAACATGTCGGTGACACTTATGTGATGGATTGGTAGCATTTACGCCAAATGTGGATGGTATGGCATGACCATGGTGATGTGACTGATGAATGAAACAACCCAACCTGACTCAGGTATGGAGTGGAAGTGTCATGTTCAAGAGCGACTTGCTACCAATAAAGATTCTTTGAGTTTCTTCCCAATTTTTCCCCAGTCATTGCTGACCAGTAGCTCTTTATTTTTTTCAAGCTTGAGGAGGATAACATATGCTTGTTCTATAATTTTCCCTTCGGGAAAACCCATCGCTATGTTTTAACGAGCCTAGCGATAGTGAAACTCGTTCTCGTCTAAAGACAAGTTTGTCGCTATTAATCTTTTTAACGAGTTTAACGACAAAGATAACTCGGTCCTTTTCATTTTTAGAGAGTCTGAAAAGGTACGTAAAGGTAACTCCAAAATTCCTTTTTTGTCATCTAATCCCTTAAGTCCGAAAAAGTATAAAACAATACAGAAGGGATGAATTTTTCGATAGTTTTAACGAGCCGAACAAAACAATCGCTCGATCTTTTTGTGCAATAATCCCTCAGGTCCAAAAAGATTAAAATCTAGAGGAGGGATAGCGCTTCCGGTCGCTTTAACGAGCTGGAAGGCCAAAACTCGACAATCTTTTCATATTTTACGAGTCAGTTGAAAAGAGCTTAAAGAAGACTCGTCTTTTGAGGAACGAGTGATAAAATGGGTAGCAGCTGATTCCAGGTAAGGGTTGGAATTTTCCAATCACAGCAGTGTCAAGAGGATGGCTAGTGAAATCACTCTTCGCAGTTGTTGCTCAAAATGGGTAAACAATCAAATGGAGGTGAATGATCGGCCAATGGAAAAGTGGAGGTGACGGTGCAAACACGACCAAGGCTTTAATGGCTGAAACGCTTCATTCACAGTGGTTATTTACCGGGGAATAGTTCATTTTTTAACGAGCTTAAACGCGGGTGGAAACATTTGCTCATGTCTTATGTTTATTTTTTAACGAGCTTGAACTATGTGCTAAAACTGCTCGATTAATCCAGTCATATGATAAGAATATCTCATATAAAACGGCAACTTTTAGACTTTTTCCCCACATCCTTTCTTTATGCAAGTTAGGTGACGACTAATCCTACGAGTTTAAAGGGTTAGAGGTCCTAAAAATTTAAAAAATAAATAGCTGCCCCTCGCTTGCACTCCAAAAGGTTTTCATGCCCCCAGGTATAAAACAGAGTTTCGACGTCTCCCTCTATTCGAGCTGACAAAACATTCGTTTTATCAAGAAAGGTCACCCTTTATTCGAGCTGACAAAACATTCGTTTTATCAGGAAGGGTACTACCTCTTACAGGTTACCCAAAGATTGTTCTATTTACGGCGTAAACAAAACACTTCTCTGGCGATGTCTACTAAGATAAACAAAGGTGAGCGACGATGCCCGCTACTCACATAACTTTGACAAGAGAATCTTATTCTAGAATAACCCCTCTTCCAATCATGGACGGGGTATAGACTAGTCATATTCTCCCGCGGAAACCTACCTTATACCCGAAGTTTTCCTGCCGAATCAGACCAGGACGCATGCCCCCTGGGTTTCAGTCATATCCCTCCGAATTACTCGCGCTCATCGGGAGGACAAACTGGGGATTGAGACATTTCTTGCACGAAGAGACCATTTAGGGATGGTATATGACTATTTTCCATGCATGATCCGGGAAATGAAAGCTGGTCCACGAGCTTGACCACTCTCCCTTCGTGCGGAAAACACATTACTCTAAAGAGTGAAGAGACGATGGCTCCCATGCAATAAATATAGTCTCGTCCAAGGAGTAGGTTATAATCCAAGGGTCCTTGAACAACCATTATGTTCATTTGAACTGTCTTCCTTCTCAATGTTATGGGCACATCGGGAAGGATCCCTAAAGGTCGACTGGTTCCTTTATCAAATCCTGTTAGATTTCTCCTCTCAGGCAAAAGCGATGACGAACCAAGCGCTTTCGAAGCAATAGATGAAAGGATACTCACAGAAGCCTCCTCATCTATGATGGTACCAGCCATGACCATTCTATATATTTGAACGATAATTCAGAATGGTATGCTTGCTGTAAAACAGGGTCTGCCTAGTTGATTCCAGTCGAAGAAGACAACTAGGTTGCTTGGAGGTGGGACCGAGTAGACGGCCGGGTATGGCTCTGACGAACTTCCCTCCTACGGTAAGGGAATGGGTAGATTGGCCCCATGTTCATCGGAGTCTGTGTTGATGAAGAGAATTTGGACGGTGTCCTCCTTGTTCTCTGCAGTGACTGTATCATCCGAAGATAGAATCTCTGAAGACAAGACCGGGTCAACTGCCGCCTTGACCTTTTGACTTTCGTCTGGTATGGATTCAGATGGTTTATCTTCAATGATAGGCGCTTCATCCGACCACTTGAGCGGGCCAGCTGGATTCTCAACTAGCGACGGACTCGGCAAGAGTTTTTTATATCCAGGAGGAAGTCATAACAGTGAAACCGGACGATCATCCAAAAATATTTTTGCTTTGTCTAAGAAGGGACAACGGTGGACGGCATGATTGCCTTCACACAGTTTACAGGGAAATCTAGCTTTCCATTTTTGTCCTAGGGCTTCACTTTCGCTAGTTGACGGTGTGCTTTCAACATGATCATCAGAGGTTGATGACACCAGATTGTGCAAACGAGGAGACCAGTCCCTTAGTATCTGAGGGATGCAAGGACAATCTCTGTGAAAGTGGTCTCCTTTGCAAATGACACATGGCGATTTAGGCTTGGTCGGTGCAGTGTGTGGATTTTATTTAGACGACACTCGTTTTCCCCCATTCGCCTTTGGCTCCTTCTTCTTCTTTTCTTTCTTCTTCTTCTCCTTCTTCTCCTTAGGAACTTGACTTTTGGCTTTTCCAGCCCCATCAAGCGAAGAGGAAGGAGGAGAGGAAGAATTAGAGGAAGTAGAAGGTTGGTGGGAAACTCTGGACTCGTCTAATTGCTGATTCGATTGTTCAGGAATAGTGGTGTTCTGAACGACATTGGTTGAGAAGAGCCATACTGGCAAGTCAATTTTCAGTCCTGGAAGCGACAATGTGACTATATGGGGTGCACCAACATCGCCCCAAGAGGAGAAGGGACTAGGATTTCCACCAAGGGGAATTCCTTGGTTGGTAGACTCCATTTTCTCAACCTAAGATCAACGTAGGAAAAGGGTAATGAATATTCTGTTTAAAATAAATTTTTAGACGCTTTGACACAACTTGTTTTTTCAATTTTTAAGAGTCGAGAAAAAACAAAAGATGACTCTAGTCTCCTTCGAATTTTAATGAGCCTAAAGTGACACGTGCTCAGATGGACCTTTTCCGTTAAGGAGTCTGAAAAGGAACGAAAGGGACTGCTCTGGAGATCTAGGTAGAGGGAGTACCAAACCAATCGCAAAACTGCAGAATACTTTTTACGGTACGACAGTCAATCTTCTCGAATGCTGTGTTCGGTGCATTGCGATCAGTAGTGCGGTCGACACGGCTTCCTATGGATAAAAGGTTTTAAGCCTATAGGGGTCTCCCAATATATACTCGACGGTACATGGGAGCACAAGTTCGTACTAGCACTTATCATCTCAAAGTGGAGGAATCACCCAACCATCAGTGAGGACAACAGTTACCAGGCTTTACGACGCCGTAATACGTCTCTAGCCTAGACCTCTAAATGTTGTGCGTTAAGTTCCAAAGCGTTGTTAGATTCATTCAATTTATTTTAAGTTGATCTTTCTTAGAAGCTTGCCTTTTGGGATCACCAAGAGATGTAGATGTAATTCCTAAAATGCAATCTAAAGATGATACGAAAACTTTTATCTCTTTTCAGTAATGAAAATCCTAGCTACAAGGGGAAAAGAAAGACACAATCTTTTCTCAAAGAGCAAAGAGCACACTGTAAATGCACTTTTCCTAAATCAAGCCAAACAAACTATCAATATGCAAATGCACATATGCATGTATTTGTTTTCACTTTCTTAATATTGATGCCTAAAAAGAAAGTTGATGTACAAATCTGAATTTGCTTTCAAGTGACAAACACAAACAAGCTTCTTTTCAAAATCAAAAGGTAGAGAAGATTACGACACTTTATGATTTTGAAATAAATACTCGTTTCGACACTAGAAAGTCACAAATTCAAACCCAAGGCAAAAGTAAAAGCATAATCGACTGTCAACAACAAATAAATTGTCTCCTAAGATCAAAATCGACACTTACGACAGATCTAAATCAAAGGACGATAGTATGACTATTCTACTTTTTCATTGGAAAACTGTAAATGATGTAACAAACACACAAAGAACATCTACTGTCTTTTTGTACAAAGGAGGTGGAATTAAGGCAAAGAAAAGGGGTTTTCAAACAGACACACACTGATCACAGGCTGCAAAAATCAGAGGCAAAACTGAAAAAATGAAGCAAAGAACCTTAGCTGCACAGAGCTAGGCTGATCAGCGCACCTGTTACACAGAGAAACTGGATTGTAGCGCAGGTAGACCTCTCAGGAACTGCGTTGAAATGAAGAATCTCTTCACAGAGCCTGCGTTGGGGCATAAACGAGAATTCTATCCGGGTTCTGGGTCACGGTTTGTAGTTTAATCTATGGTTTTTGGCCGAGTAAAAGCAATCAGTAATGCACAATCAGAGGGTGGATTTAAAGGAGGTCTAAGAGATATCACAAAGGGTAATCATATCATTTGTGAATCAGTTGTTCAAATCATAAACAAATCCAGTGAATGGATTGAAGTAGCAGATGTCTAATTTGCATTTGATAATGGAAAATGCAGTTCGATTGCTACTTCTGTGTTTATGAAACAAACAAGAAGAGAAACACAAACAAACTAACTAGACACGATCCCCAGTGGAGTCGCCATTTTGTTAACGGGAAAAGTGTCTACTCAGAATGCCCCTATCCCACTAAGGCATGACAGTACCTTAGAAACAAACAGAGAAAACTACTTTCGTATTCTTCTTTATGAACTATAAACGAAGAGGAATAGGATGAACCAACCTGTGTGTTGCGCTAGTCCTTTGATCCAATCTCTCTCCTCTTTGACAGCTTCCAGCTACCTGCTCCCTTACTTGCCCAGCTTCACCAAGTTCCTGCAAGATCACAAAAGAAGAAAACTACACAAAGACATGGATTTATATTCATAAATAGCTTAGGATCAGATTTAAGCTAAACATGCAAATATAACAAACATCATTGATACACAAGCATGTAGGAGAATCTCAAATAGTTTTATTGATATAACAAGAAGGTCCAGGAGGAGTTACAACCGATGATTCCTGATCCAGCATCAACCCCCCAGCAAAGGAATCCCCTCTTCACCTCCAACAAAGCATAAATCACCCAATACTCTGATCTCTATCTCAAAACCAACAACAATTCTTTGCAATGTACAAAATTCCAGCCTCTAGATCTCTGGGATGAGGGATCCATATATAGATGTATTCAAAGAGGACGAGTCAGCTTATGATTTGACTAGTGGCCTCTCTCTGTCAGTTCTTGCTTCCACTTAGAGACTGAGAGCCTCTTACTCATCCTTGGTCGAACTCAGTGAGGCAAGTGTCATTGGGGAAGATTCTGGAAGCTTCCATTGTCTTTCCACCTCGCGGAATGACACTGCCATTTGTCATTTCCTGCTCAGCGCACCCTGGTAGTGCATTTAGGTGCGTTGCAACACACCTAGCTAGTGTACTTGGGTGCTATGCAACACAGCTAGCTAGTGGAGCAGCTGAAATGATCCTGATTTGACTGATTCTGAGCAGTTTCTGGTGGAGAACTTCTGGGAGAAGCTGTAATTTGTTGACCTTGTTCCCCTAAGGGTCGGAACAACACTGTTAGGGACTTAGGATCCCTTGGTTTATGGACATTTCATGCTTAGAGCTGTAAGGCACAAAAATGTCTATAACAGACATGATGCAGGTGGAAACACCTTCATTGATGAAAGTCCTGTGGATGGTCTTCTCATTAAAGATTACCTGAATGAGAAAGGAAATATGATGAGGGAGACATGGAACATGGTTCTCTAGATCGAAACATATCAAATTGGAATCGGTGGGATTGATACCCCTGATAGCTAAAAACAAAGATTTCTGCTGTGATGGGCAGCTTTGGAGCACCTTGAGAGCCGACATAGCTAATGGTGCCTGAGCCAAATCCTCAACAATATTATAGTACTGAGTAGCTCGGGCATTAGGATTATACGAGTATTTCCATAACACACCTCAAGAGGGTGACTATATAGCGGAATCAGGGTTAGGGAACTCGATATGAAGAGGGTCAGAACTTGGGGCAGTAGAAGAAGGGGTGGCTTCTTTCTCTTTCCTAGCTGTCAGAGCAGGAGTTTGGTAATATTTTGATCTAGTGGCCACATTAATGGGCGTACTCATCATGAACACTTGAGATCATAAGGAAGCAGATGATTGGGGTTGGTCTACCATTTAGGTCTGTTGAGACGGAAATGGCTCTTTGAGGACAGCGAGGGTCCCCTTGAGAAAATGAATAACTTCATATCATCGAGGACAATCCTTATTGTAGTGATCTTCCTTGCAAATGAGGCAGGGATACTTAGGTTTCCATTGTGAAGATTCACCAGGAGATGATTTGGGAGGACCCTCTTTTGGGTCATCGGCTTTACCCTTGCCTTTGCCTTTCTTCTTACCTTTCGAGGATTTGTCCACTGTGGTAGACTAGATAGCATTGACCTCTGAGGTTTTACCAAGGCCAGGTCGATTCTAGGAAGAACCACTAGGAACAGTATTCGAGACCGAATTCTGTTTGGAAGAAGATTTAGCAGGGGTCTAGGATACTGAACCAATAACTCCATCAACAGGAGGTACAATTTGTGACTTTTATACCGCAAGATCGGATGATGGTCACGGAGAATTGGGTAATAACTCATACAAAGTGCTAGACTGAGAGTAAACTAGATCCAAGTACTGGGCACAAGAAATGGCTTGCTCTTGAGTAACGCATTCACCCATAGCTATATCACGAGTAATTGGGGCCATGAATGATTTAATGAACCATTCAGTGAGAAACTGATTAGCAATCTTGAATTTGATTAGGCGATGTCTACGTATCCATTCATGGATGTGATCGAAGATGTGTGTCGCAATATCTTGCTTAAGAGATGTGAGCAAATAGGTGCCAGTTTAATAGCGAAACAACAACTGAAAATGCATGAGGAAAGCCATGGATAAAGAGTTAAAGTCATGGTAAGTACTTCGAGGAAGCTCGATGTACCACTTGGCTGCAGCACCTATGAGGGTTCGTTGGAAAAGACGAAGATGAATGGAATTATCAACATAAGAGTTCAAAGAGCACCAGAGGTGATATGTCATCACATGGGCTTGAGGATCTTCTTTTTCTTTCCCATCGAACTCTGGACAATCACTTGGTATCTTGGACGACATCGAAGGCCAGTATGACGAATGAAGGATGGGATCATTCGTAAGGCGAGATACATTTGGAAACCTGAGTGTGGCCAAGAATGGAAATTGGGTGTTAAAAGGCATAGGAGGTCGGTAAGCAGGTCCAAATGGAGGAGCCCATTCCTGCTAGTATGGATTTTGCCCCCACAGTGGGGGATTTTACCCAATAGGCATCTGATGTTGCCCCCATTGCAAGATACCTTGACCATAGGGAGGATTTTGACCTTGAATACCTTGGAACTATCCGGCCATAGGTTGCTAATAAGCAACGTATGGGTTAAAAGGTTGTTGATCCTGTTGACCTTGGACACATGGATATTGGACCTGTTGTCCTTGAACATATAGGCGATGGACCTGTTGTCCCTGAACAAGAGGATTTTTCACCTAATGTCCTTGGGCATAAGGTTGATACGCTTGTTGCCCTTGGACATAGGGATTTTACACCTATTTCCCTTGACCAAAAGGATTTTGGACCTGTTAACCTAGGACATTAGGATTTTGGGCCTACTGTTGTAGGACTTGACCGTAGCCTTACCCTTGCAAGGGTTGACCCTGCTGATATGTATACAAGGGTTGTTGCTACCCAGGTTGGTTTTGCTGTTGCAAGGGTTGACCTTGCGACTGCAAAATTTGTCCCTAGGGCTGCAGAGGTTGGCACTGCAAGGACATGGGCTGGGAGGTGTGCAGATCATATTGCATATGCTGCTGCATGGTTTGTTGCAACTGTTGCAAGGGTTGACCTTGTGGTTATTGCAACTGACCTTGCTGCGGGATCATTTTCCCTTGCTGTTGCATGGATAGCCCTTGCTACAACAAAGGTTGCCCTTGCGGTAACAAAGGTTTCCCTTGTTTTTGTAGAGGTTTTCCTTTTTGTTGCAAGGGTACATAAATAGTGCCAGGAAAATTTCTGAACTGAATCTGGCTGTAACCACCCTGGAAGGTGGATGATCTAGGTTGAATGTACTGCCTAGACTGAATGGTGTAAGGTTGATTAACCATTCCTTGAGAACCATATAGAACGTAAGGAATTTGGTATTGGACCTAAGCCTCATAGGGCTATGGATACTAGACGTTGCTTGATCCAGATGGACCAACGAGATTTTGAACCTGTTGGTACTGGACATTGTTTGATACAATAGGATCAGCAGGGTTATTAATAACACCAAAAGAAGGTTGGTTCATACCAAGCATGTGAGCCACTCACATTGGTGGCACCTGACACCATAGAAACATTTAGGTTTTTCCCCCCAAGTGGTGGTACAGCCTAGCCACTAACTAGAGGGATGGAGGGATTGACGGAGACATTCCTCGAAACTGCCGGCTGAACTAGATAGGTGACTGGGACTGACGATACAAGGGGGTTCAGAATGGTGGGTTGCACCGAGAATGAGGTAACAACCTATTGGGAATTCATGTTTGCAATGAATGGGCCTGAAGTAGGCATGGTTCCTGACGCCCAAACAGGGTTATGGTAAAGTGATGAGGGACTAGGTGTACCCGAAACCAGCTATGCCAAAGACACATAGTTAGGTACCAAACTAGAGGGAATACCCTTTGTATAGGGGAAACCTTCAGCAGGAAAAGGATGCTATTCCTCCTCGATAGTTTGTGGAGTAGAAACTTCTGACTCCTCCTGAGAGGTGACTGGGCATCACTTTCGGGTTCCATATCCGGGAACAAACAATGATGAATGGCCGAAGAAGTATGAGGGGATAGTTCCAAAGGAGCACCCGGCTAGTTGTACGGACTGTAAGGAAGCTGCAATGATATCACAATAGGGTCAAATAGAGGAATCATTCAGAGGATAGATAACCAGTCCAAGCTGACAACTAGTGGTCAGCGAGTTCTCAAGAGTTTGAACGGGATTGTCTGGATATTCTGGGCCAAGATCAGCAGATGACCCAGTATAGAAACTAGGGGGAGGATGAGATGACAAAGGTTGAATGCTCAAAACAATTCAGAGTTCAACACCTTGGTCCTCGAGTGACTATGGTAACTCAGGAAACGACTCCTCTGAAAATCTTTCAGGTGGAGGAGAGGAAGAGGAACTGGGTGAACAAGAAGGTTCAGTCACGATGACCTTGTCTTAGTCGATAAAAAAATAAACTTCAAGGCTTTAAAATTTTCTTTTAAGGGAAGCTCATGATTTGGTCTCAGAAAAGAATAACGGGGTGTTATCGGATCGTGGGCAATCAATTATTAAGATGCATAAAAAGACTAGTTCTCTTTCATTTTTTAATAGTCGAGAAAGAAACAAAGATGACTCTATCACTTTTGATTGGAAAGGAGCTCGAAAGGACAAGTGCTTGAATGATATTTTAATTTTAATGAGTCAAAAATATCAAATGACTACTCTGGATGATCTAGGCAAACATGATTACCAGGAAACTGTGAACTGAAGAATACCTCTCGGCGAACCGAGAAGTAAGAGTAGGAAATCTCCTCGAATGTTATGTTCGGTGTATCATGTTTGCAAGGCAGCCGACTTAGCTTCCTAAGGATAAATTATTGCATCGTAGAGGAGTATCTCGTTATATAATCAATGGTACGGGGAGATAAAATCCATACTAGCGTTGTTTAATGCCGAAGCTAACGATAGCTACTAGGTTTAAAGACGCCGGAACACGTCTCTAGCCTAGACCTTCTAGATATGATTGTTAAAAGTCAAATGCACCTTAGGTTAATTGAATTCATTTTAAATTTTATATTGAGTTATGTTTCAGTTTTCAGGTCTTAGCGATGCGACTTGAGAAACCTTAAATGCAACTAAATGAGACAAGACCCTTTCAATTCGATGAATTGCCTACACTAGAGAGGGTAGAAACTACACAATCAAATGCAAACAATCAAGCAACTGAAAGCAAATGATCTTTCACTACTACACTTTTTAAGAAAATAAACTAATGAAAAATGCATTTCAATTCCTAATTTCCTAAAAAGCACATTTCTAACAGTCCTTTCAAAAGAAAAAAGAGTTATTTTCCGTTTTTCAAATGCCAATGCAATCCTAGTCTCTAATGATGCAGGCTATCATAGAACAATGATGCAACAAACTAGAATTTCATACTTTTCATGAAACAACGAAATAAACTTTTTACATACGACACTTCAATGAAAAAATTTCGAGACAATTAGCTCTTCAAGCAAATGAAAACATGAAAAGAGAGACTCATTTAGACTAATGAAGTACCGACTTTACCAATAACAAGACAAGCAATGTAATCTTTGGCGTAAAAGAAACTTTTAGACAAGCAAACGAAAACTTTTCAAACTTCTGTAATGGAGGTCAAAGTCATTAAAGGACTGCAAACTAAATGCAAGGAGTAAGTAAACCTACAACTCGACTCACTGAGTTCAAAAACCACCCAATGACTCAAGAAATCAAGCAGAAAGATGATAAGCCAGCAAGAAAACAAAGCCAAATGAAAAGCATCTTTATAGTCAGGGAGAAAATGGTCTAAAAGGATTACGGGGTCAAAATCATGAGACAAAAACACACTCGCCAAGATTGGGGACAAACCCTAATCTTCACTTACAGGCATCGGCACCACTGCCTAACTGACAACAAGCACTAGAGGTTGGTCAGCGCGATTGTTTCTTAGCATATCACACTAATCGACGCGAATGTCAGTTAATTAAGCACGTTGATTGAGGGAGGCAAGAAAAAAAAATGAAATAGGGACCAGATCTGCTACTATGAATTTCAAACTCAGGCTAGTAAGCAGGAGAAAAGAAATGGAACCAAAGGGAAAAAGTGGAACTAGAAAAGTTCACACGAAATCATGAAATCTAAGACAAACAAAAATATTGGTTCCCCAGCTGAGTTGCCAATTTGTGGTGAAGTAAAATTATAAGTGCGGACACAAACAAATTACTCTAGCCTGATAATGGGTCTAGCCACAACTGATACATTCTATGGAAGATTTCCTTAGGTTAGAACCAATTAAGAGGGCATACCTCTTAGTATGCTTATCCCGTTTAATGATGTCCTTGCTTGCTCACTCCAACTATCTTTCACTTCCTTCTTCAAACACCTGAAACAAGTAAACAACAATAAACAACAACTGTGATAATAGACAAATTGTAATTCAACCTACTTAACAAGTCAACAAACATTAAGCCATGAACATGTAAGATGAAAAATCACGTAGGAAATCAATCGATAGTTTCATATATATTGAATCAAGAAGAGATTACAACCATAGTATTGGAATTGCCGTTCTCCTCCGACAAAACCAAGTTCCCAAACACCTCTGTTAGCATTCCATGATGGCCTCAATAATAATAGTTATAAGGCTCTCCCCTTTAGGCTTCACACTAAACCAAATTCACACTTCTCCCTCACACAACTAGAGAGCTACAACTATGAATAGCTTGTTGTTTTACTCCAAACTTAATTAGCACTAGCACACCAACATTAACACTAGCTTGTGCTTGGGAAAAAGGGAGGTTTATATAGGATGAATAGATGGGAGATGGATCCTATTCTCATGGGATAAGGTCTTATCCCTTGAGGTAGTTCCATCTTTATAGGGGAAAGGAGCCTAAACTGACCTCCTTGACCCCATCCGGCCAAACCATTTACCAGACTTCCATTATGAAGCTTCTAGAGCTAGAAGCTTCGACTCTTTATTTAAATAACTTTCCATAAGCAGACTGGCATGACTGGAAAAAAGATCATTCACTCTGGTCGGCACTAGGCACAGTGTTAATCCTTGCATATTGGCACGAGGAAGACAAGGGCCATTATCGTTGGTCTTGTAAACTAGGCAAAACAAAAGTTTCATGGGAAATGGTGCAAAATGGAATTGATCTGCTCATGAAGAGGGACACAATGGGAGTTTCTTCATGAAGGGAAAGAATGTAGGGTTCACTGTAGAGGTCCTCCAGGATCAAGGAACAGGGAGTACAGGGACAGTGACAAAATGTTGTGTAACAGTATGATCTCTCTTTCTTTGGAATGAAACTAATTCATGTCCAAAGGAGAAGGAACTCTGTGTGGAGTCACCTAATACCTGTGGTCTGATAGGATGCTATAGCCATGAAATCCCCTCTATTATTCTCTCTCACCCCCAGTTTCCATATTTTTTTTCTCTATTGTGGAACAATAAAAAATTGAAATGAATGGAACCCCTTTTCGTCCTAGTGGGTCGATTATAACACAACCTGATATCCAACTAGGGGTCAAGTTTGACTCTAAACCTTAAATGCTTCTTCTTCAAAGAGTATTTTTCTATAAGTTTCAATTAGGGTGATTCTGGGATTGTTGGAAAGGTATTGGTTTGTACATTAGGGAATCTAGGTCCATAGTAAGTTTGGGACAACAAAAAGTGGTCATTTAAGGCCTCAAAATGACTCTTGAAAATTTTCACCCTAAAATTTCCAAACTAGTATCTCTAGTAAAAATGATTTCCACTCTGAAATGATTGAGATGCATAAAAAATAATACAATGATCTAATCTCAATCATATCTCCCCATTTTTGGAGGATTCTAGTCCCAAAAATATTTTACAAAATTAGGTGAGGAAAATTTTCCTCTACCTTCTCCTTAGAGTACAATTTTGCTTTGGTTGGAAGCTTACATTTCAACCCAATCTACAAAAGGTTATGTTTCCCCTATATTCTAGTTTTTGACCTTTTATAAAAAATTGTATCTTCATTTAACTATGTATGAGCATCTAGCATTAAATCCTCTATAGAAGGTAGGACTTTCTCCTCTTCCTAATCCAACATTCAAGGCTCATAAAGTTTGAGATTTTCGACATTCACCACTAAGTAAATCTGCATGTATGGATGTAGATTTAATCTAGAAGAATTATCTACCCCATTTTTTGGTATCTTAAAAGAGTCATATTGCAAAGCATTGATTTTCTTACCAATACTCTACGACCTCACTTTGTTAACAATAACCACTCTATCTCCCATTTTGAATAACTCCTCTATTCCAAATTTGATCATGTATAGCCTTGTATTTCTCATGTGACTTATTTAGCATCTCCTATACTTGCAAATGAATTTTCTTGAGCTTGAAATAAAAAAAAATCCCTTAAAGCATCCCCTATGAGATCCTCCCTCACTCGTTATTTTCCATATGTAATATCTAAATATGAAGGTGGAAAAAATCCAAAGCAAGTTTAAAATGGGCACTTACTAGTAGAAATATGTACTTCTCTATTATAACAATGTTGTATATATTCCAAAATTTCATCCTAGGTCTTCAAATGCTTTTAATTGTAACCCTTCAAAACTTGCACCAAATTTATATTGACTATGTAACGCCCTCCTCTGGCATCTACCCAAGTAACCATGCAAATCGGGGTAAACATGAGATGAGAGGCTACTATTATCAGACTCAACATCCTATGTGACCTTAAGGAAGTGGAACCGATGGAAACATCACATACAGTCATCCAACATCAACTTCAGAATCCTCAAGAGACATGTTAGCCACCCAGGAAATCTGCCTCTGGGTCCCACTATTGTTATGGATTTCTTAGGCGACAGTCGCTCTCATTCTATGGGTAAGGGAGTGACCAAAAACCCAGATTCGTTCTCAGAGGATTGCTTGCTAGTGACCAGAGACCAAAATTGCCATTTCTATGCTGCGACCCTGGGATTTAAGTCACTTTTTGGGGTCCCAGAGCCCCAGAAAGGAGTGATAGCTTAGAATCAAAAAACGTACAGGGAAACAAAGATGAAAACGCAATAATTTGAACAAGACCATAACCATACCCTTACTATCCATGATAGGCATTTCGTCAAACATATCATTCACATGTAACCTACAGGTTTAAACAACATAATTAAGTGTAGGGATCTCATACTTATCTGAGAATTTCTATGAACCATTGTTCCCTCATGTCATTTGATGCATTATCATCTATTATGTCATAGACACATTATCCATTCATGTACAAGTAAAAAGTGTTGAGATCCATACATAGTTGTTGTCACAAAACACACATATAACCAGCATACTAGGAACAAATACCATAAACATATCAGCCATCAAAATCCACATATACATT
Organism: Pinus tabuliformis; assembly: GCA_031772625.1. Classification (NCBI taxonomy): domain Eukaryota; kingdom Viridiplantae; phylum Streptophyta; class Pinopsida; order Pinales; family Pinaceae; genus Pinus; species Pinus tabuliformis. The sequence continues at coordinate 173,416,573 of CM062819.1, read as the reverse complement.
AGTCCATTTACACATAAAAATCAAGGGAATTAATGGATGCATTGAACCAACCGGAGATGGGACTACAACGTTCCACCTGACCATAGATTGGTTGAGCCAAGTCTCTCATCAGCCAATCACCCATGTTCCATATTCCAAGCATGAATGTGGGACTCATAGAATAAACCAGCAGAACCAACAAGCATGGATGCCACTGGAGTTCTTCGCCTAAACTATGAGCAATTTGACTACCTCATAGTCTCTCAAGCTTTACCTTAATACACGGTCTGAACCGAGGATCACTAGGCCCAACGGAGAGAAAATCCACCTCTTTACTTTACCGTATATCCCACCATTCACTCACAAGGATTCCTAGGCCCATCGAGGCACACAATCTGGCTTTACTGCAACCCACAGTATGGTTTAGGGGTTACTAAGGTAGTGGCTTCATGATCCATAGTCCAGTTCAAGGACCACTAAACCATGTGTTTGTCAATTCAGAGATCCACCACACTAAATTTTGAATCCATTCTGTCCATCCCACATAAACTGAATGGGAGAACCCATCTCATCAAAGCTATTAGGAAATGGAAAGGCTAGGTTGAAAATACTATCACACCTGGAAAAACCCATGCCATGATAGAAGAGAACCACACGCAATCCCATGAATGCAAAATATGGCAAGGAAAATACACATTCAAGTTGATACCTGCAATGAAGGTTTCTATAGCTACATGATCTTACCTTTCCCTGCTTGATCTTTGCTTTGTCTTGCTTTCTTTTCCTTTCT